>JAFJYJ010000007.1:6000000-6325000 GCA_019022615.1 Acacia melanoxylon
TATCCACCGGCATATCCACGTATTCCATTCTAAGAAGTAAGAATTCTATTTTAGAAGAGGAAAAAGCAAATGTGCAAATCAGAATGTTTATGAATTAAGGCATGCAAACCAATGGGTAAGATTTGATGCTTGACTTAGAAGAGGAAAAAGCAAATGTCATGCAAAAAGTCAAGCCACATGTGCAAGTCGAAATGTTTATGAATTAAAATCAAATGGAGACTTTTTTTGGGTGATATGGTTGAATTCAGAATGAGGTGTTTAAGTCCTATAACTAATAGTATGAGCTACTCAATGGAGTACTTAACTAATAGTCAAAGGGGGCTGGTTATTGTGCTGAAACATTCAACAAGGTTTAAGCTATTAATAGCAAACCCAATAAATCACAACTAAGTCCAATAATCCACAATGTGGTAGTTTAGTAAAACTCAATTCAAACACACTTTTAGCAATTTCTCAAGTGCATACGACACATCAGCAAATATAATATTGCACATAGCCAAAGTAGTGTAGAAACAGAGCCATTTTCATATACAGAAGCAAGAACGTAATCCAGTTCCTAAAATTCAGCGGCAAAAAATAACTATCTAGAACCAAATAAATCCAATGTATCACTGGGAAACTTGTTAAATATTCAGGGGAGCAGTTGATTCATAAATGCACAGGGCAACACTTTCACTGCATCAATTATCTGTTGCCAAGCAAAATATGAAGATGTTTCACTGTCATAATATAAAACTATACTAGGTTCAATCACAAAGTGAATCAGGTAAGAGGTACCTCTTTTACAACTTTCCCATTGCTTCTTAAAGCATTTGGAATATGATCAAACCAAATTCAATCAAGTTCTTTTAGAAAGCCTTCTCGGGACTGCTTACATGATAAGATCACACTCACACCAAGAAGAATTAATGATTATTGGCATTGGATTAAACAAAGAGGACAGATCATTACATCCCAAAATATGTAAAAACTGTAAACCTTCTAGTTCTAGTTATAAAAACTACTTGTTGGACAATCAAGCAGTAGTGTATGTGGCTTGTCTGAGTAATCCTGCAGATAGACCCTATATAGTTTAATTTGTCCTCCTTTTGTTGATTATTAGTTAGGGTGAATGGTCCAACACACACACATGTGCACGCATTTAATGACACCTTTGATTAGCCTCAGAATATCTATTATTTGTAATTGAAGCAGGAACCCAAATTCCATAGAGTACCAAATAAATCATATTCTCACCCAATAAATATTAAAGGCAAAAAATAATTAATTACAATAAGCCAATGAGTTTGTAATAATTTAACTAACAATAAGCCATTGAAACACATTTTCAGTGAGATGCAAATCAATTCAAATATGAAAAGACTTAAGTATATATACCATTGAAGGTAGAGAGTATATAATTAAGAGGCAAATAAAGTTCTTTGCCCATGGAAATGGTGTAAAAATTTAGGAAACTTGTGCATTTACAACATTATTCATGAAATATCCAAAACTTAAGTAACCATCACAACCTCAAAGCTTCCAAAACAGTCCCAACATTGTTTTATTCAGTTTAAAAAATTGTTGAATCTGGGAATTTGACAAGAAAGGCATACACATGACAACTATAATCAATTCATTACAGACCACAGAAGTCCAAGTTATTATGACCACAAATGGCATTGAAATGCTACCCCTTGCTAATCATCCCAATTTATGCCACCAATATCCAAACCTGTTTTGACAAGTCAGCAGAAAAGAAAAATGGGAAAGCCTAGGCAAAAGGCCTACCATGCATTTAGTAAAAGAAGCTCTACTGGACCATAATTACAATAATGGACTTTTCTGCTCAAATATTTACACAATGTACACAGATCAACAAATACATTCCATTTTTCCCCAAAAAAACTAAGCAAATAAGTTTGCACTTGATTGTCTATCATATATCTTATCAAACCATATTTACAATACCAGATGGGAGAACATAATATGAGCTTATTCTTACAGAGTTCAGGATCGAATTACATCAACACCATACCTCAAAAATTAACATTAACATTATATTCTCGAAAAGATAGGAAAAGATAACTCCATAAACTAGAGCCCTTTTCTGACTGATCAAATGTGCATCGGTTTCCTAAACACTTGAAGAAATTATAGATAAGCAAAGAAAAACAGGATGACCGATCAACAGAATTTCAAGCAGGTCTATATAGGGTCATGAAATCATGTTATTTGTAAGCAACCAGATTTAAAAGAAACCAGAGCAGAGACCAAAGCTATGAACTATGGCAAGGGAAAATATAATTCAAATCACAGGGCACTGTAAACTTAAAACTAACTCATATTTGTAAGCAACATAAAGGGGCACCTACAAAATCCATAGAATGAAAATACCATCGGAGTAACAAAATTAGGAAAAGACCAGACCATAATGAAAGGACTTCCTAATCAAACAAGCTGAATCCCATGTCACCATCGCTCTCTTCTTGGGGATGTTCCTGTAAAATTGCAACACACAATTGCCAATTAGATAACAAATAGCCACAAGACAGAATCGGACGATACCAATACAGCTTTTCATTTCATTTTATTTTATTTTTTTAAAAAAAAAAACCTTCTTCTCCTCAGTAGGAGGAGGAGCTGCTGCGCCCCCACCGCCAACTGTAGCTGGAGATCCTGACCATCACAGGGCATTTTTTTATCACAATACTCAGACCCATAAATAATTACATTTTACCCGATATCACCAATTAATTTAAACCTTCCTACCTAATCAAACAAAAATTCTTGCAATAATCGATCAGAACAAATAGATGAGATTCAGTCAAAACAAAATAAAAAAATACCGTGAAACTACAAGAGAAACCAAACAGGTTAAGTTCAAATTCTAGTAAATTGAATTCACACTTCCAGATTACCATCATAAGCGAATCAGTTCTAAACAAATAGCATAAAATCGTGCTGCCTATAAACCGATATTTGTGAACTGTACAAACACACACGGAACAACACTTAGGAAACTGAAGATGACACAAACGACCCATGAATCTGTGTTTTCTTTTCTGTTGGGGCATTTGGATGTTTGATTTTGTCTAAATGAGGTACAATTTCAAGAAGAGATTACACTTAATTTCAAGCAGAACACACCTTAATTTCAAGACGGAGATCTGAGGCTCGGAACATCGTCGGACGCCGTGACAGTGAGACAAAGGAAGACAGAGTCACTGAGGCTCAGAGTCAAAACGTGGCCAGGTTCAGATCGATGGCACCCTGTCGACGGCAAAGGAGCTCGAAGAAGCCAAGAAGAGAAGTGGAAGAAAAAGCACCGTAGGGTTTGAAGCTTTTCAAAGGGCAAATGTGTTTTTGTCAATTTAATGGGGGAAGGCGGGAAGCTGCGAAAGTTTTTGGAGGGAGATGAATAAATTTACCTTACTGCTAGACACCTGTTCGAATAACAATAAGGTCTTTCTCTTCTTTTTACATATCCCTTCTTCTTCTTCTTCAATATCTTAATTCATTTTTTTGTTCCTAGTGAAATTACCCTTCCTATATTCAGAATTCTCTTGCACGTATGAATTCACATTCTTATTAATGATTAAAAAAAGTAATAATTAACTCACGTTAATTATTTCATTCATACTATTTAAATTCACGCTAATCTGCTCGACATCCATCATCCATGGTGGCTTTTGGCAAAAACCAGTGTGGTTGGGTCCCTCCTTTAAGCTTTTTTAATTTTTATTTCCATTTTATATTATTATTGTTATTAAACAAGATGATATTAAAGTCTGAATTTAAAAAAATATATAAAAAAGTCCCAAATTTAATATAAAATGAGTGTTGGGGACATGAAAGACTTCTCTTCAGTCTAAAAAAAAAAAAAAAAAAATCTCATGTTTCGTTGGAGACACGAAAGGCTTGAGAATCGGAGAAGAGAAGTCGCATTGAAAATTTACACTTAATATGTTATTGTAAAAATGAATTATATTAAATTTAATATAATTCAGTTTTCCTTGTGCATGATTGCAAGCACATAGTTTGTTCAAGATTGAACATTTTGTAACTATCCACATGAATGGCTTTTCTATAAAAGAGAAATTAATAAAACCTATAAAAGAAAAATATATATTTTAATTTTTCTCATGACTTTCTTTCGGTAATCCGTCTCTAATTAGTGACTGAATTATTTTTGTCTCAGATTCCGTGAGTATTTTCAGGTTTTTTGTAGTGTTAACTTTCAAGATGATCGAACTCAAGTATTGTTACTAGGGACTTCATAAACCACACCAACATGGCAAGAGTAGCAAATTGATGGGTAATGACAAAAAAACAAAAACAAATACTCACTCAATTACTAAAAGCGAACTGAATCTTGATGTATATGATATATGTGTGTGTGTGAATTGTCGAAATCAGAAAAGAGGAGGAAGAAGCCAAGATTGAGGGCTAGTTGATGTGGGGAGTGGAGCTCAGAGGAGAGAAAACGTATGGAAGAGGATAATTAATGAATAAAAGGGAAAGTGTGAAAAAAACAAGAGTGATCAAAGTCTTTTTGCCAAGTAACAAAACGGATCGTTGTCAACAATGTGAAAAAGATGTTGTTAGTCCTCTCAGGAGAAGTCATATAAATATGTGTAACACTTCCTCTTCCTACGCGTTAAAGCGATGACACAACACTACCACTGTGTAAGATTCTTACATAGATGAAGAGAGAGACCAATCTCCATTGTTTTATTTTACATATATTAAAAGACTTCAGTCTTTACAAGTTTGATATTTAATCTCATGCTAAACATAGATTAATTAACTAAATTGAAGCATAGATATATACACATACTGACCCACACACAAAAAGATATCATTATTATAAATTTGAATAGACATTCACAAAAAAAAAAAAAAAATAGTGGATTGGTAACAAAATCCGTAGCTAAATTAACTTAATGACTGTATTACATTATGAATTAATTAGTGACAGTCCATTCAACCACAAAATCATCCATTTCTGTTGCTAAATTAGATCAATAATCTAATATATATATCTCTTTTAGTGTTTGTGCCTTGTATTGTTTTAATTTCTCAAAACATAAAAAATCACCCACGGAATTACCCACGGAATTCCGTGGGTAACATTTTTTATTTTTTTAAAAATAAAAACCGTTAAATTACTTATGGAATTCCGTGTGGGTAATTTTTTTTAATTTTTTTAAAACAAAAACTGTTAAATTACCCACGGCATTACCCACGGAATTCCGTGGGTAATCGAACTCATCAAATTACCTACGGAATTTCCGTGGGTAATTCCGTGGGTAATAATTTTTTTAGGAAAAATAAAATATTATAATTTTTCCCACGACTTTCCGTCGGTAATCCGTCTCTAATTAGCGACGGAATTTTTTCCGTCTCAGATTCCGTGGGTAATTTCAGGTTTTTTTGTAGTGTTTGGTTTGTATTAGGATTGATATTTTCACAACAAAATATAGTTTTTTTAAAAAAAAAAAAATTCTTGCATTTGATCTATTCATATGGTTAGTTATTTATCAAATATTGAAGGAAGGAGTCTAAGAATATTTTTTTTAGCCAATGATCTTATATTTTTTTTAGCCAATGATCTTATAGCTCTAAGTAGGAGGTTATTGGTTCGATCTTGTTATAACAACAACCTATTAGTGCATACCCCTCTAATTAAAGAAATAATTTTTACAAGGAAAACTAAGTAAATTAAGTGATAAGAGTGAGGCATATGGGCAACATGTTGCCGGGTGAAACGTGACAAGGAATTAACAAAGTGGCTGTTCTTTTTCTTTTTTTGGTGGATGCTCACCATATCTCTCTAACTTCTTTACTTTACTTTTTTTTTTTTGGGGGTCCAGTTGGCAGTTGCATGCATGCCATTACCGCGAACAACTTCTCTCTAATTTCTTTTGATGACTTCGTCAACTCACATTTAGATATATATATTTCTCTCATGCATTGTATTTGTTTAATACTGATAACCACTATTTTTTTTTTATTCTCGTAAAAGGTTTTTGAAACAAAAACAATATTCCTTATGGTTCTTAATAAAAGACATATTTGAAAAGTTGATATTGGTCCTAAATATAAGACCTGGTTTTTATATTTGTCAATCTCTTTCTAATTTACCCATAATGGTTATTCCCCAATAATAATTAAGGAGGAGAAGTGATGAGGGAATTAAAGAATATGACTAGGGTGTTTTAGAAAATACATGTCATACATACTAACTAATGTAACTAATTTCTTTAATCTAATCAAATTAGGTAAATATGTTTTATATTAAGAACCGGAAGAGCATAAAAGTTAACGGTTAACTTCAACGCCCATTATATAATGGGTGAATTGCAACAATTTGAATACTTGAAAGATGATATAAGGGAAAAAGACAGAAAAAGAACTTTGAAATTGCAAAATCCTAAATCAGGTTTGTTGCCAAAAGTTGATAAGGGAATAATAAAACTTGATAAGCAATCTACAACTCATTTTTAAGGAAATATCCTATTTGAAATTTTACAAATTCAATTTTTTTACAACTCATTTTTCCCATGATATTAATCCATTAAATATATAGAATAATTCGTGCACATTAGTCTTAAGGTACC
The DNA here is from genome assembly GCA_019022615.1 of Acacia melanoxylon. Classification (NCBI taxonomy): domain Eukaryota; kingdom Viridiplantae; phylum Streptophyta; class Magnoliopsida; order Fabales; family Fabaceae; genus Acacia; species Acacia melanoxylon. The sequence goes on from JAFJYJ010000007.1 coordinate 6,006,603, forward strand.
CTAGTTTTATATATATATATATATATATATATATATATATATATATATATATTTTACAGTAAATAATAATAAGGATTAATATAATTTTTAATCCCTTAAGTTTATTCTCATTTTAGTTTTGTTCCTACAAGTTTCAAATCATAGGTTTTGGCCCCTGAATTTTAAATCATATATTTTAGGGAAAAATAATTCTCATGTTGTAGGAGAAGTGTTTTCTCATGTTACACACATATGAAATGGTGGGACCCCCACACACACACACACACACACATATATATAATAGCATTATATATAATGTGGGTCCCACCATTTCATATGTGTGTAAGAATCTTCTTCTTCTCATGCAACATGAGAAGTTTTTAAACCCCTATATTTTAATAAGCATCTTGACCATGTCGCCCCTGATCGCGGGAGCAAATCTCATAGTTTAGAAATTGAGGGATCAAAACCTGAAAGCAAAGTTAAGGAAGTAACAATTGTATTGACCCTTGTAATAACATGAAAAAGTTTCTGGCCTGGCAAACAAAAACACAGAAAAGTGATTCACATACGAGTTGTTGTTTTAATGGTAACGTCATCACCACCGTATAGATGGGGTCTTGGTTTCAAGCCTCGCATTGGTATATATTGATTAAAATATGTGACAACAATGATGATGTGGGTGTGAGAGAAATTGAAGGACGTCGATAAACAGGGTCCACCACTTAATCAATGACACTATAATTAATTTAATCTACATGAAGCTTTTTGTCATTCCCTCTACCATTTCAATCGAGTTTCAAGAAAATAATGACCCGTTTGGTACGGGGAACATTTAAGGAGAGAAAGAAACTTAAAGAAGAGAAAGGAAGGGAAGAGAAGATCGAGAAGGAACTTTAAAAAGTTGAGCTGTTCGGTAGACATGAGAATATAAGTAAGTTGAGGGAAAATGAATTGTTTGGTAAGAAGAATTGAGTATTGGTTAAGTGAGAAGGTTAGGTAAAATTCTCACAATGCCCCCTCAAAAAAAGGTAGAAAACATTTTTTTTTTGGTTTTGTGAATTGGATAGAAACGGAGTCAAACCAACTTGCGTTTTGGTGGAGAAAGAAAATTGTTGGAGACCTTGAAGGGATCTAAACCATAAAACAGACATAAGATATGCCAAAATAGCCCACAAATAACTTACAAAACCAGTTACCACTGAAGTTGCAAAATAACACATTCAAGTTTGAACCAAACAGTCAAGTTCGAACTCACATTACAAAATGTCAACCAGTACAGTAAACATGTGAGCAAGAGTAATGACTTTTATTTCATACATACGACAATAACAACAATTACCCAGCAAAACCAAATCTCATCTCTGTGTCCTTTCCATTTCCCTTGTCACTATTACCCAACCCTCACACGTACGGTTTAACAACGCATGAAAAATCACCAAACTTTCTTCCCAAATCGTAACTCTGCCTGACTCCCCAACTGGAATAAACAGGGCATCGGCCATTTTCAAAGCTCACGGAAAGAACAAACTCATTCAACTCTTACCTCAATTCCACCTTTGTTGAGTCTTGCTTTGGTTTCAGCTTCAACTGTCGATGCTTTCTTCGCGACCTCCTTCTTTAGGCTCATCGATGGTATGTGGTTTATAACAAATCAGAGGGGCTTTTTGGTCCCACAATTCACTCTCACAAGAACATTTTTAGGACCCCGCCAGTTTTGAAGGGATCTCGATTTCCCACAATTTGTGGGAAGATTGGGTGAGGCGGGAACTCACTCTGAACGGAACCTTTGGCGCTAAACGGGTTTTGGGGATGAGAACTGTGTTATGTTCCCTGGTACTCACATGAGTTCCGTAAAAATGGGTCCTAAGTGTCCACCCAACCTGCACTCTAATTTGACTCTCCCCCGCTTTTCACATGTGTTAATCAATTCTTACATTTTTATAATTTTCATATCTTTCCATAGTAGTGGTAATTTAATCAACTAGAGGAAACAAAGATGAACGTTGATTGACTTAATTAAGTTTTAATTTATATATACCAGGATATATAGTATGTTATTTGTGGCATACTTTTCAGAATTTTGCAAGATCAATAAGTGCTTTAAAGCCATATATGCATTTGTATTAATTAATTATTAGTTGAGGCGCTCTCAATAAATTGTTGGTTGAAGTGGTAAGGAGTGTCACTTTGTAAGGAGAAGAACACAAATTCCTATCCCGAGAAATGCACTTATATAGAGAGGTAAGCTTCTTTCTTCTAAGCGCCGAGAGAAACCCTTGATCAAATATAAGAAAAATAATGGCCCTCAACACCCTTAAATTATCACACTAGATAAAGAAAATGATTTAGGAGGAAAAACAGAAACACCAACGAAGAAATTTTAATAATTACGCAACATTTGATCATTAAATATTTTTTCAGGAATCAATAATATATAGTGATGCTTTAACATTCTATTATTAATTAAGCTATAAAAAACATAACTATTTTGCTATTATGTGATGAGTCGGCAGCAAATCATGGTGATATTTCCTTGAGTCTTCATTTAAAAAATCTAGCTATATTGGAACCGGATTGTCTCATTTTCCCATTCCTCATTTTCTCTCACAGTTCAATCTTGACCCTTCATTTACTCTAATCTTAACCCTCCATTTTACAATTTTAAAACCCATTTAATTATGCTTCCCACCTGAAACTCCCGTAGCAGTGCAACGCGTTGTTCGGCAATTTGGCGGGAAAGCTGAAGAGTAAAGCTTAACCCTCAATTTTTTGTGCTTAAAACCCATTTAATTATGCTTCCCACTCTGAAACTCCCGCAGCTGTGTGTGCAGCGCGTTCTTCAGCAATTTGGCGGGAAAGCTGAAGAGTAAAGGTGAGATCCAAATAACTTTTTTATGTCTTGTAGATGATTTCATAGCTAATGTTGGAACTGGAAGCAAAATCATGCGCAAAAAAGTTGAGATTTGAGACAAGAACCACTGGCAACTGATTGATATATATTTACAGTGTTTTTTTGCTGAATCAATGAGGGAGGGGTCTAGCTGTCAAAAGAAACCAAGTTTCAATCAATACTAAACTGCAACACCATTTTTTTTAGATGGATATGATCATAACTCATAAATCTGCAGCAACCATTTTTTTTTTTTTGCTTAATTAAATCTGCAGCAACATTTTATTTTTTTTGGATGGATATGATCATAACTCATAAAAGTCACTGATGAACTTGGGGGGAGCTTGCCTTGGAAGGAACAGAAAATTCTTAAGCCTTTTTTTTTTGGTATTGATGCTAGTGAAAACTAAAACCATGAGGCACGGAGGCAAATGATTGATCCTGACGTTAGAATAACAAATTCCAACTGCTCCCAGCATGGTATTAGTTGGCAATTATAATGACAGAGCAATATACCTAGATTCACCTTTTGAAAATTCTTAAGCTTTTTTTATACTGAATTCATAAGCTATTTGTTTTTAGGTTTTGTATCTCGTATTGGACTGGGTTTTGTACTCTGTGACAACATATTTTTTAATATTACTATTATAAAGGGGAAATTCTTCTATAATAAACCATTAGTTGATTGAAGAAGTTGCCTTTTTGTCAAAGAAGAAAACAACAATGGCAGATGATGGTGGGGGAGTGCTCATCGAAGGAGAAGAAGATGACAGACGGTGAGTTCTTTGGCAGAGTGGTGTTTCCATTTTTTGTTTACATGTGATACTTGCCAACTGGACATTCTTGCTACAAATATCCCATATATACCAATATATGTAGGTTTATGTTTATATTTTGTGTGTTGCATGGCTTTGTTTTGTAGGTATCAATGTGTGGAAGTTGATTTGAATCCTAAATTGGGAAAAGAATTTGATAATCTAGAGGAAGCATGGAAGTTTTGGAATGAATATGCTTGTAAAGTAGGTTTTAGTGCAAGGAAAAATGGATATACAAAGAGTAAGAAAGATAAGGAGACAATTATTTCCTATAAATATGTGTGTTCAAAAGAGGGCAAACGAAGACCGGATAAAAGATACACATCGGCCACCAACCATCGTCCTGAGACTAGGACTAAATGTAAAGTTGGAATGACAGTTAATTTAGTGGAAGGCAAATTCATGATCACCAATTTTGTAGAAGAGCATAACCACCCATTGCATCTCCAAGAAACAAAGTGCATATGATGAGGTCTCAACGGAAAATATGTGATGCACAAGCAGATGAAATTGATTTGGCTAGGGATGCTGGACTAAAACAAAAGGCAACTTTTGATCTTATGAGTAAGCAAGCAGGTGGACGAGCTAATCTTGGCTTCACTCAAGTTGATATGAAAAATTATTTGAAAGCTAAACGAAGAAGAAGCATGAAGAATGGCGAAGTTGGGTGGTTGTTAAATTATGTTGAAGAACAAATTACTGAGAACCCTTCATTTTATCATTCATATCAACTGGATATGGAAAATCAAATTACAAATATTTTTTGGGCCGATGCTCGTATGCTTGTAGATTATGCTTATTTTGGGGATGTAATTTCACTAGACACCATAGTAGTGGTAATTTAATCAACTAGAGGAAACAAAGATGAACGTTGATTGACTTAATTAAGTTTTAATTTATATATACCAGGATATATAGTATGTTATTTGTGGCATACTTTTCAGAATTTTGCAAGATCAATAAGTGCTTTAAAGCCATATATGCATTTGTATTAATTAATTATTAGTTGAGGCGCTCTCAATAAATTGTTGGTTGAAGTGGTAAGGAGTGTCACTTTGTAAGGAGAAGAACACAAATTCCTATCCCGAGAAATGCACTTATAGAGAGAGGTGAGAACCCTTTGCCCTCTAAGCCTCGAGAGAAACCCTTGATCAAATATAAGAAAAATAATGGCCCTCAACACCCTTAAATTATCACACTAGATAAAGAAAATGATTTAGGAGGAAAAACAGAAACACCAACGAAGAAATTTTAATAATTACGCAACATTTGATCATTAAATATTTTTTCAGGAATCAATAATATATAGTGATGCTTTAACATTCTATTATTAATTAAGCTATAAAAAACATAATTATTTTGCTATTATGTGATGAGTCGGCAGCAAATCATGGTGATATTTCCTTGAGTCTTCATTTAAAAAATCTAGCTATATTACGGACAATGTAGGGAATGCGCGTAAATAGAATTGGTCTTCATCTCACAGTTGTAATCAGCAATCACCAGTGATGTAGCTCACATATACAAGTTGTTTTCAAGAGCGTGACATTCTATATGCTTTTTGATAGATTGCCACTTTAATATTGACTTTTTTGCTTCTATTTCTTCATGTATCATTTAGTCAAGCAAGTAATCACCTTTTTAACTGACTCTTTCTCCATTATTAACTACGAGGAAGAAGCATGCTATAACTAATTAACTCAATTTACGCAACACTCACCGAACGTCCAGGGCTCAACAAACAATTATTCGAAAAATTATCAACCTTCAAATTTTGTAAGATTATATATATAATTAACTCAAATTAAAATTGTTATGAATAAGTTAAAATAATGCATTATGAAGGTATTTAATTAGATTCAATGAACTAATTGCCAACTGGCTTGCTTTAATTAATTAAACTTATTTAGACGAAGTTTTGGTCAAACAGCATACTTATGTTTTCATACAAGGTTTCAACCCCCAATTGTATTCTGCTATCCCTTCTTAAGGACTATAGTTATAAGTTGTACTTAGATACCAGTATATTAGTAGCCTAGTAGGAAGTGCAACAAGTTTATGAAATGAAATTGTTGATTATCCAACTTAATTATCTTTTGTTTACCATGAATTATCGAACTTATCTTGAACTCTATTTAATTAGTTGATACTCCTCTAGTCCTTAATATAAAATATATTTGAGAAGTTGATTTTTGTTCTAAATATAAGATAAAGTTTTTGATATTTGTCAATCTTTTCCTAATTTATCCCTATTGATATCATGCTCCTTCAACAATAATTAAGGAAAAGAAGGAATGAGGAATTAAGAAAGGTAACTAGGATGTTTTAGTAAATACATGTCATATTAATTAACTAACTTAATCAATTTCGTTAATAAAATCGAATTAGATAAATATGTTTTATATTAGGAACCGGAGGAGCACTACTAAAACTGATTACAAGTCACAAGCACAAATTATTGTTTTAACCTTAATGTGATGAAAACAAAAAATCTTAAATTCTATCAGCGCACTTACTTTATTTAACATACAAAATAAAAAAATTTACAATAAATTATATTATCTACAAATACAATTTACTTCTTACACTCAATCTAATACAGACAGAACATGCATGTATAATTCATGAAATACTTAAAGTAAGGTGGTTTGGTTTTATTTATGTTGCAGTTATTATTATTGTTACGAAAAATAAGCGACATCAATGGGCCAATACATACACATTAGATTAAGTTAACGAAAGATATGCCTCTCTCTGGTCTGAAATATATGAGTTAGTTAAAGGATTTATTTTGATATTAAATAAATATAAGATTTTAATATACTCTTTGTGTCCAATTTCTTTTCTTTTCTTTTTTCATTCGCATCTATAAATTTTTAAAAACTATGTAGTTTTGTGGGTAGACAAAGCAAGAAAATCACGTTTTTTTTTAAAAAAAAAAAAAAACATTCATCGAAATATTTCAAAATACTATATGAATTTTTTTTTTTACGTAGTTTTAAGAAAAAGAATGAGAGCAAACGGAAAAAAGAAAGAAAGAAGCCAAACCTATTAATTTTAACTGTAAATATAAGATATATTTTCTATATTTAGAAATATTTTACTGATATGCTTACATTGATATATGTAAATAATGTGTTTAATGTTAGTAAATTAGTTATTTATTTGGGTACTATTTAAGGCGGCAAGTGTGGGACACAACACCATCGCGTATTTTCAATTGACACCCCATAGCTGACTCCGTACCAGGGTTAGGGTCCAAGGTTTATCCCACACGGCACGTGTCATTTATTAGTGGCCCTCGTGTTTTATATTAGCTCACATATCTTCTTCCTCATCATCTTATTCATATAAATCCCAACATACCTTACCAGATTTTGCAGATCCTTCACATTCTGCATTCTTCTTATTATTCAATTCCTCCTCCTTCAACACACTCAACTTAAAAGCCATAGACTGAATGTCAGTGAATCTAGAACCGTTGGATTTAGGAGTTCCGATTCCATATCACTTCAGATGCCCCATTTCCCTCGATCTCATGCACGAACCGGTTACTATATCCACGGGTCAGACTTACGACCGAACCAGCATACATTCTTGGTTCACCGCCGGTAACACCACCTGCCCCGTCACCAGAGCCCCTCTTTCCGACTTCACTCTCATCCCAAACCACACTCTCCGCCGCCTTATCCGAGACTGGTGCGTTTCCAATCGCGATTTCGGAGTCGAACAGATCCCAAGTCCGACCCAACTAGCCCACCCTTCTCTGGTTCGGACGCTATTGAATCAAGCTTCGTCGGAGACGTGCACGTCTCAGTCACGTCTCTCTGCACTGCGACGCCTCCGACGACTCGCTAGTGACTCGGAAAAGAATCGTTCTCTCATTGGATCTTACAACGTGCGCCGGATTTTACTCCATATCCTGTTTGATACCAATTCGGATTGTTTTGAGTTGAAGCACGAGTCGCTCGCACTTTTGGTTTGTTTCTCACTTGCCGATTCTGAATGCGTCTCCATCGCATCGGAACCTGAGAGAATCAAGTATTTGTCGCGTTTGATGTTTCATTCCTCGATCGACGTCCGAGTTAACTCGGCTGCTCTGATTGAGTCAGTCTTGAGCGGGACTCGGTCGCCGGAGCTGCATGCACAAATCAGCAATGTCGATGACATCTACGGTGGAGTGGTTGATATCTTGAAGAGTCCAGTTTCGTTCCCTCGCGTTCTCAAGATTGGGATCAAGGCCTTGTTTGCTTTGTGCCTGCCGAAACAAACACGGTACAAAGCGGTGGCTGCCGGTGCTCCGGCGATCCTCATGTACCGGCTCGCTGATTTGGACAAATGTGATGCTGAGAGAGCTCTGGTGACGATTGAATTGCTCTGCGGAATTCCGGAGGGGTTGGCCGCGTTTGCAAGGCACGCTCTGACGGTACCGCATCTGGTGAAAACAATACTGAAGATATCAGACCGGGCGACGGAGCACGCTGCCGGAGTTCTATTGGCTGTTTGCTCAGAATCGGAGGAGTGCCGGAGGGAGGCGGTGGCGGCGCGTGTGTTGACGCCACTGCTATTGGTGGTACAGAGTGATTGTACAGAGAGGGCAAAGAGGAAGGCGAAGATGTTGCTGAAGCTTCTTCGGGAGTCGTGGCCTCAAGATTGCGTTGGAAACTCTGACGATTTTGCATGCGGCGAACTTGTTGTACCGTTTTGAGTTTTTGACGATGCTGCTTTTCTTTTGCCATACTCTCAAAACTTACTCCAAAATTTCCATTTTTCTTATGAGTTTATCAGTACATAGTCCTGCAATGCATGCTATATATTATTTTTTCGTCCATTCATTCATTTTATGTAAGAATATAATCTGATTGAAGTAATTAAAGGAAAGGTTTTAATTTTGTAGATATAAATCATTTTGAAGATGTAAATTTTTTTCATCTGTTCGACAGTTCGAGCATCCTGATTATAAATAAGTAATTTATTTTTTCCGTTTCTATATAGACTAAAACTGATCATGAATGCGGCAAATTTGTCCCTTACATTATATACTGATTATTTAGCCGAAGAAAAGGTAAAGAAAATGGTTCATATCCAAAAGGCTACAATATATATCAACATGTTGGCGGAGGAGGCAAATCAGGTTCTAACCTTGTGTATTTAACCTAAATCCATGTTCTAAAGCACAACCAGAATTCATGAATGTAAAACTGCAAGGATGGCTTTTAAGAATATTGGCATGAACTCCAAATATACATCAAAACCTCTTGAATATATGAATTTCTTTTGTTTGTGTTTCGTCTGCTTAGCTTAACTGATATAATGTAAAGTGATAGAATTGTCTTCTAAGTTCATATCACAAACAAAAGTGTGTACTGAAATACATTGTGGTGTACGTTATGGGAGGGGAGAAATTTTTTGATAGGTTTAATTCGAACAGATTGATCATCTTTGGAAGATAAATGTTATTTGTATTTTTTTGGATACTGCCTATCAGTTTAATTTAATTTTCTAAAATCTACCATGTTCCACCAGATTAATAATTTTGAAGTTATGAGTTCTGAAGGATGAAATGGCCCAGCAATGGAGAAGCTGAAAGTATATAAGCAGCTTGACTTGGGAATAGTATTCTTTGGACAGTGTGATTTGGCTATTTATATTTGATTATTTGAACGATTGAGTAATTTAAATTTGAATAATTTGAAGCTAAATATAATATTTGTTAATTAACCTCAAATTTAGTAGCCCCCCACCTTAATTATCAAAAAATAAAAGCATTGTGTAATGGAACAAATATGTGTCCTTAATTGGAAATATAATAATGAAGAGACGATATCATTTAGAATAACGAGCCTTCAAAAATAATTTTCTAACCATGATTTATAGTGTAACAGATAAGCATGTAATAAGAATTTTCTCTTGCATAAGTGTATTTAAAATAAACAGTTTTAAACAAGCACAGATCCTAACATTGTTGTAACAAAGAAATACGAATCCTATCGCTAACGCAATGTACCTTTAGCAGCTGCATGAATAGTTAGCATGCCTTAATGGCCACATATCATTTTCCTTCAGTCATGTCGCAGCACTATTGTTGACCATTTCAAACTAACCTAAAGAAAAAAAAAAAACACTCTATTTTTTATTTACAATATTTTAAATTATTAATCACACATATATTGCTTTTATTTTAATTAGCTGCCTACTGGTAAGTGGGGTAGTAAATAGTGATGTGATTGTTTAAATGCTACATTTGATAACACGATATATAATGATTCGATTCCGAGTTTGAGACACGAATTTGTAAGATGATATTCTTTATTCGTTGTATACTCAGTCTACAAATCATTAGGGGCCAGTTGTACTAATAATGGAATGACACAGACAATTAAGAGAATATAAAGCTAGCCTCTCTTGTTTTTATTTTTATTTTTTAAATTTAGGAAATAGACATTGATTAAAGGATAATTGCAAAAATGATACCATTACCGGAACCGAACAAGTCATCATCGCCCCCCATCATTTGTATATTCAGGTGAAAGATTCCATCACTTTGAAGACGGATCATTATAGTTCGGGTGATATTGTGGTGGCTTTGAGAAGTGAGACATTATCTATAACTCTTTTTTCTTCTGTGTCTTGATTTTCTGGTCTTAGCAGGTTCTGAAGTTAAATTTCAATCACGATAACACGAGTGACTTCATTAAGCGCTTGAATTAAGAGATAATGGGACGTAGCATGTGATTTTTGGCTCATCTTGTATTATCTTTGAAGTACTGTTTCTATATATATATATATATATATATATATATAGTTGCAGTGCTCCTTTTCAATCAAGTCGAATGTTATTCGGTAGATGCTAGTCTTTGCTATCCTTAGAGTAGTTGGTTCCGACAACATACCTCTTCGCCTCGATTTGTAGCCATTGTCTTATACTAGTGGAAGCTGGTTGGACTGTTCTTTAATCCTTTAATTAAATCGACGCTTTAATTTGACAGTCGGTTTGGGTAACTATTATAGTTATATGTGTAGTTTTTTATGTTCTGCTTGTAAACTTTCCTTTAAGTTCATGTTTGTATTCTTATTTTTGGTGATCTTTCAATACTTCTCCCTTTTTCATATAATATAATTGGTTTTTGAAATAAAAAAATAAAGGGAGTGTAATATTAGAGATTTCAATTAATTAAAAAAATATTGATAGGTTGAAATTTCATGGGTTTAATGTTGAAATGATTGGAAGGTGAGACATAGCCGTTTGGTTTCCGCCTTTGGGGGGTCAGTAGAGCTGAAGGGTCAAATTAATTTCTTCTTTAGTTAATGGATTGCCATCATTGGTAAAACGTTCAATTTATTTTGAAGTAAAATTTTTCCCCATCCCTTTCTTTCATTTTCATACCATACAACACTTAACATTCATCTTATATAATAACCTAGTGATTTAGATGTGATGCTTAATTGAGTTGAATATGAACATGGTGATATATATCATGTTTGAATTAATGAATATGAACATGATGAATTTAGACATTTAGTGTTCCATTTTATATGGAGTATTATTGGAAATATATAAATTTATCAGGCCAAAAAGAGAGAGTGCGTGTTTAGGTGCTTTAAAATACAAAATAAGGGATTAATGTGTTCCATTTTAGAATTGAAGAAGGATTTTGTGCAATTTTGTTTCGGAAGTGTTTAAAAAGAGAAATTTTGCTTCAAAAGTGTTAAAAAAATGAGTAAATTCGTTATAACCGATAAAAAACTAAAGTTAACTGTTAAAAAATTGATGTGACTTTAAACATTTATAATGATGAATGGGCAAAATTGATATGTAACTTTTGAATACCCAACATTATTGAGTGGTTAATTCTAAAGCAAAATTGAACCTTTATCCTTTTAAGATTTTTATCTACACACACTTAGCTTATTTAAGCGTAGAAAGAATCGAGTGTGATAAAGACAGAGATTCTTGACGTAGTGACTGCTTGCTTTCGTCCTTGATTTGTTGGCCAACGATCGGAAAATTCCTTGCCTTATTTCATGTTAAAACTTAATAAAGGTGTCGAACAACAAAATAAAAATAAAAACACTCTACCTTAAACTTCAGAAATAACCTTGATTATGGAAGAGTTTGTGTTCGCGCGATATAGTGATTATTTGCGTATAACTCAACATTTAAAGTGGTTATCGAAAAAGAATTGACGATTAAGTAGCAATATGTAATATACTCTCAAGGATCTTCTTCCAATGCCAATAATTAAGTAGATTGCTAAGAAATTGATCTGGGAGTAGGTTCTCTTGCTGTTCCTGTACAGACCATATGGGGGCCGCTTGTTTTGAATTTCAGTTTTGATCAAAATTCAAATAGTTTGAGCATATATATTTAGTATTGGCTTACCTGATTATAAGAGATATGAAGGTGTATTTTTTCAAGACAAATATAACAGAATACTTTGTTTTATCGTCACAAACTGATACTTTTTCAGTGAATAGTCACAAATTAAATCGAAAATATTATTCCAATTCTTACTTCGTGTATGCATAATCGGATTTCAATAATTTATTAAGATTGTGTGTGTCTGCGTGTGTGTGTGAAGTTTACTATTGATAATGTATGAATAAAATATGGTTTATATGTTTTTCGAATTTCATGAAATTTAAGTTTACCTATCTAGCTTTGTGATAATATTAGAAGATATATAAATTCATTCTTTTTGTATCATCCAACAATTTGACAAATTTACTTTTAAAACATTTCTTCCACAAAATTTCAATTGTCTTTTGCTTTCTCCTCTTTTGGTTCGAGGCCTCAACTGAATCGGTAAAAACTGACTTTGTCTTTTGCTTTCTCCTCTTTTTTAATGCAATTTTATGGTATATAAGATAAGTTTGTGAGAAGAGTTTTGTCTTGACCTGTGTGAACATACTTTTTCAATGGTAAACTCAAACAAGCCTTATATATGTATCTAAACTAATCTATCACCACTACTATAAAAAAGCCTTTTAACATCCATTTTTTAGTCTTTTTTATGTCCCTTTTTTGGAGGACGTCTATGTGGGAGACGTAGTAAGTCTTGACTTATAGTGTCCCAAATTTTTGGGGATGTAGTAAGTCTTGACTTATGGCATTCCAAATAAAATTTGGGAGCCGTATTGCTTTTTTTTTTTTTTTATATATATATATAAAAAAACTCAAACCTCAGGTTTGGGAGGTTGGCTCTGGAAGAAGAACCAACAAGAACAACACATCAAATTGACATAGGTGAGAAATGTCAGAGATTAGGGTAAATATGATATGATTGTTTCTTCGGGAGATGGAAATAAACCCAGATAATATAAGCTTACCTTGTGAAGATGGAAGATCACGTCTTCCACTTCAACCATAATGTCGCTTGGCAATCCGGTGGTGCAGAACCTACAAGGAGAAACCATCAAAAATTGGAATGGATAATGCAACAAAAAATTGGTTCAAAGAGAAAGAGATTCATCCAACCATGCTTGCCCTTTGGTGTTGGGCTTTTCAGATGTTGTCATTTTCTCAGGAAAATCGTATTCTGGGAAAAACTTGGTTGAGCATAAATTTTTTAGAACAAAGATTAGATGCATGAGAAACAAAATACAATAACAATTTCACTTCAAGTGGAATATGAAGATTCAGATTTTGAGAACAACCAGAACGATAGAAAGAGTACTGGAGGGTGAATTATGTTAGTTATAAGAATCACCCAAGAGGGGCTGAATTACAAAAATTAAAACAAAATTAAGCGATGATTAAATCTGAAAGGAAAGGTTAGAGAGATATCACCGAAGTGTGCATACATATTTATACTGGTTCAGCCTTAACTTCGTGGCCTATGTCCAGTCCCCATAGCTCCTATGAGATTTTCACCAACTTTCACAAACCGACTACATATATAGGCATTCAGTAATCTCACCAAATTCACTCCCTCTTACAACTGTAATCAAACAACCACACTCAAGGTTCCACCACCTTAAGATTTTACAACAAAAAATTGAAGAATTGAAAGAAGATGACTCTCTCACAGAGTAAATGTATAATCACTTAAGATTGAATATCAAAAGATATTAAAGAGTATTAATGAACAATAACTTTTGCAATAAATGCTATCGTCGTTGGTTGTTGGCTCCGAATTGAATGCTCTTCGTATTTATAGCTGGAGTTTATTAATGACCATTGGTGAAGCCTCAAACTATTCATTGAGAAACTTCACGCTTTCCATTTAGACTCAAAAAGTTTCCATTAGACACAAGCAAGCGGAGACATCTGGAAGTTTTGAATAAATGTCACTTTCATATCATCGTAGGAAATCTTCGAACGACATCTCTTTTGTTCCAACGTTGACTATGTAGAGTCGCTTTTGCTTTGTTCGGAATGAGTGTATGTCTGAGTGATCATTTGACGAATCAGTTTCCGTGTCCATGCTCTATTTTCTGCACCAAAATAAATGCTTCTAACATAGACTTTGCTTTTTGAAGATTTTCACACTCATTTGATTATTTGAAACTCACTAATAAACATGATTAACAATGAGTGATAATCTGAAGTAACAGGATGATCATCAATGAGTTTGAATTTATGAAGACGATGATAAAGTTACTGAGAAAAACATAACTCGAGTTACTGACTCGAGTTTTGGTTTACACCACTCGAGTTTTGTTCTCAGAACAAAACTATTACACAACGAGTTCAGTTTGTAAATATGCTTTCAAAGAGGAAACTTGAGTTGTTCAAATATAACTCGAGTTTTAGCATTTGGCTAAAATTATAACTCTTTGAAAAATAAAAAGAACTCGAGTCATAAATGTTCAAACTTGAGTTGCATAGAGTAGAACTCAAGTTGTTAGCATTTTGAAAGTTTAGCTGAAATCATAAATCCTTTGAAAAAACATAAGAACTCGAGTTGTCACTGTTCAAACTCGAGTTACCAAATCGAGTTTCATAAAGTGAAACTCAAGTTCTTCATAGCATTCATCAAGTATAGACAATATCAGAGAAGAGTTGAAGAGATACCTCAAAACTCGAGTTTTATAAGGTGAACTCGAGTTGATTGCTTGGAACTCGAGTTTTGTATAGACAAACTCGTGTTTTACCTTGTTTCATTTCATCTAGAATAATTGTTGAGCACTTTGAATTGACTTTGAAAAAAAAAACATAACTCAAGTTTTAAGATTAAGAACTCGAGTTGTCTAACTTCCTGATTCAACTCAGTTTGAATAACAATTTCATAACTTGAGTTGTCTTGAATAATTAAGTTCTCTTTCTTGGCAAGTGGTTGTTATCATCAAAACGTAAAACCAAGAACTAACAAATTAGACTTTATGGGAGCTCAAAATTAAAGAAGTTGCTTGTGCTTTTTGACAAAGTTTATAAAGGAACATAACAAACAACTTATGAGAGGGCAAAAGTGGTGATACAGAGAACGGAATCCCACAAACTTGGTGCCACCGTCGGGGAGACTTCCAGATCTGCGAAAATTGGTGTGCAACCCTCTCGATATGAAAACTCAACAAGAGCTTCAAGCCTCTCTAGATCTCAAAAATCAGCAAACGCAAATCGCTCGGAATAATGAACACTTATAGGCATTGTTTTGGATGAAATCGACGACGGCATCTCGTTCCCAAATGTAGAATCTAGCTACTTGTTGCTCGATCTCCTCGCCCTCACCGTCATCTCATCATCATCCGATTTGATGATGCAGCCCTTGGTTGGATCTCGCAAACAATGCAGCCCTGGATCTCATCATCTCACGGACGTTGTTGTGACGGTCTTGGCAGCAGCGCTGGTGAGGAACCATGGATGAGAGGAGACATGACGATCTTTGCAGCGTCGGCGATAGCACTGGCGAGGAAGAGGGTGATATCTTTGGGCATGAGTTGCAGAGATAGATCGAAGAGTGCTGAAGGAGGAGGAAGAGATCAAAGAGAAGCGCAGATCTGTTTGAAAAATGAGGAAAGCACAAGTTGAAAAATGAGTCTGTACATGTGCAAAGAGTGAGGCTTTTTTGCATATCTTTAGGCATCCCAACTTACAATTGGGATACCTATAGTGTATAAATAGGCGTCCCAAATTCAATTTGGGACGTCTAAAGTTTTGACATAAGCATCCCACTTTAAATTTGGGACGCCTAAAATGTCTAAATAGGCGTCCCAACTCTTAAAGGAACGCCAAAAGCCCTTTTTTTTTAGCTCCTATAGTTGAATTTAGGCATCCCAATTTAAATTTGGGATGCCTAATGTCCACTTTGGGCGTCCCAACTCTAAATAGGGACGCCCAATATGTCAAAAAATTACAAAAAATGTCATTGTCTTTATCCTTTTACTTTCCTCTTTTAAAAAAGGGACATTTTTGGGGGAAGTAGAATCTTATTATTGTAGTAGTGCACATTGTAAAATACTAATCTCTCTAGTCTTAAATATAAGAAAGAGTTGACTCTTTTAAAGATTTAAAGAAAGCTAAAAGCTAAAATATTTATATTCGTCATTTTTTTCCTAAACTATTTTGCCTAACTTCTAAAATGATAATATAATATAAGGATACACAACATATGATATGATTAAGTAACATATTTAACTTCCTTAATCTCTCCAAAAAAAGTCAAATTTCTCTTTTATTTAAGACCGAGGAACTATAAGACAAATTTAACTTTTTTGGAGAAATTAAAGAAACTAATTAAATTACTTTAAAATATTTATATTTTTTTCATTTTTCCTCCCAATTATTTTGCCATACTTATAAACATATATGTAATCTAATGATACATAACATATAATATGATTAAGTAACTTATTTAACTTTCTTCATCTCTCTAAAAAAAATCAACTCTATTTTTTAGTTAGGATCAGAGGGAGTAGCTCATTTCGCTAACCCAAGCTCAATTAGTTGTTTTTTCCCTTTTCTTAACTGCCTTTTGGTTTGTATTAGGATTGATATTTTCACAATATAATGTAGTTTTTGTTATCAAATCAAGAAAATATAAGAGATTGAGATGAAAGAGATAAAGATATATGAATAGAGAATTGGAGAGAAAGATGGAGTAATATCTTATTCATTTGGATGTAACTAAAGTGTAGTACATAATGCTCAATTTATAGGCTCTCAACTTCAACCAAGAGTTACATAAAGTAAATAGCAAAGTAAATCCTCATGAGTGCACTTGTAACCTTTGAGTTATGAGCATAAAGACTTCTAAAGACTATTCATTAGAGAGGATGTGGAGTGTAGAAAGTGAAAGGTCAAGAGTTGAGAGTTTATCGACATTTACATCATTTAGTCTTTTTACAACACTACGCCTTGGATGTCCATGTACAAATATTGTGCTTCATTAAAACCTTATTAGGAAAAATTTATTGAGACAAAAACCTAGTGAAAGAAAAAGAGTACATAATACATATTGAAGCTGCATCGTTAAAACCTTACCAGGAAAACCTAGAGGGACCAAACCTTGATTAAGGAAAAGAGTACAATATGGTCTCTACTTCCTCTTATGATAATATCGTATTTACTCCCCGCATGGTCTCTACTCCCCCTGATAATAATATCATATTTACTCCCTCTGATAAAATCAGTTTTATTCCCCCTAATGACAACATCACTTCCAATGTATTTTTTAGCATATATTTCTTTTAGCCGCCAAACTATGAATGATGCATTCTCACAAAAAGTTTCTGCTGAAATGTAGTCATCTAACATATATTTTGGATATATTAAAATATCAATATATTCTGCCTTTATCTTATTGTGGAAACAATAAAGGAAAATTATTCTGAAAATCACCAAAAAAATATTTTGCACCCACATATTTAGTTTGCCCTGGACAAAATAATATCATATAATATTTTCATGTGCAGTTTTTTAGAAGGAAAAATGTTACCAAAGGAAGTAATTCGTTAATGTTGGTTGCATAATGAATTAACAAGGACTAGAGTTGTTTCAGGATAATTGTCCATTGGCTTTATGGATTTGGTTTTATTTCATAACGAGAAGAACAATTATTTGTGCTGCATTTTGACAATATTTGAAGGGGATTATTTTTGTCATGATTGTATTTTTTCTGAAGGGTATAAAAAAAATAGTTTAGGGCTGTGCGAGTAACAAATTTGTGTTGATGTTAATGTCAAGTTTATATATAGGGGTATTTTATTTTGAAATTTATTTATTCGGCAGTTAGGACTACATCCCCTTCATCAAGTGCTGAAAAAGATGATGAAGCATGAAGATCTAATGGAAGCATTTCATCTCATAAATCTTTGAGCTTATAATTGTCATGATTTAGTTTGAAAGTTGAAGTTTAAACATTAAAATGATGTTATGATGATATATGTCTAAATTTAAGTTTTTTATGCAATATGTGATTATTGAACTTTGAATGTTCAAAATTTAAAATGGTGATTGTCACCTGTATATTTTTTTAAGAAAAATAGTTCAAAATTTAAATGGGTTAGTCATAACTGTTTTAACCTACTCATTTATATCATAACCCATTTAACATGGGTTTGAACGGGTTGAGGTACGGGTGTGGGCTAAATCGTATTCATATAACATTAAGTAGGCGGGCTACGGGTTTACGTATGTGCTACCCAACCCGCCCGTTGCTCTACCCTAGATATTTCTATCCTCGTACTACCTTTGATAGCCTTTACCCCTCCCCTTCTACTACTGCTCCCTGTAGAAATGGTCTAGGACGTTCAACCGCCTTCCTCTTGTCCTTATCTCTCCCAGAAGCCATAACTCCATAAATGCTTGACAAAAACATCAAAGATGTAGCAAAATCTTCCAAAGAGCGAGTGAGAATCGAATTTGCGTACGTGGTTAACTGTTTGGTGATGGCGCTTGTATAAAGGCTTGAACTTTGTAGCGGTTTTACAAAAAAAAAAAAAAAAAAAAAAAAAAAAACCCCTCTACAAAGGGTAGACATTTATAGCGGTTTATATAAAACCGCTACATCAACCGTTACAAATAATGAAACCCTACCTCGTCCAATATGAAAATTTGTAGACAGTTATATATAAAGGTTAAAAATGTGCAAGACGGTTTGCGTTCTGTAGCGGTTTCATTGAGTAACTACTACAAATGTGCAAGACTATTTGCATTCTTTAGCGATTTCTAAAAGTAACCGCTACAAAGTTGCAAACTCTTTGATTTCTATGGTAATTTTTCCATATAAACTGCTACAAATAAACCGCCACAACTTTTGTGTCATAAGGCGCCTAGCTGGATGGTGCCACATTTCTAACGATTTGTGAAAATAAACCACTACAAAATTGACACCAACTTTGATGCCATATTTTGTAGTGAATATTTTGCAATAACCGCTACAAATGTCATTTCCTAACAAGCGCCCACTTAGCGTAAGTCATACCGTTGCAAATTTCTAGCGGTTTTGGTATAAACCATTACAAATTCTAATATTTAATTTGTATGTAGCGGTTTTTTTTTTGTAACCGTTACGAATTGACATTTGCTTTTATAGTGTGTTGGTTTCTAGCCTCGCATTGGTATTGATTAAAATATGTGACAAAAATGATGATGTGGGTGTGAGAAATCGAAGGATGTGGAGAAAAAGGGTTCACCACTCAATCAATGACACTATAATTAATTTAATCCACATGAAGCTTTTGTCATTCCCTCTACCATTTCAATAGGGTTTCAAGAAAATAAGTGCTCACCCAACTTGGACTCTAATTTCACTCTCGCCCACCAACTTCGTCCCTTTTCACATGTGTTCATCAATTCTTACATTTTTATAATTTTCATATCTCTCCATAAGAGTGGTAATTTAATCAAATAGAGGGGGGAAAAAGATCAACATTGATTGACTTAATTAAGTTTTAATTTACACATACCAGGATATATAGTATGTTATTTGTTTTTCATGATTTTGCAAGATCACTAAGTGCTTTTAGCTGTACATGCTCATTTGTATTCATTAATTATTAGTTGAAATGATGGTCCTCACTAACAAATTGTTGGTTGAAGTGGTAATGGGTCTTATTCCTGTAAGGAGAAGAAAACAAAATTTGAATATCGAGAAACACACTTGTTGAAAGAGGTAAGAACCCCTTTGCCTTGAGAGGAAACCATTGATCGAATATTTTTTTTTTTTTTTTTAAAAAATGATGGCCTTCAACACCCTTAAATTATCACACTGGATAAAGAAAATGATTTAGGAAGAAAAACAGAAATTACACCAACGAAGAAATTTTAATAAATACGTAACATTTGATCATTAAATATTTTTTCAGGAATCAATAATGCTTTAACATAATTATTTTGCTATTATGTGATGATCCGGCCACAAATCATGGTGACATTTCCTAGAGTCTTCATTTTTTTAAAAAAAATCTAGCGAGGTTATTACGGACAATTTAGGGAATGCGTGTAAACATAATTGGTCTTTCATCTGACAGTTGTAATTGGCAATCACCAGTGATGTACCTCACGTATACAAGTTGTTTTCTAGAGCATGACATTCTATAAGCATTTTGATAGATTGCCACTTTAATATTGACTCTTTTGCTTCTATTTCTTTATTTCTTTCTTTCTTTTATTAATAATTTTCCAAAAGGGTTGTGACAGCTACTGAATGCCTGGATCATTTAGTCAAGCCAGTAATCACCTGAAATATTTCAAAGTACTATATATGATAATTTTTTATGGGTTTATTGTTTCTACTTTTGTTTGAAATAATTTTTTTTTTGATACTCAAGTGGGGATTACATAAAACAAGGGGAGGCCAGCCCTAATAATATTTTCTCTCTTCTCTGCGCTACTAAAAGCAGCCGAAAATATTTTTTCTGTCACACTTACATAAAAATGAATAGGTCCTAATAATATTTTCTCTCTCTTCTCTTTACAATAAGACCCAATTACTTTTATGTAAGTATGGCAAAAAATATATTTTTATGGTGAAAACAGAAAAATTAAACCCATTTTTTATATTGGAAAAATGCTTTTACTCTAAAACATTAGGGGATCGAAGGATAGCAGATGGAAAAAAAAAAAGGAGAAAAACTAAATCTTTTAATCTTTTTTTTTTTTTTTTGATACAATGGGGATCGAACAGAGGAGGGGGATAAATCTGTTAATCTTAACCGTAATTATAAAACATAGTTTCTATATTTAGAAATATTTTACTAATATACTCATATTGATATATGTAAATAATGTTTTTAATGTTTTTAAATTAGTTATTTATTTGGGTACTATTTTAGGCGGCAAATGTGGGGCACCACATCATAGCGTATTTTCAATTGTCCCCCCCATAACTTACTACGAACCAGGGTTAGATTGCAAGGTTTATCCCACACGGCACGTGTCATTTAGTAGTGGCCCTCGCGTCACATTTCTTCTTTCTCATCATCTTATTCATATAAATCCCAACATACCTTACCAGATTTTGCAGAGCCTTCACATTCTGCTTTCTTCTTATTATTCCTCCTCCTTCTACACACTCACCTTTAAAGCCATAGACTGAATATGTCAGTGAATCTAGAACCGTTGGATTTAGGAGTTCCGATTCCATACCACTTCAGATGCCCCATTTCCCTCGATCTCATGCGCGAACCCGTTACTATATCCACCGGTCAGACTTACGACCGAACCAGCATCCAGTCTTGGTTCGCCGCCGGTAACACCACCTGCCCCGTCACCAGAGCCCCTCTTTCCGACTTCACTCTCATCCCAAACCACACTCTCCGCCGCCTTATCCGAGACTGGTGCGTTTCCAATGGCGATTTCGGAGTCGAACAGATCCCAAGTCCGACCCGACCAGCCCACCCTACTCTGGTTCGGACGTTATTGAATCAAGCTTCGTCGGAGACGTGCACTTCTCAGTCACGTATCTCTGCACTTCGACGCCTCCGACGACTCGCTAGTGACTCGGAAAAGAATCGTTCTCTCATTGGATCTTACAACGTGCGCAGGATTTTACTCCATATCCTGTTTGATACCAATTCGGATTGTTTTGAGTTGAAGCACGAGTCGCTCGCACTTTTGGTTTGTTTCTCACTTGCCGATTCTGAATGCGTCTCCATCGCATCGGAACCGGAGAGAATCAAGTATTTGTCGCGTTTGATGTTTCATTCCTCGATCGACATCCGAGTTGACTCGGCTGCTCTGATTGAGTCAGTCGTGAGCGGGACTCGGTCGCCGGAGCTGCATGCACAAATCAGCAATGTCGATGAAATCTACGGTGGAGTGGTTGATATCTTGAAGAGTCCAGTTTCGTTCCCTCTCGCTCTCAAGATTGGGATCAAGGCCTTGTTTGCTTTGTGCCTGCCGAAACAAACACGGCACAAAGCGGTGGCTGCAGGTGCTCCGGCGATCCTCATGGACCGGTTCGCTGATTTCGAGAAATGCGATGCTGAGAGAGCTCTGGTAACGATTGAGTTGCTCTGCCGAATTCCGGAGGGGTTGGCCGCGTTTGCAGGGCACGCTCTGACGGTACCGCAGCTGGTGAAAACAATACTGAAGATATCGGACCGGGCGACGGAGCACGCTGCCGTAGCGCTATTGGCTGTTTGCTCAGAATCAGAGGAGTGCCGGAGGGTGGCGGTGGCGGCTCGTGTATTGACGCCACTGCTATTGGTGGTACAGAGTGATTGTACAGAGAGGGCAAAGAGGAAGGCGAAGATGTTGCTGAAGCTTCTTCGGGAATCGTGGCCTCAAGATTGCGTCGGAAACACTGACGATTTTGCATGCGGCGAACTTGTTGTACCGTTTTGAGTTTTTGACGATGATTCAGTTTTAGGTTTATCAGTACATAGTCCGCATATATTATTCTTTTGTCCATTCATTCATTTTATGTAAGAATATAATCTGATGGAAGTAATTAAAGGAAAGGTTTTAATTTTGTAGATATAAATCATTTTGAAGTGGTAAATCTTTTACATCTGCACGATCATCCTGATTATAAATAAGTAATTTATTTTTTCGATTTATATAAACCTAAGAATTAGAATGAGTTGTTTCTGGAGGATTATTATCTGAATTCCTGTATGATTTTATGCAGTTCCTGGTTATGTTCTCATAGTTTCATGAATAGTGTGCCTAAGATTTTAGTTTGTATGATGAATTTTATTTAAAAAAGCTTTCATGGTTTACCGTTGGTGTTGATTGAAGTTTTGGGATTCTGCAGATGTATGGTTATTATATTTGATTATTTGAACGATTGAGTAATTTAAATTTGAATAATAAGTGTTTTGTCTCGTATAAACGTATTTATAATAAACAGTTTCATTAAAGCAGTAGTTATAACATTGTTGTAACAAAGAAATACGAATGCTATTATCTCTAACGCAACGTACCTTAATTTGGTAGCTGCATGAATAGTCACACATCCTTTTCCTTCAGTAATGTCACAGCACTATTGTTGACCATTTCAAACTAACCCAAAAGGAAAAAACAAAACACTCTATTATATTATATTAAGATCATTATCTATCCCACACTCAATCAATATTGTGGGACCAAATTAATCAAAGGATAAAAAATCGAAATTCGCTTGTTTAATATATATAATAATTTATTATATTTTCTTTTAATTCAAGGAATCTGATTTATTTTTATTTTTTAATGATGGCTTTAAGAAATGGGAAAGGGCCTGGTGATATATAAATACACACACACACACAATACTATAGTGGTAGCACTGTTCATGTGGTAATCCTTCTTCTGTCACATTCAGAACCCAACTTTTGTTTCGTTGCTCAATCACCAACTCTTACCATCTCGTTCCCTTTTAAGTTTCAATATATTCTTGGGACCCTTCTTTGACAATTAATTTCTTTCTTATTAATTTACAATATTATTTTTTTATAAAATTAATTTACAATATTTTAAATTATTATAATCACACATATATTGCTTTTATTTTAATTAGCTGCCTGATGGTGAGTGAATAGTGATGTGATTGTTTAAATGCTACATTTGATGACACGAATTTGAAAGATGATATTCCTTATTCGTTGCATACTCAGTCTACAAATCATTAGGGGCCATTTGTACTAATAATGGGATGACACAGACAATTATGAGAATATAAAGGTAGCCTCTCTTGTTTTTATTTTTATTTTTTAAATTTAGGAAATAGACATTGATTAAAGGATAATTGCAAAAATATAATACCATCGTGACTTTGAATAATGAAAACAAGATTCATTCTTAGCTGGAACCGAACAAGTCATCATCGCCCCCTATTGTTTTTATTCATTCTTAGGTGAAAGATTCCATGACTTTGAAGAGGGATCATTATAGTTCGGGTGATATTGTGGTGGCTTTGAGGGGTGAGAAATTATCTATAACTTTTTTCTGTGTCTTGATTTTCTGGTCTTAGCAGGTTCTGGAGTTAAACTTCAATCACGATAACACGAGTGACTTCATTAAGCGCTTGGATTAAGAGATAATGAGATTTAGCATGTGTTATCTTTGAAGTACTCTCTCTCTCTCTATATGTATATATATAGTTGCAGTTCTCTTTTTTAATCAAGTCGAATATGTTATTCGACAGATGCTAGTCTTTGTTTTCCTTAAAGTAGTTGGTTTCTACAGCACGCCTTTTCGCCTCGATATGTAGTCATGGTCTTATACTACTAGAAGCTGGTCGGACTGTTTTTTAATCCTTTTAATTTAATCGACGTTTTAATTTGACAGTCGGTTTGGGTAACTATTATAGTTATATGTGTAGTTTTTTATGTTCTGCTTGCAAACTATCCTTTAAGTTCATGTTTTTCATCTTATTTTTTGGTTATCTTTCAATAATTCTCCCTTTTTCATATAATATAATTGGTTTTATAAATTAAAAATAAAGGGATTGTAATATTAGAGATTTCAATTAATTAAAAAATATTTCCAGGTTGAAATATCATGGGTTTAATGTCGAAATGATTGGAAGGTGAGACATAGCTGTTTGGTTTCCACCTTTGGGGGGTCAGTAGAGCTGAAGAGTCAAATTAATTTCTTCTTTAGTTAATGGATTGCCATCATTGGTAAATAAAATGTTCAATTTATTTTAAAGTAAATTTTTCCCCATCCCTTTCTTTCATTTTCATATCATACAACACTTCACGTTCATCTTATATAATGACCTACTGATTTAGATATGATGCTTAAGTGAGTTGAATATGAACATGGTGATATAGATATCATGTTCGAATTAAGGAATATGAACATGATGAATTTAGACATTTCGTGTTCCATTTGATATGGAGTATTATTGGAAATATATAAAGTTATCAGGCCAAAAAGAGAGAGAGTGCGTTTAGGCGCTTTGAAATACAAAATAAAGAATTTATGTGTTCAATTTATTTTAAAGACAGAGATCCCCTTGATGGAGTGACTGCTTGCCTTTCGTCCCTTTTTTTTTTTTTTTTTTTGAGCTGGAAATTCCTTGCGTTATGTCATGTTAAAACTTAAAAAAGGAGTCGAACAAAAAGGGGAAAAAAACAATCTACCTTAAACTTCAGAAATAACCTTGATCATGGAAGAAAATTGTGTTCGCGTGATTTAGTTATTATTTGCGTATAACTCCATTTAAAGTGGTTGTCTAAAAACAATTGACGATTAAGAACATATTATGTTTCGTTAGTGGAGTAATTAAATAATCGATAATAAATGAGTTATTTTGTTAGCATAAACTTGAAGGATTATGGAGGCTTTTTGTCAGAGGTTATTTGGACAATTTAAAAAAATTAGAAAAGTTAGACAAATTTTTTTTTTTTTATTTAAAAAATCATGTAACAATGCATTGGCAGAATTGGTGCCCTCATCCATACAGTTAACTTCTTCGTAATTGCATTTTCAGATGGGTCCCTAGAAAGAAAATCTGGAATCTCTATTCATGTAATGAAGTACATTCAGAAGTTTGCGCAAAACAACAAACAATTTCACATCCTTGTCTGTATATTCTGTACATGGATAGGACATGTAGTAATATGTAATATACTCTTAAGGATCTTCTTCCTATTCCAATAATTAAGTAGATTACAAAGAAATTGATTTGGGAGGAGTAGGGTTCCCTTGTTGTTGTTGTACAGACCATGGGGGCCGCTTGTTTTGAATTTCAGTTTTGATCGAAATTCAAATGGTTTGAGCATATATATTTAGTATTGGTTTACCTAATTATAAGAGGTATATATGAAGATGTGTGTTTTTCTTTTTATAAAAAATATAACAGTATACTTAATCTAATGGTCACAAACTGATACTTTTTCAGTGAATAGCCACAAATTAAATCGGAAATATTATTCGAATTCTTACTTCAGTGAATAGTATCTACCTCTTTAATCATCTCGATTATTTTCTCATTTCTCTTTTGTTTTGGAACCAATTATTTTCTCATGCTTTGAGCACGTCTCACTTTTATTTATGTTGATTAAAGTTTTTTTAGCTGGAATATAAGATTTAGTAATTCTCAATTATATTACATATTGCATATGGCAGATTTTTTATGCAATATTTCATGAATGCAAAATCTAATAAACTTCTTATTCATTTTGCTATATTTGAGGATCTATATTTGATAGTAATAATGTATTTGTTTTGTTTTGTTTTCCATCTATTAAATTTCTCCTCTCATGTTAGGAAAACTTTGTCAAATGACAATCGACTAATTAATAATGTAACATAAGTCTCCTAAATCTATTTGTTTCCAATAAAAACATCCTTTTGTTTCATTTAGAGACAAAGAAGAAGGAGGAAGTTCTTACCTAACATTTATCCCAATTTCTGTTAAATATACATTTATGTGCATTGTGGTGGATCTATAGGAATTCACATTCAAATTTTTTAAGATAGAATATCTTGGCTCCTAACCAAAAGCCTATTTTATTAAGAGAATTTTGTTGGCTTGATGAATATAAGTGCTGCAATATTTAATATCGAAATAAAAATCTATTCTCAAAATAAATGATTTCTGCATCATATTATATGGAAAATGTGCTCTCAATATAATGATTTATTCAAACAATCTTGCAAACTTTAGGTAACAAAATAATAATAATCACACATGTAACCATCTTACATAGATGCATCTATCAGATTCATTTTTTACCAAAAAAAAATTCTATAAAATTCATTGAAAACTTATATGATTTACATGTTATTTGAATGGACCCATATATTTTAGTTTGATTTATTTTCAGAAATTTGGAGATCCATTCCAAATCATTAACAATGGTACTCTCATAATCTATTTTCTTTAAAAATATGCAGCACATCATAATTCTTGATTTATATAATCTGGTTTACTGTGACATATTGCTTAACGAAGAACAAACTTTTCAATTTGCATAAGATATGATATAAAATATCAATATGACATCCATTTTTGGCATATCAATAGGCTTTGTGAGGAAGTATATCTATGAGTAAACATTTTCAATATTAACTCATGCTTATATTCGAATAATCTCTCCCTTAAGTATGAGTCATATAGATACACTTTCTTTATTTCAAAGACAAACTAATATATAGTAAGCTAATAATCTATCTTTCACTTGAAAACTCATCAAGTACTTCATAAACTTACATACAATCATGGATTTCAGTCCATTGAGCTATCACCTAGACCCTTCAACAAAGTGAAAACTCTTATGTAAATCTATGAGTCAAAACATTTCATGATCAATTCTTCTTCCGCCCATAGAATTAAGAAAAATCTATATTAGTTCTCTAGCAACCATATCGATTTTGTTACATTACTACAAAAAAATTTCAATTCGTAGTAGTTAATTAGTAGCGGTTACAAAAAATCATTATAAATTATGATATTTGTAGTGGTTTAGACTCAAAGCACTACAAATTTGCAATGGGAAGACTTGCGCAAAGTAGCGCACTAGTTAAAGAACAACCTTTGTAGCGGTTATCCAAAATAACCGCTACAAAATTTGTTGCAAAGCTGGCGCCAAATTTTTAATGGTGAATTTATAGTGGTTTCTTTTTAGAAACCGCTACAAATGTGGCATCAGCTTGTTCTCACACGCCGCCACCAAACATCTTACCACACAAATTTGGTTCTCACATGCCTTCTGAAAGATTCTCTTACGTTTAGGATAATAATAGGAGATACGGAGATATGAAGGATTAGATTTTGTTATCAGTGAAGAATTTGCAGCATAAAGTTAACCATTGGTTTGAAAGTAGTTGCCAACCATATAAAAAAATGCAAATGACCCGTGCTTGGTATCATGTTACCAATAGCCCTCCATATAACCAGGAAAGCTCTAGCTGTCTGATTTTTCCATATATAGACTTTATCTCTAATAAAATGTTCCCTAAGATCCATGGAAAACTCAGACAACTAGAGTTCTCCTAGTTATATGGAGGGTGATACGTAACATGATACCAAGCACAGGCCATTTGCATTTTTTCATGTGGTTGGCAACTACTTTCAAACCATGTTTAACTTCAAACTGCAAATTCTTTACCTATAACTTTCAAACCATGTTATATGTAGAAACCGCTACAAAATGCAAAGAGTCTTGCTCATTTGTAGCGGTAACTCCTATAAACCTCTACAAAATATAAAGAGTTTTACACATTTATAGCAGTTACTCCTATATATCACTACAAAATGCAAATAGTCTTGCAGATTTGTAGCGGTTACTCATAGAAACCGCTACAAAATGCAAACAGTCATGCATATTGGTAGCGATTATTTAGAACCGATACAAATTTTCACATTGGACGAGGAAGGGTTTCATTATTTGTAGCGGTTAATGTAGCGATTTTTGTTAAACAGCTACAAAATGTAAACATTAAAACCACTAAAAAGTTGAAGCCTTTATACACGTGCCACCACCAAACAATTAACCACACAAATTTGATTCTCATGTGCGTGCCTTCTGAAAGATTCTCTTACCTTGAGCTCAATTATTTACGGAGTTATGGATTTTGTGAGAGATTTAGACAAGGGGAAGGAGGTGCTACGTCCCAGATCGGTTCTCGGGGGAGCGGTAGTAGAGGGGGCAGTGGTAGGGGCGTCGAGGACAATACAGGGGTAGAAATGTCCCCATGCCATTGCAGGATGGGACCCAACCATAGCAGCTCCTCTCAATGAGAATATTTTTGTTAGCCAATGACCTTATAACTCTAAATAGGAGGTTATGGGTTCGATCTTGTTATAACAACAACCTATTATTGCATGCCCCTCTAATTAAAGAAATAATTTTTATATGGAAAAAAAGTAAATTAAGTGATAAGAGTGAGGCATATGGGCAACATGCTACCAAGGTGAAACGTGACAAGGAATTTTAATAAAGGAAAATTATTGAATATTTTTTTGGTAAATTCATGAGATAAAACTATTATAGAAAATTGTTTAATTATTTTGTTGAAAAAGTTTCGGGAAAAGTTTTGACTAAAAATGATATTGTAACATCCCATTTTCAAAAGCAGTATATTTTTTTTTCATCAGAGTAGAGCATCGGAGCAATTGAGTAACTGATACATTTATTCAAATTGCCGTAAGTCCGGATGATTTTCTGAAGCGGTACATTGACCGAGATTTTTCAAAATGAATAACACGAAGAAAGTCTTCACGGGTCTCGTGCGGCATGCTCGTCTTTATCCTCGGTTCTCGGTTCTCCGAACGACGCTATGATAAGAGGCGAGATCCAATGCAATTTGGATCTCGGTGTAACGGTTAACCTCATGCTTAAATATGACAATATATACACGACAAACAAAGAATCAATACAACGAGTCCACAACAGATGTATGATTAAAAATACATAACCACGTATGTAAGATATATAATAACCACGTATGTAACATAACCACGTATGATACATCAATAATAACCTCGTATGTGACATAACCACGTATGTGACATAACCGTGTATATAACATAACCACGTATGCTACAACAACAAATAGAACACAACAAACATATATAATCATACAATAACCATCAGAGTTAGTGTTACAAAGACGCGAACGTACCTTTTGGTGACAACGGAACTTTTACGGAATAACGGTAGAATTTCCGACAACGGGAAAAAAACGGCGGTGTGGCGGCTGACAACAAAGGCTTCGACAATGTACGATTATCTCAGATATCCTATAAGGATAATATTTAACAACTTTTAGCAGCATAATGGGCATTTTAGGTACAAATTACCATTTTGCCCCTGAACCCCTAATCGACGGAATTTCACCAGAGCTTCGCTGTTTTCGCTCTATCTCTCTAGAATTTTGACAGATCTTTTCCCTCATCATATTTTCGAAATATATATCATATTTACCCCTAAATATGATATCTAGACTATCTTGAAAAATTAAAGATAAATCTAGCATTCCTACTATATCTACCGAAAGAACTACCAAACTAAAGACCGGGGACCGAAGAACTTACCCGACTTTGCTCGAGACTTTCTCCGAGCTTCTCTCTCTAACTTCTCTCTAAGAGGCAGATTTTTGGTGTGAGAAATGAAGAAGAGGAGCTTGGTATTTATAGAAGAGACGGATGGCGAACGGTAAATAATTCGAACTTCGGTCTTGA
This sequence comes from Acacia melanoxylon, assembly GCA_019022615.1. Classification (NCBI taxonomy): domain Eukaryota; kingdom Viridiplantae; phylum Streptophyta; class Magnoliopsida; order Fabales; family Fabaceae; genus Acacia; species Acacia melanoxylon. The sequence continues at coordinate 6,036,794 of JAFJYJ010000007.1, forward strand.
CGAATATGGACCGTAGGATCGCATTTTTGAGGACAAAACACTCTTGGCCCTCCATTTCTTGTGCAGACCTCCCCCTCCCCAATAGTCAACAAAATGATGTCATCTTGATGGTGACATCCGAGCGTCTGCAGATAAAGTTTCGGTCAGGTGTGCGAAACGCGTAATCTTGGAAAATCTCAAAATTCTGAATTCATAACTTTGAAGATCTTCACTTCCTCATCAATAATATCTAATTTAACTTAGATTTCGGTCCCTTACGGGGTTCCAATGATCAGTTGAAGTTTTCTCGAAAAACGTGTCCGAACACGTCCGGTGTCGGAAATCGCTTTCGGAATCATCAATCTCTGGATAATAATTCACGATTCCAAATATGTCCAGATAATTATAAACTTATCTCTAGATGTTGAGTTATAATTATTTTCTTCAAATCCAAAATGTGAATATCTCGCATTTTTCTCTATTTCGTCTTATTAGGCAAATGCGCTACCGACCTCGGAATTAACTTCCGGAAGAGGTCACTTGAAGGTAAAAACTCACCGATCAATATTTTACCTTGACTTTGGAATTCCTATTCCTGGTTCTCTAGATAGGATCCGTTTCCTATTTATTCCATTATTATTCACTATATTATATAATAATACAATTTTACAAAAATATCATGATATTTATTTATTTATTTCTTTTATTTTTTATTTATTTTTCTAAGCATAAAATATTTTTTTTATTTTTATTTTTTATTTATTTAATAATTTCGAATTTCTCCAATTAAAAATAATTATTTAAATTATTTTTAATTCATTTACTTTATACCTTAATTATCCCATTAATTACCAGATTAGCCACTTACTAATTTTTGATAATTTTCTTAATTAGGATAAATCATTATCTCACAATTATTTTACTTACATTGGTATTTTATATCCCATGTAAAATATTAAAAATCATGGGGTCAATTATGATCCCCAAAATAATATTAAATCTTGCCTCATTATTTTTTCAAGGGAAATTATCCCAAAAAATTCCTAAAATTAGAGACAACATACTTTCTAATTTTTAACAAATATTTAATTGCCTCCTGGGATTTATCATAATATTTTTAGGCCATTTAATGCCTCAAAAATATATTTTATGGATTTTAGCTCTTTATCTCTCCTAATTTCCATAGTAATTACCTTAGAAAATAAGATAATTATTACTTATTATTTGAAACCACATGTTCACCTATTTTCAATAGGTATTATCTATTGAAATATAATATTCCAGATAAATAATTAGGTATTACATTTCTCCCCGTTAAACAAAATTTCGCCCTCGAAATTTGCTCTATACCAATTTAGACTTTGTACGAGACTAACCTTCGGACTTATTCGCTCCTTAGCAACCACGTGCCAAAACCTGTCTCCTTAGCAACCACGTGCCAAAAGCGCTCTCCTTAGCAACCACGTGCCGTGACGACAAAAGATACCTCGGCCCGCTAGTTTTACGCACCGCATCTCTCGCGCATGCAACCAGCTCCACGACTTATTCGCTCCGTAACTTTTCTCTATATGTCGGCCGCTCCACTTGATGATCGAGAATTTGCTCGGGTTTGATTGTCAAGATCTTGTCATTTTGTACTTTGATATTTAGTATTTTCCGTGGTACCCATATACCCCGGTCAATACGAGATATCAAAATGTCTCCATGACGCCCATACATCATGGTAACACAAGATACCTTAAATGTTTCCATGACGCCCATACACCATGACAACACAAGATACCTCCTACTCAATGACACGATCGTGATCGATCGTAGTAACTAAGAAATATGCATTGGAAACTAAAATTTTCGCGACAAGTAAGATAACTATTTATCAAACCATAGGGAAATCCTTACTATACATGTATCTTAACGATTTCTTTCACCCCGTACTCGGGTGTAGTTTTCGAACAGGACTTTTCGTCCATTAAAACACAGGACTTATTGTCCTTTCAGGAGTTTCTTTCAACTCAAAAGGTACTTCAAACACTTGTGTTAGCAAAAGACAATTCTATACAATACTCACTAACTCTAGGTCTTACATCGATTAGTTCAACTTGAGAGGCTTCAATAGGCGAGAGGCGTAAGTCATCACGCTGTCCCCCGCTGCGACAAGACATATCTCGATCCATATCTAATGGCACCACGACCAAATCTATAACATCTACTTGGATCCGGATAACCAACTCTTGGTCTTGTGACCAACTTCGTTCTCGTCTATGCAAGCTCATCTCACAGTGATGTGTTCTACGCAATGATTTAAGTCTTACTCTTCAAGCTTTATCAACGATTATGAAAAATTTCGGCATGAATCTACGGTACTATCCCGCTAGATCCGAAACTAAATATCTATGTTATTATTTCTATTTTTGATGTACAACTAAATGGTGTTCCGAGCATTCGTCAACTCTTGCCAAAACGTAGGGATTACAAAACCGAGTAACTCGTAGATCATGGAAAGTGGGTATGTGTTCATGATAGTCATTTTGTCCATCCTGCGATGATTGATACAAAGTCACAAACTCTCGTGCTTTGTTCGGTAGCATTTGATATGGTGTTTTAGATGTTGATCCAATGTTAGGCATCAACTTCATAGTGAATTTTGACTTTTCTTTTTTCGAAGGAATATTTGTCGAGAGATTTTATTTGTGTCTCGGGTTGTTTTTAGAATAAGGACTCAATCCCCTCGTCATCGTTTGATCATTTTATTGATCAGTCCTACATATTTTGAGAATGTCGTCGATGTTTGTGAGACAGAAATTTTGAACGAGATATATATTCGACTTGGAATTTAGACATGCTTTATTAAGCAAAATAGTTCACACCCAATGGTGTAACTACTACTAGATTGTAAGGTATGTATGTATCCCAAAATGATTCGCCTATTTATCGGACATCTTTGAGTGATTAGCACCCGTGTTGTATAATATCTAAAGTAGATTCCTATTGAGAGATAGTTATGCGGATCCTCTCCGGAGATTATTCGGTCGTCTTCCTACCTCTGCCCGCCTCGGCCTACGGGAGCTCCGGCTCCTCTTAAATTTGTCATGTCTCGTTCTTTCTCCTTTATTAGGGAAAACGTTAGATTTAAAAAGACAATGATTAGTCTATCGCTTGAGACTTTATCACACTAATACTACAAACGAACGGACACTCGTACTATTTCCCTTTGTTTAGGATTTCGTTGATTCGGTCTACTCAGAAACGGGTACGGAATTTCGTATCGGGAGTTCCTCTACATGAGTCAAATACTACATGTACTTATCCTTGTTGGTCTCGGAGTTTCATCCGGCGTGGCCTAGCTCCACATATAAGCGCTAGGACGAATAGTCGTCCAGTACAAACTGACGATTATCAAAATTATCAGAATTAATCAGGGTCTGATATCAAATATGAATATGGACGATGGATTTACTGATTCTGGGTTAGAATGATGCACCGACAGAGGGTGGTACACCGGTTCAGAATGGTATACCAGTGCAGACTGGTACATCGACCCGGTTCAGAATGGTATACCAGTGCAGACTGGTACATCGACTTAGGGCTATATCAGTACTCATTTTCAAAAACATGTTCTTTAAAAAGGCTGATTTGAACATAACTCGTTAACCGAACGAATGGCCGAGATAAGTGTCTATCATGGGGACCTCACCAACTCTATGGCGGATCGATTGGCCACACCCACATAGACTAGCCTTAAGCGTCCTACCATACAGTCAAGTAATAACATAGTCATATCAATGCCGGGACTACCGCTCCGATACCAAAGTGTAACATCCCATTTTCAAAAGCGAGATATTTTTTTCATCGAGTAGAGCATCGGAGCAATTGAGTAATCGATACATTTATTCAAATTGCCGTAAGTCCGATTTGATTCTGACGGTACATTGACCGAGAGTTTTCAAAATGAATAACACCGAAGAAAGTCTTGGTAGGGTCTGTGCGGCTGCTCGTCTTTATCCTCGGTTCTCGGTTCTCCCGAACTCGACGCTATGATAAGAGCGAGATCCAATTGCAATTTGGATCTCGGTGTAATCTGTTAACCTCATGCTTAAATACGACTACATATACACGATGACAATAATCAATACAAAGTCCACAACAGATGTATGATTAAGAATACATAACCACGTATGTAAGATAATAACCACGTATGTAACATAACCACGTATGATACAGCAATAATAACCTCGTATGTGACATAACCACGTATGTGACATAACCGTGTATATAACATAACCACGTATGCTACTACACAACAAACATATATAATCATACAATAACCATCAGAGTTAGTGTTACAGTACGCGAACGTACCTTTTTGGCGGTACAATGGAACTTTTACGGAAAAACGGTAAATTTCCGACAGCGGGAAAAACGGTGTGTGGTGATGTGTACAAGACAACAAGAAACGACAATAAATGTACGATTATCTCGGATATCCTATAAGGATAATATTTAACAACTTTTAGCAGCATAACGGGCATTTTAGGTACAAATTACCATTTTGCCCCGAACCCTAATCGACGGAATTTCAGAAGCTTTTGTTTTCGCTCTATCTCTCTAGAATTTTGACAGATCTTTTCCCTCATCATATTTTCGAAATATATATCATATTTACCCCTAAATATGATATCTAGACTATCTTGAAAAATTAAAGATAAATCTAGCATTCCTACTATATCTACCGAAAGAACTACAGAAACTAAAGACCAGGGACCGAAGAACTTACCCGAGACTTTGCTCGAGACTTTCTCCGAGCTTCTCTCTCTAACTTCTCTCTAAGAGGCAGATTTTTGGTGTGAGAAATGAAGAAGAGGAGCTTGGTATTTATAGAAGAGACGGATGGCGAACGGTAAATAATTCGAACTTGATCTTGACGAATATGGGCCGTAGGATCGCATTTTTGAGGACAAAACACTCTTGGCCCTCCATTTCTTGTGCAGACCTCCCCTCCCCAATAGTCAACAAAATGATGTCATCTTGATGGTGACATCCGAAAGACGATAAAGTTTGGTCCGTTATCTAAACGCGTAATCTTGGAAAATCTCAAAATTCGAATTCATAACTTTGAAGATCTTCACTTCCTCATCAATAATATCTAATTTAACTTAGATTTCGGTCCTTACTGTGGTTCCAACGATCAGTTGAAGTTTTCTCGAAAAAACGTGTCCGAACACGTCGGTGTCGGAAATCGCTTTCGGAATCATCAATCTCTGGATAATAATTCACTGATTCCAAATATGTCCAGATAATTATAAACTTATCTCTAGATGTTGAGTTATAATTATTTTCTTCAAATCCAAAATGTGAATATCTCGCATTTTTCTCTATTTCGTCTTATTAGGCAAACGCTCTTACCGCCTCTAATTAACTTAGGAAGAGGTCACTTGAAGGTAAAAACTCACTGATCAATATTTTACCTTGACTTTGGAATTCCTATTCCGGTTCTCTAGATAGGATCCGTTTCCTATTTATTCCATTACTATTCACTATATTATATAATAATACAATTTTACAAAAATATCATGATATTTATTTATTTATTTCTTTTATTTTTTATTTATTTTTCTAAGCATAAAATATTTTTTTTATTTTTATTTTTATTTATTTAATAATTTCGAATTTCTCCAATTAAAAATAATTATTTAAATTATTTTTAATTCATTTACTTTATACCTTAATTATCCCATTAATTACCAGATTAGCCACTTACTAATTTTTGATAATTTTCTTAATTAGGATAAATCATTATCTCACAATTATTTTACTTACATTGGTATTTTATATCCCATGTAAAATATTAAAAATCATGGGGTCAATTATGATCCCCAAAATAATATTAAATCTTGCCTCATTATTTTTTCAAGGGAAATTATCCCAAAAAATTCCTAAAATTAGAGACAACATACTTTCTAATTTTTAACAAATATTTAATTGCCTCCTGGGATTTATCATAATATTTTTAGGCCATTTAATGCCTCAAAAATATATTTTATGGATTTTAGCTCTTTATCTCTCCTAATTTCCATAGTAATTACCTTAGAAAATAAGATAATTATTACTTATTATTTGAAACCACATGTTCACCTATTTTCAATAGGTATTATCTATTGAAATATAATATTCCGAGATAAATAATTATCCGGTATTACGGATATAATGGTGATAAAAGCAGGTCTAAAAGTATTATGATAAATATTTGAAAGATCATGAAAAATTATGAGAAAAATATGGGAGTGTTATCCCTAATTATGAGAATTTAATAAATTATTTCAGAGGAAATAAAATGAAGAAAAGTTTAAAAAGCATTTCGTAACCATAAAGTAATCGATGGGGAAAACATTTTTAATATTTTACATAGGATATAAAATGACAATATCAAGATAGAAGTTTGTAAGATAACAATATCTTGTAAATAAGTAAAGATAAATATATGAAGAAACCTGATCCTAAAAAGATCACTAAACGAAGAAATTAGGTCGATTAAGCCCTAACGGCGGGGGTAAAACGAGAATTTTGGTAAAAAAATATTATATTTTAAAAAATGGAAAAAATTATGGAAAAATAATTAAAACTGAATTTTAAAATTAAGGGGTCGAAATTCTTAATATTTTTAATTAAAAACAATTGTTTAAATAATTAAAATGATAATTAGAATAAAATAATAATATAATGCGGTAAGTCACTATATAAAGGCGGGCCAGGGAAAAGTTAGAAATAAATTCTACAGTAAACCGAGAGGTAAAAGTCTTTTCAGACTGATCAAATTAAGTACAAGTGAAATTCTACACGAAGAAAGAATTTACCAGGACGTCGATTCAACCAGAAAACCCTAATTCCTAATAAGACGGAAAGCGATCAGATAGAGTAGAGCGGATAGGAAAAGTGAGAACCTATAGAAACAATTGCGTGTTTTCAAACACGGATTAAGTTAGGCAACCACCGGACGCGTTTTACGATTGACGAATTATTGTCGAGAAGTTGGTTCTATCGGAAGCGATTTAAAGTAATCGGACGCGTTTGTCCGAATATCTTCCGACGCACCGGAGAATACCTGGATATGATAAAAAAGAGGATCCAAATAGATAATATGAAAGAGGATGAAAAAGACCTTCAAAGTTACATGCCCGCATTTTTGAGTTTTCGAAATCGCTGAAACGGACACCGTCGGGTAGCTTTATCGGGTCGAAGGCCATAAAGCAAGAGCCATCATGGATGACAACTCATCCATTGACTTTAGGGCTCTTAGATTTTGATCTTGACCATGGATGGCCAAGAGTGTTTTGTCCTCAAAATGCGATCCAACGGCCGGAATCCGATCTGAAGACTTTTGTGGAAATTCCCACCTTGTCCCTATTTTTCCCTATAAATAGCAAGCTCTCTTGCTCTCATTCTTCACACCAAATCTGAATCCTAGAGAGAGGTTCTAGAGAGAGAAGCTCGGAAAAATTCGCCTTAGCTCCGAGTAAGTTCTTACGTCCTTAGTTTTTAGTTTCCGTAGTTCTTTCGGTAGTTATAGTAGAACCGTTGTTTTGATCTAGGAAGTTTGAGAATTTGTTCCTATGTTTGTTTTTATGCCTCATTGCATTGAAAGATACCCGACGAGGTAAAAACATAGTGGGGATAATTTTGAAATGGAATACGGTCAAAGTAACGAAGTTACGCGAAATTCCGCCAAATTAGGGGTAAAAGGGCAAAATGGTAATTTTTACCTAAAATGCCGTTATGATGTCAAATCACTAATGAAAGTGATATTACTCGATAGGCATCGAAACTCGATTTCTTAATTCTGTTTGCCCGACGTGCCCTCTAATATTGTATCGCTTAAATGCATATATATGTGATAGATATGTTCGTAGACCGATATACGACAGTTTTACGGGTTATAGTAATGATAACGCCGTATGTTTTTCTAGCGCCGAGAACACGAGTGGTATAGTGGCACTGGTGAATAGTGCAAGCCGTTATTGTTGTTTTACATTGTGGGGCTTTACATCGCGTAATGCTTATGTTTTGTCGGCATAATGATCATGCATCTCATTGTATGCTTATGTAGTGATATCTTGTTGTATTGTCTAGAATATCTCGTTATCTCGTTATCCGTATTGTTTGGGTTTGAGATTAACCGTTACACGAGATTCAATGCGGTGAATTGAATCTCGCTATAGCATCGTGGATCCGGAGGAATACGGATCGAAGATCGAGGCAAGCATCGTAGACGTGCGGCCCGAGAGACTTATCTATCTTTACCGCTTTCGGTTATTCACTTTCAAACTCTAGGATTCGTAATCATTACAATGTTACACTTTGTGGTTGATGTTTGTTATGAATCGTTACTCTTTCGCTCCAATGCTCTACTCTGATTACTCTGCTTGAAATATTTGGAAACGTTTAAAAAAAAATATTCCGTCGTTTTCAAATGGGATGTTACACTACCAGGGTTTTTGAAACGTGACAAGGAATTAACAAAGTGGCTGTTCTTTTTCTTTTTTTGGCGGATGCTCACCATACCTCTCTAACTTCTTTACCTTTTTTCTTCTTTCTTAGTTCCCCCCCCTTCCAGTTGGCAGTTGCATGCATGCCATTAAACAACTTCTCTGATTTCTTTTTATGATTTCGTCAACTCACATTTATATATATTTAAACTGCCATTTATATATATATATATATATATATATATATATATCTTATTATGCATTATATTTGTTTAATACTAATAACAACTATTTTCTTATTCTTTAAAGGTTTTTAAAACAAAAACAATACTCCTTCAATTCTGGTCCTTAATATAAGATATATTTGAAAAATTGATATTGGTCCTAAGTATAAGACATGATTTTCATATTTGTCAATCTTTTTCCAATTTACTCCTATTGATTACTCCCAAAAATAATTAAGGAGAAGAAGTAATGAGGGAATTAAAGAAGATGACTAGGGTGTTTTAAAAAAATACATGTCATACATATACTAACTAACTTACAGTTTTTGTCAATCTCATTACTCATTTTGTCAATCTAATTACTCAATACCAACCCAAAACTCTTTGTCAATCCTTTTACACATATTGTCAGTACTTACGGACTTTGTCAATCGCATTATTCAATTGGACAATAACTCAAAACTCTTTGTCAATCCTTTTACATATATTGTCAGTATTTAAGAATTTTGTCAATCTCATTAATCCTTTTGTGCAAATTAGGTAAAAGGAAAATCCCAAAAAATTACAATTTGAATTTCAAAATTGCAAATATGTCATTTCCCAACAAAATGATCGAGTTGTTAATTACTTTACTGTTCTTGTTAATCCCATTATTGTTGTTATCAACAGGATTTTGAAATTCAAGTGATATTTTTCTATCATTCTCCCTTAGTTAAATAGCTTTCATATTAAGGATAAGAGAAAATATTTTCTTTTCAATTTTTTTGCCTTTAACCAACTTTTTGACATATATAATTTAGTTAGTGTTTTTTAAAATATATACAAGGTAGGAGAGGGAGTGTTGATCAGGGTGACGTAAGAATGAAATCATTACAATATTGGTTTGAAGATGATATTTTGTGGGAAGAAGAATGAAATTAAAGAGAGGAAGATTTGGGAACAAAGCTAAGACAACAACATAATTAAAGCATCCAATGAATCATTGCCAAGAGACATCAAAATCAGAGTCATTATGTTATGGTTGCACTTGTCCTTAATTTATCTTTGACCCCTTCAACTCCCTCAATCCTACCTCTCACTTCACATGCACCCTATGCATCCTCTCTCCCAATTCCTTGCAACTTTCTTCTTTATTCCAACCAACCAAAGCTTATTTTTAATTTTATGGGTTAAATACCATTTTTGCCATGGAAGTATTGGTTAGGGGGCATTCAACACCCGGAAGTTTACAAAAGAGAGCAAATATGCCTCGGATTTTTTTTTTGAGCAAATTTGCCCTAGAAGATTTTTTCTATGAGCAAATTTTTGTAAACTTCCGGGGCAAAAATGATACCAATCCAACGGTCAAGATCAATTGATGGGAAAGATTGCTACATTTGTAAATTTCCAGGGCAAAAATGATACTAAAAAAACTTCCGGGTGCTGAATGCTTCAAAATCAAAACTTCCGTGGCAAAATTAGTATTTATCTTTTATTTTATTTAGACGGACTTCCATTGTAAGCTGGTAATATGAAAATTCTCCTATAAGTGAGAGGATACAGGTTTGATCCTACATATATCACTATACTATAAAATCATTGGCATGAGCCAATGCCATGTAGCCTAGTGACATAAATTCTCCTCTAAATGGGAGGTGGTATGTTAGATCTACTTGTAATCTCACCTATATGCTTCTTCTTTGATGTATACTATGTCTGTCTAATACTCTAATCTCTTTAATGATAATATTTTTAATTTCCGGATAGGACTTATTTCTATTGCACCTTTGTGATTAGGTCTTTTTTACTTTCAATTATGACTTCGTCAAAACCACAAAATAACAAATATCATAAATAGTTATTAGTATAAAGAAGGGCGTGTAAAGTTTCCATTATTCACACTACTTTATAAAGTAATGCTTATTGATCATTGATTCACTTTCCATTAAAGCGAAATGTAGACAATACCAGATTAAAGAGAATAAACGTTATTCTTTTGCTTCAATTCAAATGATTTAATTAACTAGATGGGCACATATTAATTGAATCTCAGTTTCGATCAAAATTCAACTAGTTTGAGCATATATATTTTGTATTGGCTTACTGAATTATGAGAGATATGAAGGTGTAGTTTTTTTTTTTTAAAAAAAGAATACTTTATCTTATCGTCACAAACTGTTACTTTTTCAGTGAATAGTCTCAAATTAAATCGGAAATATTATTCGAATTCTTACTTCGTGTATACATCAGATTTCAATAATTTATTAAGATTGTGTGTGCGTGTGTGTCAAGTGTATTATTGATAATGTATGAATAAAATATGGTTTATATATGTTTCGAATTTCATGAAATGTAAGTTTACCAATCTAGCTTTGGAATTATATATATATATATATATATATATATATATATATATATATATATATATATATATATATTCATTCTTTTTGTATCATCCAACAATTTGACAAATTTACTTTTAAAGCATTTCTTCCACAAAATTTTAATTGTCTGTTTCTTTGTACGTAATTTAATTTTATCACCTCCAAATATATATGTATTGATTGTAGGTAACATATATATGCGGGTATCCATAAAAATTATTGTTTAATTAGAGTAATGCGTGTGTGTGATTAAATCAAAATAGATTGTGATGCATGGAGGATATGGGAGGAGGTACAGCTGGAAATCAAAAAGGGGGCTCAACTGAATCTGAATGGGTAAACACACGCGCCACCGCCAGTTATCTCTATTATGTTTCACCAAAGGAAACTCCCTTTGCCTTTTGCTTTCTCCTCTTGTTTGTTCAAGGCATTAACGATTATATATTTATGATTTATCTAAACCTTGATTTTCTACTTTTTATTGTCTTAAATATAAGACAAATTTGACTTTTTAAAAGAGATTAATAAAGCTAACTAAATTACTTAAAATATTTATATTTGTCATTTTCTCTCCTAACTATTTTGACTAACTTATAAACTGATATATAATCTAATGATACAAAACATATGATATAATTAAATAACTTCTTTAATCTCTCTAAAAAAAAGTCAACGCTATATTATATTTAGAACATGAGGGAATAGTTCATTTCACTAACCCAAGCTCAATTTACTTTTTTTTTCCTTTTTCTTAGCTGCCTTTTGGTTTGTATTAGGATTGATATTTTCAAAACAAAATATAGTTTTTTTTTTTTTTAATTCTTACATTTTGTAATATTTAGATTTTCACTTTATCAAAAACCCTGAATTTTGGGAATACTCAGTACAAAAGAGAATATTGATTATTTTTCAATCCGGATTTCACCTCGAAACTAATTGACTATTTTGAATATGTGACCACATTTAATTGACTAAAAATCACATAAAACAATGGCTATTTCCAATATAAAGGAGTCAAGAAAGGGAATAAATGACACTTAACCAAATTGGTACATATTGACAACAAATTCTTGACACATGAACTTGCACTAATAGAGATTAAAGGCTAACACTTTTAACTTCCTAATAGGGCCATATTTTTGGCCTAAAGACAAGAGGTAGGAGATAATGGAAATTAGTAGTTGTCAAAGCAAATAAAGCACATAGGATTTAAATGACTTCATATTTTGTGCCAAGTTAACACATGTCAAGCAAGGGATAAATATCTAACTCATTGATATCCAAATTGTGAATATATCTTCAATCTAGGAAAGGCAATCAAGACTTCCTTGAGGGGCCAAGAATGTTGGCCAAGCGAGGGCTAAAGAAGATCAAATGAAACTTGAAGAGTAACATACATGTGCACTTTGATAAGTCAACAAACCAACCATGCATTGACACTTGTCATTAAGGGACACATAAGCCCTTGTTTGTGCCATCAAATGACTTCATAACCTTGCCCAAGAAGACAAGAATTTCGGATGACTTGTGGAGTAAAGGAGAAGCCAAGATTCAAGAAAAGATCACATGGTTATTAAGCCAAAAACCTTTTAGAACATTCTAGAATTTTCTTAACCAATGAAGGGACTAAGACCATAGGGAGATGACACATGGAAAAGCAATCCAAGAGCCTTAGATGAGTCAAGGATTTTGACCAGCTGAAAAGGAAGAGAGTAAGAAGAGAAAACTTGGAGAGAAAGCAACAATTTGGTCTTTCGACATGTGGGCCCCTTGTGACTTGTTTTCCAATTATAAAACACATGGACCTCTTCTTGCATCTCATCCTAAATTAAACACTCATCTTGTAGTGGTAGGGCCAAACCAATAGGAGAGAAAGGAAGGAGGAAAAATTCAAATCACACAAGGTAAGTTGTTCTTGTATGTTATGGTTCATTTTCTTATGTTTTTCCATAACTTCAAAAATAAGTAAAAGCATTTTCTCATGGTGATTTTAATAAGGAAACCGAAAGTTTGGAGGAAGGAAAAGAGTCAAAAGTTGCCACAAACTCAAGAAGCTAGCAAGTTGGTAAGATCCTAGCTTATCTTTGTGATATTGGCCGGTAGCTTAAAGTGCTTTTGATTATGTTGTCTTGGAATATGGAGATATGGGACTCTAAGGGGACATGTTTACCAAGATCCTAAAAACAAGATTCAACATCATCAAAGTCCAAAAGACTAAGTTTTAAAGCAAACCTGTAGCCAAAATCATGATTTTATGTGAAGTTGGTCAAAAGAGTGATTTGTCTTGTTTTTAGCCAATATTTTGGCCAAAGTAACAAAAGTGTAAAGCAAAATTATTTTCATGATTTTAAGGTCACCAAAGGGTTTAAAACGAAAAATGGAGAGGAAACATGGCAGAAAATGATTTTTAGAAGCAAAAGATCAAAGTGATGCAAGTTGAGAAATCTGTCATATTTGTATTTTTCTGGAGGCAGACGACTTGCGAACAGTTTTTGACCAATGAAATGATATCTAAAAATCATGAGATTTTCCATAAATAAATCAGACATAAAGAGATTTATTTTGATATATAATATGTAATTTTTAGAACTCTGTACAAAGAGGAAATAATTTTTGAAGTTGGACCATGTTTTGGGAAGTATGATTTAAACAGTGATGAAAAATAAACAAACTGGGAATGACTCAATTTTTTCAAGCTTCTGGAAATATTTTTCCATGAAAATAGACATGTCAATGGTCATGTAGGTTTTGGAAGCACATCATTTTGACTTGTATGCATTTAACTATGATGTTTCAAAGTTATTGAAAAAGTTTGGCAGAAAAGTGAGAAATACGAAATTAAGAAAGAAAAAAATGTTAAAAGTTGGATAACTTGTTCACTAAGGTAAAAAGTTAAAAAGTGGTGAAAATAACCCTTTTGAGAATTATTCTAAGTAATATGGTATTTATTACAATATTATATAAAATACTGGAAAATTGTTAATGTGGTCGTAATATTATAGGATTTCAAAGAAGCCGAACTGTTTCCAAAAAACAAGCGGTTTACTAACTATGCGAAGAAAGGTATGATAACGTACAGTAACTTTAATCTCATGTGTCTTATGTGCCTATATATGCTTGTTTGAATCATGATTGTGGACTCATGGCTAAGACTGGGTTTTAGGTCATGTATTTGTTTACATTCAGCTGACTGTGGATTATTATTTTTATATGATAATGTTGCATGCTTGTTTTTCTAGCAGTGAGTATTCGTGTCTGGGACATGTAGCACTGGTGAGTGTTTTTGCCGTTAACGATGCATGTGTTGTATGCTATATATATAGTTTGGTTGCGATGTGTTTGCTGAATCCTGTATTATTTCCAAATTGTAATTATTTATCATATATTGTTTATACTTGAATATGAGGTTAACTGTTACTCTGAGATTCAATTTTATTGAGTCTCAGACTTGTCTCTAAAACTTCAGGATCTGGATCTAGAGACAAAGGTAAGCTGCACGAGTAAAGCCGTGAGGAGACACGGAAGAAATCAAATATTTTGTTGGTCTGTGTAATACTAATAACTATTTAGCTAACTATATGTTTGGATGATTGTATCGGTATTATTCCAATAAGGATTAACCTCGACTAGTTTTTAAATTATAATCACGTATTATCAGTTACTCATTCGCTCAAACCATTTTAAATGTTCTATCGTGCCGTAAACTCTAGTGATAAACCTAATTACTAGATGCTAACAGACATATTGAGTACTATAAAATTAGGGGCGTTATAGATTTGATTTATTTATATGGTTAGTTACTTATCAAGTATTGAAGGTAGGAGTCTAAGAATATTTTTTGAGCCAATGACCTTTTATAGCTCTTAGTACGTAGGAGGTTATGGGTTCGATCTTGTTATAACAACAACCTATATTATTGCATGCCCTTCTAATTAAAGAAATAATTTTCACAAGGAAGAGTGAGGCACATGGTACCGGTACAAAAAAGTCTTTTAAGACCGAATCTGGAACAGATCTTGATTCAGGCGGTCTTAAAAATAATTACTTTTAAGATCGGATGAACGACCGGTCTTAAAAAAATCATTTTTAGACCGAACTTTTGAAATATCTGGTCTTAAAAGCGTTTCAAAATTAAAAAAAAATGAATGAAACAACCGGTCCCAAATCACCAGATCTGGCAACCTTTTGAATGTCCTCTCCTATCATCAGTGACGGAGAACCAAGAGAAGATTGAAAGCAACACCAACAAGAAAAACAAAAAAGAAGAGAAGATTGAAAGCAACACCAACAAGAAAAACAAAAAAGTTGATTACAAAGTCCAGAAATAAGAAAAAATAACAAGAAACAGAAATCATTCATCAAGGAAATCGAATTTGAATCAATATAAAATCAGAGGTGAAATTAAAGTTCAGATCTACAAAAAAATCACAAGCTTAAAGCAACCAAATCTGAGTAGGATCCTCTTGTCGGTACTGTCAAAGCTTCAAGCAACCAAAATTGAAGTCCATATTTGAGCAGGAGCGGTCAAGGTAGGAATAAACAGACTTAAGTAAGAAGAGATCTGAGTTTGATTTTAAGCTGGATCTGTACGAAGGCGGCGTGGGAGGAGCCATAGATCAAAGAGGAAGGAGTCACTGTCGTCCAGAATCCTCGAAGTAGTATGCTTCCGCCATTGCTGAGGATTAGAGTCGACGCCATCGCAAAACCCTCGAAGCATCTCATCGCCAATGTTGCTAAGGATTTGATTCTGTGGCTCTTGGGACGACTTATGAAGATTGCAAGTAGGTTAGAGGAAGAGGATGACATTCTTGTTGAGGATTTGACCCGTGAGGATCTTGGGACACTCATTGAATCTATAACTAAGCAAATGTTATATCACCAAGACAAGCACACTCACGAACTTAACAGGTTTAGCGAATTTAGCTTCTTCTTCTTTTTTTTCTTTACACTTTTAAGACCGGTTGTTTGTAACAACCGGTCTTAAAAGTATATTTTTTAAATCGGATCCTTTATAATCCAATCTTAAAAGTATTTTATATATTTACGAAATTACCACCGGTCATACTTTTAAGGTCGGATCCTTTATAATCTGGTTTTAAAAGTGCTCTATATATTTACGAAATTGCCACCGGTCATACTTTTAAGACCAGATCCTTTATAATCTGGTCTTAAAAGTGTTCTATATATTTACAAAATTGCCACTAGTCATACTTTTAATACGGATCCTTTATAATCCAGTCTTAAAAGTGTTCTATATATTTATGAAATTGTCACCGGTCATACTTTTAAGACCAGATCCTTTATAATCCGGTTTTAAAAGTATTCTATATATTTATGAAATTGTCACCGGTCATATTTTTTAGACTGGATCCTCTGTAATCCGGTCTTAAAAGTGTTCTTTATATTTACAAAATTGCCACCGGTCATACTTTTTAGACCCGATTCTCTATAATCCGGTCCAAAAAGTTCCTTATATTTACGAAATTGTCACCAGTCATACTTTTTAGACTTGATTCTCTATAATCCGGTCTAAATGAGGCGGTTTTAAAGCTCTTTTTTATATTAGTGTAGGCAACATGTTGTCGTTGTGAAATGTGACAAGGAACTAACGAAGTGGCTGTTCTTTTTCTTTTTTCGTTGGATGCTCACCATATCTAAATATGTTATATCTTAAGGACTAGAAGAGTATATGAAGTTAACAGTTAACTTCAACGCCCATTATATATTGGGTAAATTGCAACAATTTTGATACTTAAATATGATATTAGGAGAAAAAATGGAAAAAAGAACTTTGAAATTGTAAAATCTTAAATCAGGTTTGTTATCAAGAGTAGATAATAAGCGAATGACGAAATTTGATAAGTAATCTACAACTTATTTTTTGGGAAATACTAGATTTGGAATTTTTCAAAGTTCTTTTTCTATCTTTTTCCCATGATATTATTCCATTAAATAATAGAATAATTCATGCACATTAGTCTCAAGGTATCCTAGTTATATTATTATTTTCTTAAAAGTAAATAATAATAAGGTTGAAGAAAATCTTTAATCTTTTAAGTTTATTTTCATTTTAGTTTTGTTCCCTCAAGTTTCAAATTATTAAGTTTTTGCCTTTGAATTTTAAATCATATATATATATATATATATATATATATATATATATATATATATTAATAAACATTGTGACCATATCGCCCCTTGAGGGAGCAAAATTCATGGTTTGAAAATTGAGGGATCTTTTTTTGCTCAACGAAAAATCGAGGGATCAAAACAAAATATAAAAGCAAACTTAAGGAAATAAAAATTGTATTGACCCTTGTAATAACATGAAAAAATTTCTTGCAAACAAAAACACATAAAAGTGATTCACATTATGCACTTTAATCCTTATTTAGCCAATATTAATTGGTAATTAAGCTTGCACTAAATAAAGATTAGTCATATGTCTTTAAGTTGATGAAAGACAATGGAAATAAATAAGGATTAAAGTGCATAAAGCTTGATTTAATTAAGGACTAATTTCCATGGTGTAACATCCCATTTTCAAAAGCAGTATAATTTTTTTTTCATCAGAGTAGAGCATCGGAGCGATGGAGTAACTGATACATATATTTAAAATGCCGTAAGTCCGGCTGTTTACGTGTTTGAAGCGGTACATCGATCTTTGGGTGTTTACAAAAGAAGATAACAACGGGAGGAACATAACAACGAGATGTGTCTCCGACGCATTGTCTCCGTGGCGTCCACGTGACCCTATGCGTGCTGCTTCCCTCTCTCCTCGGTTCTCGGTCCTCCAGACCCTGAGGCTATATCAAGAGCTGAGGTCCAATGCATACGGACCCCAGGTAACGGTTAACCTCATGCTTACATACATCATATAAGTACTACAGATATACATGGAATTTTGACGACACTTACTACGTTCAAAGTAGGGTATACATAATCAGATATATATGGCAATAACAATACAGTCGGATGTAAGGTTAAGGCACAACGGACATTGTACATAATCGGATATGGACGGCAATAACAATACAGTCAGATGTAAGGTTAAGGCACAACGGACAATGTACTTGATCGGATATGGACGGCAATAACAATACAGTCAGATGTAAGGTTAAGGCACAACGGACAATGTACATAATCGGATATGGACGATAATAACAATACAGTCAGATGTAAGGTTAAGGCACAATAAAGAAAATACAGCATGATGGAGGAAAATACATATATGCATACAATAACCATCAGAGTTAGTGTTACAGTACGCGAACGTACATAACCTCACATTAACATACCATACACATATCACATATACGCATATACACATATCACATATACGCATACCATAAATATCAGAGTTAGTGTTACAGTACGCGAACGTACAACATACAACATAGACAGTATATGACATACAGCAGAGCTATCAGTTACCACATACAATACACATAGCACATATATGCATACAATAAACATCAGCGTTAGTGTTACAGTACGCGAACGTACAACATAACAACTATACACACACATATCACATATCACATATACGTATACAATAAACATCAGAGTTAATGTTACAGTACGCGAACGTACCTTGTCGGCGGTACAACGGTACTTTTACGGAAAAACGAAAAATTTGATAAATGGCGTAAAACGGCGGGATGTCGCGATACGACGCATGATTAACTCGAGATATCCTAAAATGATGATATGTATCAACATTTAGCATCATAACGGGAATTTTAGGTAAAAATTATCATTTTGCCCCTGACTCCCTAATCGGCGGAATTTCGCCAGAGCTTCGCTGTTTTGACTCTAATCTTCCAAAATTTCGCCAGAACTCTGATTTTCGAAATATATATCATATTTAACCCAAAAACATGATATCTAAAATATATTGGAAGATTAAAGATCAAAACAACATTCCTACTACAACTACCGTAAGAAAACACCGAAGCTTAAGACTAGGGACCGAAGAACTTACCCTGACTTTGCTCAAAATTTCTCCAGAGCTTCTCTCTCTAAAACCTCTCTCTAGGCTGCATTTATTGGGATGATGAAATGACGAGGAGAAGGCTTCTATTTATAGAAGAAAGGAGAGACAAGGTGGGAATTACATAAAAGTTCTTCAGATCGGATTTCGACCGTCGGATCGCACTTCACCACGTGGCTCGATCTTGGCCTTACACCTATTTGGCTGACATCATCCTTCTAGAAGAAGATGATGTCATGCATGACATCACATGTTTTGACTTACCGATAGCGTTTCCCGATCGGTGTCCGAATCGCGTAATTTTGCCGAATCTCAAAAACTGGGAACTAGGTTTTGTAGTTCCATTCTTTCTCTTTAAAACTACTTTGGGTTTCAATATATTTTTGATCCCATTAAGGGTATTCCATTATCGCCGAAGATTTTCGGACAAACGCATCGATTCTGAAAATAACTTCCGATAGAACCGCCTTCTTGCGAAAATCACGGTTCGTAATATGATCTGATCTAAGTAACCATATCCCTGGTCCGAAAAACACGGTGCATTTTCTATAAGTCACTTTTAGCACTATCTCGCCTTATCTTAATTATCCAGGTACTCTAATTACGTTGTTGGTTTCGTAAAACGACTTCGAGACCGCTCAATCCGATATAGAATTTCACTGGTTCATAAAAGGTCCGGTGGTAAAAGACTAAATTTCTATATCTTGAGGTAGAATTTCATTTCTATCTGTTCTCATATCTCTGTTGGCTCTTTACCGATTATATTATTATTTTATTCAAAATATCTAGATATTTTTTTTTCTTTTTTATTTTTTTTCTAAGCATAAATTATTTTATTATTTATTTAATTAATAATTTCGAATTTCTCCCTTAAATTAATTATTTACTAATTAATTTACTTATATCATAATCTAAACAATTAGCCACTAATTACTTAATTAGTCACTTACTAATTGTTGATAATTAGGATAAATTATTATCTCACAACTATTTGACTTACATTGGTATTTTATATCTCATGTAAAATATTAAAAATATTGGGCCATATAAAAGTGCTTTTAATAATATTTTATTTATGCTTCTCTATTTTTCAAGGAAATAATCCCAAAAATTCCCAAAATTAGAGACAACATACTTCCCTGAGTTTTTGTCGTATTTGTTGCCATATGATATTTATCATAATATTTTCAGGGTATTACACATGGTTAGTTGACAAATGCAATCAAGGGACATATAAGCACTTGATTAAAATGTTAATTAAACTTTAATCAAGCTTTGAAAAGTCAACAATGGCATCTAGCCAATAATAAATCAAGAAAAATAAGCTTAATCTCTTGTAAATTAACTAGCCAATGAGAAATCAAGAAAATGAGCTAAATCCTCATGAAATTAAATGAACCAATGGAAGAATTGAGTTATGGATTAAGGGGTGGGGATGGAATTTAAACAAACACAAGTTAGATCCAATGGTGGTAGATTAGCACATGCATGGAAGAGGAAGTTTATCTTATTTAATTCAAGATATTATATTAAACAAGCACATGGGATAATTAAAGAATGGAAGAGGATAGGATAATTAATGGAATGGAGAGAGAATTAATCATTGTATATTATAGTTGAAAAGTCCACATAAGTGGCGTACATGAAGGAGTTTGGATAAAAGTTAATATTAAGTGATGTAAGGCATTTGGCAATTAAAAAACACATGAGCTATTAGAAGAGGCATGTCGACAACATGTTCAATGGAGGAGATTTAGCTTCATAAAGATTTTTTAATCCAAGGGTTAAGGTGAGTTTTGGTCACATTTAATTGTCATTTGTGTCCTTGGCATTTTTTCTATAAATTGAGACCTTGCCTCTCTTCATTCTTCACACCAAAAAACATTCTAAATAAGAGTGGAGAGAAGCTAGAGTGAATCAAGAAGGAGGAAGGAGAAGCAAGGTTCTTCAAGGGTAAGTTCTCTAGATCTTAAGCTTTAATTCAAATGAAATTATTCCTTGCATTGAAAAATGCCTAATGAGGTAAAAACATAGTAGGGAATAATTTTTGGAAATCAATGGATCAAGGTTGTGAAAATTGTAGGATTTTCGGTTTTAAAGCTTTGTGCAGCCAACGAAAAAGATACTAATATTTTATGTAGAAGAAGAAGTCATTAAATTATGAAAATTTTCAGGAATAAAGTAGACATCTAGGGCTTTTTAAATATACCAAATTCGTATCCATTTGAGTTCTGTGCAAGGAGAAAATTATTCTTGAAACTGGGCTACGTTTTCTGGAAAAATTCTGGGCAGGGGTTGAAGAACGTTAAACTAGGAATGATTCACTAATTCTGGGTGAAAACCAGTATTTTTCCTCAAAAATAGACATCCTAAGGATTCCGAGGAATTTTAGGAAACTCGTTTCGATTTTCATGGAATTAATTATGATTTTTCAAAGTTATCAAAAAATCTGCCCAGAAATTCTGAAGTAGCGTTTTTAATAAAATGTAAGGGTAAAAGTGGAATAAATCCACGAAGGGTAGAAATGTCAAAATATGTGAAAATATCCTTTTTGATATTATTCTAGGAAATATGATATTAATTATAATATCATAGAAAAGGAAATAATCCGACGATAATGTATAGGATATCCGGGAAGTCCGAAGTCGGATTCAAAGGTCGGGCATGTTGACCATTACACGGTGAAAGGTACGTTGGCGTACTAGTTACTTTAACTCTGATATGTCTTGTATGCTTATATGTGATAGGATGATTCATAGGGTCATGGACAGGACTATGTCTTGGGTCATGTACCGTGGCTAAGACTCTGTCTTAGGTCACTGTTTATGCATTCAGCTTTATGCGGGTTATAGTCTTGATAACGCCATAAGATTGTTTTCCTAACGCTGAGGACACGAGGGGCCATCGTGGCACTGGTTAGTGCAAACGTGGATAACATTACATGTGATGTGTGCTATGTATTGTTGTGTTGTTAACATTACATTTGTTGTGTGCTATGTACTGTTGTAACCTTATATTTGCTGTGTGCTATATATGGTTGATGCTGAAATGTAATAAATATTTGTCATATATATTGTTCATACTTTTCATATGAGGTTAACTGTTACCTGAGGTTCGATGGGTATTGGACCTCAGATTTGTCTAAGGTTCAATAAAGGAACCAGGATCCGAGAAGGCACCGATGGACAAAGCTGAAAATAGGCACTAACGGATGAAGCTGGGAAGAGGCACCGGTCAAAGCAAATGCCAGAAAAGCTACATCAGAGCATTCTTTCTAGCAAGAATCTGACGAGGTTATTTCAAACCATTTGGTGCCGAAGGCAGGGCTAATCTATGTGGTTCAGTCAATAAGTCGCCGTGAAAGACAGGGAGACTTCCACTAGACACCTACCTAGCCAATAGGTTTGATTGACTGAGTTGTGTTTTATGCCCCAAGTTTACCTAAGGCTTGGTTGAAGATTGTATAGTTACATGTAAGAATTATAATTATACAAAGCTCTGTAGTATTGTATCACTTGAATATTCCTTCGGGAAGTTTTTAATATACCAGCTTATGCCTGGGCATTTTATATCAGTTACTCATTGTCCAAATGTAAGTGCATGCTCTCCGTTTCCGCATTACTCTGAGTGATAGCACCTCAAACTCTGTTGATTTTCTTAAAATTAAGTGTCAACCGACACAATTTGAAGTATGGAAATTTGGGGTGTTACACAACACCCTTAAGTTATCACACTGGATGGAGGAAAAATAGAAGCACAAATGAAGAAATTTTAATAAATACGTAACATTTTATCATTAAATATTTTTTCAGGAATCAATAATATATAATAATGCTTTAGCATTCTATTATTAATTAAACTACTACCTTCAGTCCTAATTATAAGACCAAGTTGACTTTTTTTGGAAAGATTAAAGAAGCTAAATAAATTACTTAATCATATCATATGATGTGTATCCTTAGACCATATATAAATTTATTAGTCAAACTAATTAGTTTGGAGAAAATAATAATAATATAAAGTAATTTAATTAGCTTCTTTAATTTCTTAAAAAAATGTCAATTTGTTTTATAATTAGGACCGGAGGGAGTTAGGGGTGGAAATAGGCCGGGGCTGTGGCGGCAGCATGTTAAAATTTCGATCAGGCTGGGCTGTCAGCTAAAAAGGCCAGTGCCAAGGCCTAATTCTAGGCATGTTTAACTTAAAAGGCCAGGCCTAGGCCTTCAAATCAGCTTGTAAAGCCTGACAAGCCGGCCTGTTAAGAGGGGTAAAATTGTTTAAAAAAAAATTATTAAACCCTGTCTGCCCTAATAAGTAATAACCCTAACATTTCATTTTCGCCTCTGCTTTCAGCCCTTCATTCGTGAGCCGCGACTGGTAGAGTGGTAGTAGTGTGTGTGTGTGTCTCTGCCCTAATTCACGATCGGCCTCACCGAGTCACCGTCGTCCGTCGACCGTCGAACGTCTCAGGCCGTGATCCTCCTCCTTCTACCGTTGAACGCCTCAGTCCGGAAACTCTGATCCCTTCACCGTCGGCCATCGTTGTCCAGGTAATGCAAATCGATCCCTTCACTTCTCCGTTCTCCACCTGTTATGTATCCCGAGTTCTTGATCTTGTAGGATTATTTTTATTCTAGGGTTCATTGCTTAATTATTTTTCATACTTTTCTGCAAATCCAACTACAACTATCGCATTTCTAAGAAGAGACCTGAAACAGTGGCACCTGGTTGAAATTTAAAAATAGGAGCAAGGAACTTTACCAATGCCGAATTTGTAAATGAAATAACCCCCAACTAAAAGCACGCATAAAATCGCAGCAATGGTGACAGCAACGATCTATATTACCAACCTTTTAGTGTTCCCAGATTCTGCATAACCATGGTTGAATGATGTGAAAATTCAAGCATGAAAAAGGTACTATCATAAAAGCGAGAAAATACGGGTGCTCACCTAATTTACGATGAAGGCATTCGAAGATACTGAGAACTTGTCCTCCAAATGCATAATACTTTATATCAATTAGATCACCAAACCACAAGACGCAACCACTTCCTCCCCCTCTGATATCTGAATTAGTATAGGCCATGCAAGAATAATTATTCAACCCCTCCATTTTGTTAAATTTGTCTGTGTATTTTTCAGAGCAGTTTAGAGGTTTATTGATTGTATTAAAATTGAGGATTGGTCAATATTCATTTTTTTATTACTGTTATTACTGATAAGCCTCGGAATTATAGTTTATTGATTGTATTAAAATTGAGGATGGTCTATTTACCTTGCATTTTCCTGCGTGGTTTTCTGGTCTATTTGTTTCAATGGGAATTAAACTCTTTGGGAACTTTGTTGTCATTTGGGCTGTTATTATGGCCATCAAGTGAGCTTCCAAACTCGTATTCTCATTCATGTCATCTCCATTTCAGAGTTTTATGGTTAAACTAAAACTAAATTACTTTTTATGTTTCAATTCTAGTTCATGTCATCTCCATTTCGGAGTGAAACAATGTCATCTAATTCAGTTCCTCCTACTGCTATTGAGGTCTCTCAACAAGCACCAACTGATTCAAGTGAACAAGCTACTCAACAAACTAATGATGCTAGTGAGAAAGTGGGTAGTGATGATGATATCATTAAGAAGAAGAGGCGAAAAACCTCAGCTATTTGAGACGATTTTGATCAAGTTGAAACTAATGATGGGCTCAAAGCTAAATGCAAGTCTTGCAAAAGTCCATTTTCATACTCAGGGAAGGGAGCTAGCATTGCCCATCTATGGAGACATCTAAAAAATTGCGATACAAGGAAGCTCATCATTGCTGCAAAAAACAAGCAATCCACAATTCCATTTCAACCTTCTAGCACTAATCCATTTGTGGCATCGGGTGCTAGATATTCTAATGAGAAGATGAGGGAAATAATTGCTACTGTAATCATGGTGCATGAGCATCCTTTTAGCATTGTTGAGGATGAAGTTTGGATGTCGGGTTTCCAATATGCTAATTCTGAATTTCAGAATTAGCATATTACTTGTTCAATTGTGTTATGCTCTAATTCTATATATTTGATTAATTTTTTTCAAGGTCTTTGAAGCGGAAGAAGAAATTATATTGAAGATTTGATGTCAATGTATCTTACATGTTGTATGTTGTATGTTGGTGGAATGTTGTAATTTGTAAACTTCATGGGAAGTTGGATGTTGAATCTGGATCTTGGATGTTGTATTTGATTTCATTTTTTATGTTTTTGTACAATTTGTTATGTTGTTGTAAAGTAGGCTGTTTTTGGCAAGTTTTAAGATAGCTGTGTTCGGGTTCCTGTTTACTGAGAGGCATGTTTTTGGCACGTAATGGGAGGCTGTTTTGGCCTATTTTCGTTGGGGCGTGGGCCTGTTAGGCTAAGACATATTTTAAAAATAAACAGCCTTTTAATGCGCATCGGGCTTGTCATCATGCATCAGCAGCGCTAAATTATGCTTAATGCGCCACTTCCCTACATAACAGGCCTCGCCTGTTTTCCATGCCTAGAGGGAGTATAAAAAATAATTATTTTACTATTATGTGATGATCCGACAGCAAATCATGGTGATATTTCCTCGAGTCTTCATTTAAGGAAAAAATCTAGCCAGGTTATTACGTACGGACAATTTAGGGAATGCGTGTAAATAGAATTGGTCTTTCATCTGACAGTTGTAATCAGCAATCACCAGTGATGTAGCTCACGTATACAAGTTGTTTTCAAGAGCATGACACTCATTATGTTTTTTTGATAGATTGCCACTTTAATATTGACTTTTTTGCTTCTATTTCTTTCTTTGTTAAGAATTTTCCAAAAGGAGTGTGACTTCTGCTGAATGCCTGTATCATTTAGTCAAGCAAGCAATGACCTTTTTAACTGACTCTTTCTCCATTATTATTAATATTAACTACGAGGAAGAAGCATGCTATAACTAATTAATATGACCTTTCCAGTCATCACTAAGCTTTCTTCCATTTATGCAACACTCGCCGAACGTCCAGGGCTCAACAAACAATTATTCAAAAAATTATCAACTAACCTTTAATTTTTTTAAGTATGTGTGTGTAAAATTCACTCAAATTAAAATTATTACGAGTAAGTTAAAATAATGCATTATGAATAATTGTTTAAACTAGATTCAATGAACTAATTGCCAACTCGCTTGACTTAATTCTTCGGTCAAAACAAGGCTTGACTTAATTAATTAAACTTATTTAGACGAAGTTTTGGTCAAACAGCATACTTATGTTTTCATACATGGTTTCAACCCCCCAATTGTATTCTGCTATCCCTTCTTAAGGACTATAGTTATAATTTGTAATTAGATACGAGTTTATTTTTTCGATTGGTAACACACACACACACACATTGTTCATGGCTTAATTACCTGGCCTGATGATACAAGTTATTTTTACAACTCTAAAAAAAACTTTAATAATATATTAGTATGAAATGTAACAAGTATATGAAAGGAAATTGTTGATTATCCAACGAATCTTAAACTCATTTAAATACACAATAACCACTTTAGTTAATACTCTTCCAGTCCTTAATATAAGATATATTTGAGGAGTTGATCTTGGTCCTAAATATAAGATTTTTTTTTCATATTTGTCAATCTTTTCCTAATTTACCCCTATTGATATGATGCTCCTTCAATAATGGAGTAATTAAGAAGGAGAGGGAATGAAAGAAGGTAACTAGGATATTTTAGTAAATACATGTCATATTAACTAACTTAATCAACTTTCTCAATCAAATTAAATTTGATAAATATGTTTTATATTAAGGACTGATGAGCACTACATAAAACTGATGACAAGTCATCACAAGCACAAATTATTGTTTTAACCTTAAAGTGATGCACACACAAAATATCTTAAATTCTAGGGAAAATGATAGAAAAATACTACTTAAATTTTAAAATCTCATTAACAATAGCAGTAATGAGATTAATAAGAATAATAAAGAAATTGACAACTTCTTTTTTTTTTTTTTTTAAGAAATCACCTATTTAGGATTTTGAAGTTCAAATGATATTTTCCCTAAATTCTATGTACTTACAATGCACTTACTTTAACATACAAAATACAAAATTTACAATAAATTATATTATCTACAAATACGAATTACTTCTTACACTCAATCTAATACAGAGAGAACATGCATGTATAATTCATGAAATACATAAAGTAATTAAGGAGGTTTTATTTATGTTGCAGTTATTATTATTGGTAAGAATAATAAGCGACATCAATGGGCTAATACACATTAGATTAAGTTAACCACGAAAGATATGACTCTCTCTTGTCTAAAATGCATGAGGTAGTTAAAGGGTTAATTTTGATTTTAAACAAATATAAGATTTCAATATACTCCTTGTGTCTTAAAAATTTTATACACCCTCCAGTTCTAATATATGACAAATTTATAGAGTTAATCTTGGATCTAGTTTCTCTTCCTTTCTTTTTTTATCCACTTCCATCATTTTTCCCAAAATTACGTAGTTTTGGGGTAGACAAAGCAAGAAGAGCATTTTTAAAAAAACCAAAAAAAAAATCTATTACCCTAAAATATTTCTTAGTACTTTATGGTCTTTTTTTTATTAGAAAAGTGCTTCCCTTACTTTATTTACCCCAAAGCTAAGAGCAGCAGATAAAAAGAAGAACGAAGCCAAATCCGTTCATTTTGACTGTATGAGACATATTTTTTTATATTTAAAAATCTTTTACCAATATACTCATTTTGATATATAAGACAGGTTTGTAAATTAGTTTTTTATTTGGGTACTGTTTTAGGCGGCAAATGGGGGACACCACACCAAAGCGTATTTTCAGTGGCCCATAGCTGACTCCGTACCGGGGTTAGGTTCCAAGGTTTATCCCACACGGCACGTGTCATTTAGCAGTGGCCCTCGTGTTATATATCAGCTCACATATCTTCTTCCTCATCATCTTATTCATATGAATCCCAACATACCTTACCAGATTTTGCAGAGCCTTCACATTCTGCTTTCTTCTTATTATTCCTCCTCCTTCTACACACTCAACTTTAAAGCCATAGACTGAATATGTCAGTGAATCTAGAACCGTTGGATTTAGGAGTTCCGATTCCATACCACTTCAGATGCCCCATTTCCCTCGATCTCATGCACGAACCGGTTACTATATCCACGGGTCAGACTTACGACCGAACCAGCATACATTCTTGGTTCGCCGCCGGTAACACCACCTGCCCCGTCACCAGAGCCCCTCTTTCCGACTTCACTCTCATCCCAAACCACACTCTCCGCCGCCTTATCCGAGACTGGTGCGTTTCCAATCGCGATTTCGGAGTCGAACAGATCCCAAGTCCGACCCGACCAGCCCACCCTTCTCTGGTCCGGACGTTATTGAATCAAGCTTCGTCGGAGACGTGCACTCCTCAGTCATGTCTCTCTGCACTGCGACGCCTCCGACGACTCGCTAGTGACTCGGAAAAGAATCGTTCTCTCATTGGATCTTACAACGTGCGCCGGATTTTACTCCATATCCTGTTTGATACCAATTCGGATTGTTTTGAGTTGAAGCACGAGTCGCTCGCACTTTTGGTTTGTTTCTCACTTGTCGAATCTGAATGCGTCTCCATAGCATCGGAACCGGAGAGAATCAAGTATTTGTCGCGTTTGATGTTTCATTCCTCGATCGACGTCCGAGTTGATTCGGTTGCTCTGATTGAGTCAGTGTTGAGCGGGACTCGGTCGCGGGAGCTGCATGCACAAATCAGCAATGTCGATGAAATCTACGGCGGAGTGGTTGATATTTTGAAGAGTCCAGTTTTGTTCCCTCGCGCTCTCAAGATTGGGATCAAGGCCTTGTTTGCTTTGTGCCTGCCGAAACAAACACGGCACAAAGCGGTGGCTGCCGGTGCTCCGGCTATCCTCATGGACCGGCTCGCTGATTTGGAGAAATGCGATGCTGAGAGAGCTCTGGTGACGATTGAGTTGCTCTGCCGAATTCCGGAGGGGTTGGCCGCGTTTGCAGGGTACGCTCTGACGGTACCGCAGCTGGTGAAAACAATACTGAAGATATCGGACCGGGCGACGGAGCACGCTGCCGCAGCGCTATTGGCTGTTTGCTCAGAATCGGAGGAGTGCCAGAAGGAGGCGGTGGCGGCGCATGTGTTGACGCCACTGCTATTGGTGGTACAGAGTGATTGTACAGAGAGGGCAAAGAGGAAGGCGCAGATGTTGCTGAAGCTTCTTCGGGAGTCGTGGCCTCAAGATTGCGTTGGAAACACTGACGATTTTGCATGCGGCGAACTTGTTGTACCGTTTTGAGTTTTTGACGATGCGGCTTCTCTTTTGCCATACTTTCAAAACTTACTCCAAAATTTCCATTTTTCTGACCACAGTTTCAGGGAAAATACAGATTAGATCATGATTCAGTTTTAGGTTTATGAGTTTATCTATCAGTACATAGTCCTGCAATGCATGCTATATATTAGTTTTTTGTCCATTCATTCATTTATGTAAGAATATAATCTGATGGAAGTAATTAAAGGAAAGTTTTAAATTTTGTAGATATAAATCATTCTGAAGTGGTAATTTTTTTACATCTGTATACGATCTCATCCTGAATATAAACAAAATGGTTCATATCCAAAAGGCTACAATATATATCAACATGCTGGCCGATGAGGCAAATTAGGTTCTAACCTTGTGTATTTAACCCAAATCCATGTTCTAAAGCACAACCAGAATTATGAATGTAAAATTGCTTGGATGACTTTTAATAATATTGGCTTGAACTCCACATATACATCATAACCTCTGATCTGCATTCTTCTGCTTCTGATTCTCAAATCTGCTGCTTGGCTTTTGAATTCTCAGATCTGCATGCTTGATGAACTCTGGACCCTTGCATCTATTTGGTGAGGAGATTCTTGATTTGGTGCTATGAAGACGGGTTGAGGGGGTGAGGAAAGGAGACAATGTCTGAAAAAGAGGAAGAGAGATGGCTGTGGGACTTGACAAGGAAGAGAAGAAGAGAGGGGTAGGCTCGAAGACGTTAAGGGATGAAGAAAGTGTCACGAAATTCAATTTTCGGCATGACAATGAAAATCTTTTAGAATGGTTATAATCAAAATGAGGTTTTAAAAGTTAACAATTTAAACAGTTATTTTATAAAATCGATCTTAAAAGTAATAAATATATCATTTTTTTATTCTACAACTTTTGGACTGGGTATAAGTAAAATTAGGTTTAAAAAGTTTAATCTTTTAGACTGGTTATTTGTAAAAACCGGTCTTAAAAGTAATCAATTTTTTTAAAAAAATCTTTTTAGACCAGTCGTTAGAGAAACTGGTTTAAATAGTAGTATATTTTAGACCTTATATTAAAGGAATTGATCTAAAAAGTTCTTTATATTTATGAAAATGACACCGGTCATATTGTTTAGACATTATATCTTATAATCGGTCTAAATGTGACTGTCCAAAAGCCTTTTTTTACAATAGTGATTTGAATGGTTGGGTAATTTAAGTTTGAATAATTTGAAGTTAAATATAATATTTGTTAATTAACCTCATATATAGTAGCTAGCCTCCACCTTAATTACCAAAAAATTAAAAGCCTTGTGTAATGGAATAGGTATATGGTCCTTAACTGGAAATATAATAATCAAAAGACGATATATCAAGGACTTGTTTAAAATAATGATTGGAGCCTTCAAAAATAATTTTCTGACTATGATTTATAGTGTATCAAATAAGCATGTAATAACAGTTTTGTCTTACATAAGTTTCAAACAAAGCACTGATCCTAACATTGTTTTAACAATGAAATACGAATGCTATCGCTAACGCAACGTAAATTTGGTAGCTGCATGAATAGTTGGCATGCCTTAATGGCCACATATCCTTTTCCTTCAGTCATGCTGCACTATTGTTGACCATTTCAAACTAACCTAAAGAGAAAAAAAACATATTCTATTATATTAATATCATTACCTATCCCACACCCAATTAATATCCTGGGACCAAATTAATCAATTCAAAGCCAATAAGTGATCAAATGATGAAAAATCAAAATTCGCTGTTTAAAAATATATAATAATTTATTCTATTTAAATTTTAAATTCAAGTAATCTGATTAATATATATTTTTTATGATGGCTTTCAGAAATGGGAAAGGGCTTGGTGATATATAAATATAGACAACCAATGTATATGTATAAGTAGCTCTGGAATATTACGAATGAAAACTACAAATATATCAGACAAGAGGGACATATATACGTGCTCATTTTTTTTTTTACACATATAATACTATAGTGGCAGTACTGTACATGTGCTAATACTGCTTCTGTCACATCCAGAACCCAAATTTTGTTTCGTTGCTCAATCACTAACTGTTACCATTTCACTCCCTTTCAAGTTTCAATCTATTCTTGGGACCCTTCTTTGACAATTAATTTCTTTCTTATTTACAATATTTTAAATTATTATAATCAACATACATTGCTTTTATTTTAATTAGCTGCCTGATGGTAAGTGGGGTAGTGAATAGTGTGATTGTTTAAAGCCTACATTTGATGACACGATATATAATGATTCGATTCCGAGTCTGAGACACGAATTTGAAAGATGATATTGTTTATTCGTTGTATACTCAGTCTACAAATCATTAGGGGCCATTTGTACTAATAATGGAATGACCAGACAATTCAGAGAATATAAAGCTAGCCTCTCTTGTTTTTATTTTTTAAATTTAGGAAATAGACATTGATTAAAGGTTAATTGCAAAAATATAATACCATTACCATCATAGAAACATAATCCATGCTCAAGGGGAGTTCTAGCTCAAACCAGCCTATAGCAAGTCTTACTTGAAGATCAAATGCAAAGATACATCGCGTAAGGTGGAGGATATAGAGACAAGGGGTCCATAGTAGGAGAGGATGGAGGATGTCATATCATCTGGATTCATTCCAAAGTGAGTTGCCTTAGCTTGGTGAGGTTCAGTGGCTTGGAAGAAATATTTGGGGGGCCAAATATATACTCATTTGGGGGGGCCAAGTGTATAAATTTTTAGGTCAACTGTATAAATTTTTAGGCTAAATATAGTAAAAAATATCCAATTTGCATTAAATATTTAAGACAGAAAAAAATTTGGGGGGGCCATTGTAACCATTAAGCTCCGTCCCTAGTGAGGTTAACATCCTCATTCTTTCACTTTTACTTTTTTAGAGTGCCTTTAATTATTGTACTATCAGTCATGAGTGTGCTTAGCTGTCCTGCTTTCAGCTAGCTTGTAATAATTTTAGTTTGTCATGTTGTAAGTGCGAACCTCTATATGAAGATGCTCCTAGGCCTCATAAGCGTCATCGAAAGTTTTATTCTCTCGTTTAGAAGAGGGATCATTATAGTTCGGGTGATATTGTGGTGGCTTTGAGGAATGAAAAATTATCTATAATTTTTTTATGTGTCTTGATTTTCTGGTCTTAGCAGGTTCTGGAGTTAAATTTCAATCACGATAAAACGAGTGACTTCATTAAGCGCTTGAATTAAGAGATAATGGGATGTAGCATGTGATTTTTGGCTCATCTTGTGTTATCTTAGCTTTGAAGTACTGTTTCTATATGTATATATTTTTGCAGTGCTTCTTTTCAGTCAAGTCGAATATGTTATTCGACAGATGATATTCTTTGCTTTCCTTAGAGTAGTTGGTTCCTACAACATACGTTTCCGCCTTGATTTGTAGCCATGGTCTTATACTACTGGAAGCTGGTGGGAGTGTTTTTTAATCCTTTAATTTAATCAACGTTTTAATTTGACAGTCGGTTTGGGTAACTATTATAGTTATATGTGAAGTTTTTTTTTGTTCTGCTGTTATATGTGAAGTTTTTTATGTTCTGCTTGTAAACTTTCCTTTAAGTTCATGTTTGTCATCTTATTTTTTGTTATCTTTCAATACTTCTCCCATTTTCATATAATATAATTTGTTTTTGAAATAAAAAATAAAGGGATTGTAATATTAGAGATATCAATTAATTAAAACATATTGCTAGGTTGAAATTAATGGAAGGTGAGACATAGCTGTTTGGTTTCCGCCTTTGGGAGGTCAGTAGAGATGAAGAGTCAAATTAATTTCTTCTTTAGTTAATGGATTGCCATCATTGGTAAAACGTTCAATTTATTTTAAAGTAAATTTTTCCCCATCCCTTTCTTTCATTTTATATCATACAACACTTGACATTCATCTTATATAATAATCTACTGATTTAGATGTGATTCTTAAGTGAGTTGAATATGAACATGGTGATGATATAGATAACATGTTTGAATTAATGAATATGAACATGATGAATTTAAACATTTGGTGTTCCATTTTATATGTATTATTGGAAATATATAAATTTATCATGCCAAAAAGAGTGTGTGTGTGTGTTGGCGTTTTGAAATACGAAATA
The DNA here is from genome assembly GCA_019022615.1 of Acacia melanoxylon. NCBI lineage: Eukaryota > Viridiplantae > Streptophyta > Magnoliopsida > Fabales > Fabaceae > Acacia > Acacia melanoxylon. The sequence continues at coordinate 6,070,293 of JAFJYJ010000007.1, forward strand.
AAGAATTAATGTGTTTCATTTTAGATTTGAAGAAGGGTTTTGTGCAATTTTATTGCAAAAGTGTTAAAAATGAGCAATTTCACCTCAAAACTGTTAAATAATAAGTAAATTCGCCATAACCGATAAAAAATTAAGGTTGACTATTAAAAAAATTGATGCTCACCGTAAACATTTTTAATGATGAAGGAGAAAAATTAATACATAACTTCTGATACCCACAGTTACTGAGTGGTTAATTCTAGGGTAAAATTGCACATTTACCCTTCTAAGATTTTTATCTACACACACTTTTAGCATATTTAATCGTAGAAAGAATCGAGTGTGATAAAGACAGAGATCCTTGACGGAATGACTGCTTGCCTTTCGTCCTTGTTTTCTTAGCCAATGAACGGGAAATTCACTGTCTTATTTCATGTTAAAAGTCGGTAAAAGTGTCGGGGAAAAAAACACCCTACCCTTCAGAAAAAACCTTGATTATGGAAGAATTTGTGTTCGCGTGATTTAGTGATTATTTGCGTATCACTCGACATTTAAAGTTGTTGTCTAAAAAGAATTGACGATTAAGAACATATTATGTTTCGTTAGTGGAGTAATTAAATAATTGATGAGAAAGGAATCATTTTATTAGCATAAACTTAAAGGATTATGGAGGTTTTCTTGTCAGAGGTTATTTGGACAATAATGTAAAAAAGTTAGAAAATTTTTTTACATAATTGAGAAAAAAAGTCAGACAAATTTTTTTATTTGAATTTAAATAATCATTGTGAAATGAAACTTATAAAAGCAATCTCAAGTTTCCTACAAATGATAATACTTCAACAGTCAGTCACTTGAGACAAACCTTCACTGTAACAATGCATTGGCAGAATTAAGTAATTGCATTTTCAGATGGGTCCCTAGAAAGAAAATCTGGAATCTCTATTCATGTAATGAAGTACATTCAGAAGTTTGAGCAAAACAACAAACAATTTCACATCCTTGTCTACATATTCTGTACATGGATATAGGACATGTAGCAATATGTAATATACTCTTAAGGATCTTCTTCCTATGCCTATGATTAAGAAGGGTTTATCGTTTGTCATGTCACTTGACATAAGGTTTCGTCAAGTCGCTCCAAAACTACGTCGTTTTGGGAGTTAAGGGAATTAATGAAAGGTGTTTTGGTCAAATTCATATAATAAATATAAAAATAAAAATACCAAAACACCCTTCATTAATTTTCTTAACTCCCAAAACGACGTAGTTTTGGAGTTAGGGGAATTAATGAAGGATCTTTTGGTAAAATTTATATAAAAAACAAAAAAAAACAAAAAACAAAAAAAAAACCAAAATACCCTTCATCAATTCCGTTAACTCCCAAAACGATGTAGTTTTAGGAAAACTTGATTTAAACCTTATGTCAAGTGACATGACAAACGATAAACCCAATTAAGAATTACTAAGAAATTGATTTGGGAGGAGTAGGTTATTTCCCTTGCTGTTGCTGTACAGACCGTGGGGGCCAGTTGTTTTGAATTTCAGTTTTGATCCAAATTCAAATAGTTTGAGCATATATATTTAGTATTGATTTGCCTAATTATAAAGAGAAGGTGTATTTTTTTCAAAACAAATATGACTGAATACTTTATCTTATCGTCACAAACTGATCATTTTTCAGTGAATAGTCACAAATTGAATCGGAAATATTATTCGAATTCTTACTTCGTGTATGCATCATCGGTTTTCAATAATTTATTAAGCTTGTTTGGTTTCAAGATATGTTTAATCAAACATATAAAATATCATTTAATGAAATGTTAAATATGAAGAATAACTTAAGATTAATAATGCCAGTATGTAAGATAATTTTTTAGGGTGGTATGATCCTGTTTATAAGAATAAGAGAATGTGTTGAATTTTAACCAACTTGTTCTTTTTTTTCATCTTTACCCTTGCAGATTGCATGTTATATTACTGTATCAACTATGCCCCACGCAATTTTTTCTACTCATTTTTTAACTCATTCATTCTCTCTCCCCATGAAAAAGATAATTTTGAAAAATAAAGTACTAGCACCTGTTCCTAATATAATGACTAGTTAGGAGTAGAATATGGACCCAAATATAAGATATCAGTCAATTATATTTATCATTTTCCCAACAAATTTAAATAATTTGTAAATTTATGTAACACCCCAAATTCCATACTACTTAGTGTGTCTGTTGACACGTAGTATTTATGAATATGGTGCCACAAGTCAGAGTAATGTAAAACGAAGAGCATACGTTATCATTTGGACAATGAGTGACTAATAACATATGCCCCGACATATGTTGGTTACATTGAAAATCCCGAAGGAATATTCGTGATACAATTATACAAACTCAAAACACTAGTCTATCTAGACCTATGGCTCGAAACTATATACAGTTGATCAAACTCATTGGCCAAGCTGGTGTTTAAGTATAGTGGAAATCTCCCGTCTTTCACGGTGACTTATAACTGAACCACATAGACCAACCCTTTCTTAGTTTAAGCACCAAATGGTTTGAACAACTCTATTGGATCCATGCCAGAAACTAGTCCCTATTGACTTTCTTAAGACTCTCGTCTCGATCAGTGCCTCTTCACGACTCCGTCCATCAGTGCCTCTTCTCAGCTCCGTCCATGTCACCTTCTCAAATCCAGGTTCATTTCCTAAACCTTTAGTCAGGGTTGAAATTCAATACCCATTAAATCTCAGGTAACAATTAACCTCTATAACAGATATAACAATATATGACAAATATTCATTACATATCAACATCAACCATACATAACACATCATCGATGTAAGGTTACAACATTAGATAGCACACAACAAATGTAATGTTAACAATACAACAATACATAGCACACAACACATGTAATGTTAACAACGTTTGCACTCACTAGTGCCACGCACTACTACAAAAAACCCAAAAATGACTTAAATAAGACCCAATTAACATCTCTTTTTAGAGGGATGTCTCGACGGGGGAAGTCATAATTCTGACTTTTGGCGTCGTGAATAAAATTCAGGACGCCTTATGTAAGGCGTCCTAAAACTCGTTAAGGATATTGCTTTTAAAAAAAAAAAACTAAAACTTGAAGGTGAAGAACCGCAAAGGACCTCACAAAACTGGAAAGAAAAACAGGGAGACGGAGTAGATCTGGAGTGAAGGCACGGGGAGAACAACAAATCACAACAATGAATGAAAAAAAGATTTGGAGCAGATTCTAGAAAAACAAATCAGATCTGGAACAACAAATCACAACAATGAAAGAAAAAAAGATTTCTACACTGACAAATCACAACAACAGATCTGGAACAAGGATAATTTTCACACTTACATCTAAGATTCACACACAGAATGCAGAAATTACAATATTAGATCTACACAAAAGAGACTTCCATATACAATCACGGTCACCGCCGAAATCACACCAAAATTTTTCCCAAATCGAAATCAATGTTCAAAATCGAAATATAAACCAAGATCTAGAGGCTAGATGGAAATCAAAATCTAAACCAAAAACCCAGATGCTTGGGAGAAACTGAAACCTCGGATGTTGACAAAGCCGCATTCATTGCCTAGGGGAGACGACAACGAAGTCCGGTTTGAAGCCTTAGATCTTGTCATCTCTTGAGCAGATCCGGCGAGACGACGGCGAGGGGAGACGACGGTCTGGTTTGCAGCCCTAGATCTCGTCATCTTGTGAGCAAATCTGGCGACCTAGGAAAATCCGGCGAGACGACATCGAGGGGAGACGGCGGTTCGGTTTGCAGCCCTGGATCTCGTCATCTCATCAGCAGATCCGGCGAGGGGAGACGACGGCGAAGACTTCATCGCGACCCAGGCAATGGAGATTAGATGGAAGAGAGTAACGGTGGTGGAGATGAGACGAGATGGAGAGAGTCACGATGGAAGAGAGAGTGAACTAAGAGAATGGGAGAATGAGAATATATTTTAAACCCAAAAAAAAAAAACAGAGTCAGGAGACTTTGGCGTCTTGATTTCAAATGTAGGACGCCAAAAAAATTATTTTGACATGCGGGACGCCAAAAATTATTTTTCGGGATGCCAAAAATTTTCACCAGCGCCAAAAAACTCAAACGAGCCAAATATTTAATTTTAGGCATCCTAAATTAGATTTAGGACGCCAAAAAGATTTCTTTTGGTGTCCTGAACTTCTTTCAGGACGCCAAAAATTTTCACCAGCGCCAAAAAAATTCACAAAATGTGCCAAATATTTAATTTTAGGCGTCCTAAATTACATTTGGGACGCCAAAAAAACTTTTTAAACGTCCTAAATTAATATTTAGGTCGTCTAAAGTATCAAAGTGAAGCAAATAATTACGACAATGCCACCACCTTCATTTTTTACATCCCTTTTTTTTAAAACGGATGTATTTTAGGGTAGTAGTTTCGATAATTTGTAGTAGCTAGTGACTACTCCTCGTGTCCTCAGCGCTAGGAAAACAACCATACGACATTATCATGACTATAACCTGCACAAAGCTGAATGTAAACAAACATGTGACCTAAGACCCATATCTTAGTCACGGTGCGTGACCCAAGACCTAGTCTTGTCCATGACTTCATGAATTATTTTATTATATACAGACATACAAAATATAGACTATTATAGTTATTAGTACGCGAACATACCTTTCACCGTGTAGTTAGTAATATGTCCGTCTTATGAATCCGACCCTGGACTTCTCGAATATTCTAACATATTACCGTTGCATTTAGAATAATATCCTAAAGGGTTATTTTCACCACTATTGACATTTCTACCCTTGGTGGATTTGTTATTACAATTTTGCCATTACATTTTCTTAAAAATGCAATTTCCTGCATTATGCCCAAATTGTTCACTAACTTTGAAAAATCATAATTAATTCTACAAAAATCATTTTTGAGTGCTTCAGAATTCCTCATGACCCTTGATATGTCTATTTTCAAGGAAAAATATTCTCATAAGATAGAACATCATGAATCATTCCCAGTTTAACCTTTTCTCAATGTTGTTCATTTTATAACCCCAGAAATAAAGCTTAACTTTAACAAATTGTATCTCCTTGTGTAGAACCCAAAATGTTACATATTTTATATATTTGGAAAGACCTACATGTCGAATTTATTACTATAAAATTTCATGATTTTAGAACTTTATTTCATACATAAAATAATAGCTTTAATGTGACCTACTTTAACAGCCCAGAAATCTAAAAATTTCTTATCTTTCACTAACTTATTCCATTGATTCCAAAAATTATTTCCCTACATGTTATCCACTCCATTTTGCATTTTAAAAGCAATGGAGACTTCCAAACATGAGAAGAAATTTTCCTAACCATTTCTTATATTAAACTACAATATTACTAAGAACTAAAGATTAAAGCTTAAAACTTACATTAAGTTCTTGAAACTCATTCTTCTTGCTCCTAGAAACAATCACTCTCACTTAGGATCAGATGTAGCTTGTGTTGGTGTGAAGAAAAATGAAGAGAGAAGCCTCCTATTTATAGGAGAATTCCAAGGGCTAGAATGGTAATTTACAAGGTGATTCAATCATCTTTCCTTACAACCATTGGATTAAACTTCACTTTATGACAACCAATCCTCACCCTTGCACTATGGACCTTTTTGTGGGCTCTTTACAAGCCCTTGGATGTGTTTTTCTTGTGTCCTCATCCAATGGTTTATGTGCTCTCATTTCTCCCATTGGTCCAATTAATTAACTAGAGATTAAGACTTTTATTTTTTTTGAATAACCACTTGACCTACAATGCTCCAACAAGGCCAACCACTATTATTGACTTTTGGGGCAGCCTTGATTAAGCTTAATTACCCCCTTAATCAAGTTGCTTATATGCCTTTTAATTGCATTTATTATCATTGGTTAATTGATTTGTTAACTAACCATGGAAATTAGTGTAACACCCCATTTTTCAAAAGCGGAATAAAATATTTTCATCAGAGTAGAGCATCGGAGCAAGTGAGTAACTGATAAAACATTAACTGTGGTGTATTCGGTTGTTTACATAAGTGGTACATTTATCCGAGTATTAATATTACCATAGTACATATCCCAAATAACATTCTCTACAAAATAAAAATCTCCAGGGCCTTCACATCATTTGTTTACCCTTGTCATCATCCCACCTGGTCCTCCAGACCACGAGGCTATGGTAAGAGCTGAGGTCCAATGCCCATCGGATCTCAGGTAACGGTTAACCTCATGCTCAAGTATAAAAAATATATGTATGACAGATATTCATGACATTACAGCAACAACCAACACATAAGCACACAGCAGATGTAAGGTTAACATATCAACAGTACATAGCACATAGCACATGTAAAGTTATCCACATTTGCACTAACTAGTGCCACGATAGCTATTCGTGTCCTCAGCGCTAGGAAAACAATCTCACGGCATTATCAAGACTACAACCCGTATCAAGCTGAATGTATAAACAGGTGATCTAAGCCCCATAAACTTAGTCACAGTGCATGACCCAAGACCTAGTCTTGACCATCACTCTATGAAATCCTATCACATATAAGCATACAAGAAACATCAGAGTTAGAGTTACAGTACACGTCCGTACCTTAGTCCGTTCGGATAGCGGTACGTCTGTCGGTTCGGTACGACCCGTGATTTTCCCCGGATATCTTATAATAGTATTACCGCATTATTTCCTTATAAATAATATCCTAAGAGGTATTTTAGCCACTACTGACCTTTTTACCCTTGGTGGATTTATTTATTCCAACTATATCCCTTTATTTTCCAAAAAAAACGCTGATTTCAGCATTTCGGGTAGAATTTTCGCTAACTTTGAAAACTCACAACTAATTCCAAAAAAATCGAAATGAGGATCCGTAAAATTCCTTGGAATCCTTAGGATGTCTATTGTTGGGGAAAAATATTTTTTTCCACCCATATTCAGCTAGAAATTCCCAGTTTTCATTTTTCAACATCTGCACAGAATTTTTCCAGAAAAACGTAGCCTATCTTTGAGGATTTTTATCTCCTTGCACAAAATTCAAAATGACACACTCTAGGTGTATTTGAAAATCCCTATATGTCTACTTTAACCATGAAAAATTTCAGATTTAATTAACTTCATCTTCAACATAAGATCATGGCCTCTATAAAACTGACTCCAGAAATTTCTAACCGAACAATTTTTCGCAGGAACTTTCTTACTTTGATCTTTAACTTCCAAAAATTTTGATCCAACATATTTCCCATCAAATTTTTGAAATAAAGCTATTTTTAACCATAAAAACATGAAAATAAAATTGCTCTTGGAGATTTAAGATCAAAGCATAAATTAACTATGAATTTAAAAAAAAAACTAAACTCAAGAACTAGGAACTACCTCAAACCTCTTTCCTTCTTTCTAGCTAAAACTCTCACTCTCACTCTCTTAATCAGAGGTATTTGTGGTGATGGTGTGAAGAATTGTGAAGAGGTTGAGGGTCTATTTATAGGAAAAATTTAGGGACACAATTGGCATTTAAATGTGACCAAACTTCACCTTAACCATTGGATTAGAAATGCACTTTTTGAAATTTAATCCCCTCCATTTAATTTCATGCCGACATGCCTCCCTCATATCAGCCAATTCAATGTGTGTTGTTTCTTTTTCTTTATTATTATTATTATTATTAGCAACATATATTAATTATTTCATGAAAGAAAAGAACAAAATCCTATCCCTCTGGTCGACATGCTTCTCCAATCAGCTATTTATTGTATTTTAGTTAACAAAATAACAAATAACTCATTGCTTTAATTGTTGAGTTGAAAACATTGACTTTTCAAAGCTAAAGCATGTGACCCTATCATTGCAAAAATCTGATTAGCCACACACCAGCGAAAATGAAGACTTGATTATGTCTTTTGATAATATAATTAAGGTTTTAAATGTTCATTAATGCCACATGTCATTGTGCAATTTGTTTGGTAACTAATCAAAGTCACTTGTACCTTATTAATCAAGCTTAATCTTGTCTTTCATTGGCCCTTAATTTTTATTTAAATCAGCCCTTTGTTGATGTTTTTCTTTTGTCTTTTAATTAATTATGAGAATTTATTTAATTATTTTAATTAATGTAAATTTAATTGTCCATAATTGTCGGTAATTTTCTTTAATTGATTTAGGTATTTCCATAACATGTTATTGCTCTTTATGATCAAATAAGAACTAGGCTTTAATATGGTAATTTTGTGGTATTTTATGATCCCTAAATGAAAATTAGAAAATTAAACTTTGGTTTATTAAAATTCAAGGAAAAAATGCCCAAAATCTAACTAATAATCTAACAAAATTTAGAGACAACATATTCTCCTTTATTTATTATGTATCATTTATCAAAATTAGTACTTATGATAAATAAGAATTTTAGGGTATTACAATTAGTGCTTTATTGGACAAGCTTAATTCTTCATTTTTTGCCCTTATATATTTCAAAATAATCAGCCTCTCTTGGCCCTTACTATTTTCTTAAATTATGGCCTCAATAGATGTCTTTTTATTGCCCTTCAATAATCTTATTTAGCACAAGCTAATTTGCCTGTTATTTGCTAATTGACACTTAATTTGATTAAGTGTTTTTATAACTTTTCCATAGCTCATTTGAACCTAAAATAGTCACTATTCTATGTAACTATATGTCACATATGTTAACTAATTTAATATAATAACATATTCCTAAAATACAAGATTTTTGGTAAGCCGAAAATCGGGTATTACAATTTATATAATCTAATGTTATACATAGACATTTTAGTGAGTCATGTTTGTTTAAATTAAACATTTTACTTCATTTTTTTATTTGTGCAAATTAGTTGAATAGCTTTAATTTCATATTAGGGGTAAGAGAAAATATTTTCTTTTCAAATTTATTACATTTAACCAACTTTTTGACATATGTAATTTAGTTACATTATTTTATATATATCACTTTGGTCCTATTTGTAAGTCCCTTTTCAAGAGAATAAAAGTGTACTTATAAATAAGATCAAAGTGGTAGAAGGAGTATTGATCAATGATACGTAAGGATGAAATCATTATGATATTTTTGTGGGAAGGAGAATGAAAGAGAGGAAGCTTTGTGAACAAAGACAACAACGTAATTAAAGCATCCAATGAATCATTGCCAAGACATCGAAATCAGAGTCATTATATTATGGTTGCACTTGTCCTTAATTTATCTTTGACCCCTTCAACTCCCTCAATCCTACCTCTCACTTCACATGGCCCCTGTGCATCCTCACTCTCAATTGCTTGCAACTTTCTACTTTATTCCAACCAACCAAAACTTTTTTTTTTTAATATTTAGACAAACTTACATTGTAAGCTAGTAATATGAAAATTCTCCAGTAAGCAGGAGGTTACATGTTTGATCCTGCATGTATCCTTAAACTATTAGTGGCTGCCATTTTAATTAAAAAACGTAGAAAGAAACGAGTGGTATCTAAGGTCATCAAGGGATCAAGTACATAGCCTCTCACTTATAGGAAAATTTTCATATCACTATACTATAAAATTATTGGCATGAGCCAATGCCACGTAGCCTAATGACATATAAAATCTCCTCTAAACGGGAGGTGGTATGTTGGATCTACTTGTGATCTCACCTATATGCTTCTTCTTTGATGTATACTCTGTCTGTCTAATCTCTTTAATTATAACTTTTTTTTTAATTTCGGGATAGAACTTATTTCTATTGCAACTTTGTGATTAGGTCTTTTTTTTCCTTTCAATTATGACTTCGTCAAAACACAAATAACAAATATCATAAATAGTTATTAGTATAAAGAAGGGTGTGTAAAGTTTCAATTATCGATCACTACTTCATAAAGTAATGCTTATTGCTCATTGATTCACTTTCCATTAAAGCGAATAGCTAGTAGACAATACCAGATTAAAGAGAATAAACTTTATTCTTTTGCTTCAATTTAAATTATTTAACTAGATGGGCAGATATTAATTGAATTTCAATTTTGATCAAAACTCTAATAGTTAGAGCATATATATTTAGTATTGGTTTACCTAATTATAAGAGATATGAAGGTGTATTTTTTAAAAAATATATATATAACAGAATACTTCATCTTATCGTCACAAACTGATACTTTTTCAGTGAATAGTCACAAGTTGAGTCGGAAATATTATTCGAATTCTTACTTCGTGTATGCATAATCGGATTTCAACAAGTCATTAAGATTGTGTGTGTCAAGTTTACTATTGATAATGTATTAATAAAACATGGTTTATATATGTTTCGAATTTCATGAAATGTAAGTTTGCCTATCTAGCTTTGGAATAATATTAGAAGATATATATATATATATATATATATATTCATTCATTCTTTTTGTATCATCCAACAATTTGACAAATTTACTTTTAAAACATTTCTTCCACAAAATTTTAATTGTCTGTTTCTTCTTTACGTAATTTAATTTTATCACCTCCAAATATATATGTGTGTGTATATATTTATATATATATGGATTGATTGTAGGTATCATATATATGCGGGTATCCATGAAAATGATTGTTTAATTAGAGTAACGCTGTGTATGTATGTGACTAAATCAAAATAGATTGTGATGCATGGAGGATATGGGAGGAGAGAAAACGGGGCTCAACTGAATCTGACTGGGTAAACACGCGCCACCGCCAGTTATCTCTATGTTTCACCAAAGGAAACTCATTTTCCTTTTGCATTCTCGTCTCATGATTGAATAACCAAAAGTAATTAATTTTTATTTGTTTTATTAGTACATTGACTGCCTATCAAGCCTTGCCTCATTAAACTACTCTAACGCTAATGACCGTCTCAATAGCTATGTGTGGAAGAAGATATGGGTACTTATAAATGAATTTACTCAAATGTTGTTATTAAATAATTTTTATTCAAAAATTAAGTTAACTATTTTATTATATTATTGCAGTGCCCTTTCCAACCGAATAACATGAGATATTGAAGACGTGGAGAAAAAGGGTCCACCACTTAATCAATGACACTATAATTAATGTAATCCACATGAAGCTTTTTGTCATTCCCTCTACCATTTCAATAGAGTTTCAAGAAAATAAGTGTCCACCCAACCTGCACTCTAATTTGACTCTCCCCCACCAACTTCGTCCCTTATCACATGTGTTCATCAATTCTTACATTTTTATAATTTTCATATCTTTCCATAATAGTGGTAATTTAATCAAATAGGGAAAACAAAGATGAACATTGATTGACTTAATTAAGTTTTAATTTATATAAACCAGGATATATGTAGTGTATTATTTTTGGCATACTTTTCATGATTTTGCAAGATCGATAAGTGCTTTATAGCCTATATGCATTTGTATTCATTACTAAGAAGAAGAACATAAATTCGAATCCTGGGAAGTCACTTGTTAAAAGATGTCATAACCCTTTACCCTTTAAGCCTCGAGAGGAAACCGTTTAAATATTAAAAAATGATAGCCCTCAACACCCTTGATAAAGAAAATGATTTAGGAGGAAAAACAGAAACACCAATGAAGAAATTTTAATAAATACGTAACATTTGATCATTAAATATTTTTTCAGGAATCAATAATAATATATACTAATGCTTTAGCATTCTATTATTAATTAAAGTATAAAAAATGATTATTTTGCTATTATGTGATGATCCGGCAGCAAATCATGGTGATATTTCCTCTAATCTTCATTTTTTTTATTAAAAAAAAAAAAAAAATCTAGCTTGGTTATTACGTACAATTTAGGGAATGCGTGTAAATAGAATTGGTCTTTCATCTCACAGTTGTAATCAGCAATCACCACTGATGTAGCTCACGTGTGTTGACGCCACTGCTATTGGTGGTACAGAGTGATTGTACAGAGAGGGCAAAGAGGAAGGCGCAGATGTTGCTGAAGCTTCTTAGGGAGTCGTGGCCTCAAGATTGCGTTGGAAACTCTGACGATTTTGCATGCGGTGAACTTGTCGTACAGTTTTGAGTTTTTGACGATGATTCAGTTTTAGGTTTATCAGTACATAGTCCTGCAATGCATGCTATATATTATTTTTTTGTCCATTCATTCACTTTATGTAAGAATATAATCTGATGGAAGTAATTAAAGGAAAGGTTTTAATTTTGTAGATATAAATCATTTTGAAGTGGTAAACTTTTTACATCTGTACGATCATCCTGATTATAAATAAGTAATTTATTTTTTCCATTTCTATATAGACTAAAATTGATCATGAATCCGTCAATTTTGTCACTAACATTATATACCGATTAGCCGAAGAAAAGGGAAAGAAAATGGTTCATACCCAAAAGGCTACAATATAAAATTAGGTTCATATCAAAATGTGGGCGTAGGAGGCAAATTAGGTTCTAACCTTGTGTATTTAACCTAAATCCATGTTCTAAGCACAACCAGAATTCATGAATGTAAAATTGCTTGGATGTCTTTTAATAATATTGGCTTGAACTCCAAATATACATCAAAACCTCTTGAATATATGAATTTCTTTTGTTTGTCTTTGCTCTGCTTAGCTTGACTGATATAATGTAAAGTGATAGAATTGTCTTCTAAGTTCATATCACAAACAAAAGTGTGTACTGAAATAAATTGTGGTCTACGTTATGACCGGGGAGAAATTTTTTGATAGGTTTAATTCGAACAGATTGATCATCTTTGAAAGATAAATGTTATTTTTATTTTTTTTGGATACTGCCTATCAGTTTAATTTGACTTTCTAAAATCTACCCTCTAACACCAGATCAATAATTTTGTAGTTATGAGTTCTGAAGAATGAAATGGCCCAGCTATGTGAGAAGCTAAAGTATATAAGCAGCTTGACTTGGGAATAGTATTCTTGGGACAGTGTGATTTGGCTATTTATATTTGATTATTTGAACGATTGAGTAATTTAAATTTGAATAATTTGAAGTTAAATATAATATTTGTTAATTAACCTCAAATACAGTAGCCCCCCACCTTAATTACCAAAAAATAAAGCATTGTGTAATGGAATAGGTATGTGGTCCTTAATTGGAAATATAATAATCAAGAGACAATATCATTATATCAAGGATTTGTTAAGAATAATTATTGTAGCCTTCAAAAATAATTTTCTAACCATGATTTATAGTCGGGTTAAATATCATTTTTACTACGGAAGTATTGGTAAGGGGGCACTCAGCACCCGGAAATTTTTTTCGTATCATTTTTACCCCGGAAGTTTACAAAAGGGAGCAAATATGCCCTGGAAGTTTATTTTAGGAGCAAATTTGCCTCGGAAGATTTTTTTTTTATGTGCAAATTTGCCCTGGAAGTTTACAAAGAGAGCAACGATCTAACGATCAAAATCAACCGATCAACAAGATCATTATGTTTGTAAACTTCCGGGGCAAAAATGATACCCAAAAAACTTTCGGGTGCTGAGTGCCCCTTTACCAATACTTCCATGGAAAAATTGGTATTTAACCCTTTAGTCTATCAGATAAATATGTAATAAGAATTTTGCCTCGCATAAGCATATTTATAATAAACAGTTTCATACAAGCAGTAGTTCTAAGTTCTAACAATGTTGTAACAAAGAAATACGAATGCTATGCTACCTTTGGTAGCTGCATGAATAGTCAGCATGCCTTAGGCTCTGTTTGGTTTTAAGGGAGGGGAGGTAGGGGAGCTCCCCTCCCTAGGGTAAAAAGTCAGATATAACCCTGATTTACCTTGTTTTTTGCACAAATATTTAAAATCAAGGTTATGTATGTCTTTTCACACTATGGAGGGAAGCTCCACTCCCTTCAAACCAAACAGAGCTTTAATGGCCACATGTCCTTTTCCTTCAGTCATGTCGCAGCACTATTGTTGACCATTTCAAACTACCCTAAAGAAGAAGAAAAAATCTATTCTTTTTATATTAAGATCATTAATCAAAGGATAAAAAATCAAAATTCGCTTGTTTAATATATATAATTATTTATTCTATTTATTTTTTTAATTCAAGGAATCTGATTAATATTTTTTTTATGATGGCTTTAAGAAATGGGAAAGGGTTTGGTGATATATAAATAGACACACAATGTATACGTGCTCATTACACACGCGCATGTAATACTGTAGCGGTAGCACTGTACATGTGGTAATACTGCTTCTGTCACATTCAGAACCCAACTTTTGTTTCGTTGCTCAATCACTAACTCTTATCATTTTGGTCCCTTCCAAATTTCAATCTATTCTTCGGACCCTTCTTTGACAATTAATTTCTCACTTATTTACAATATTTTAAATTATTGTAATCACACATATATTGCTTTTATTTTAATTAGCTGCCCGATGGTAAGTGGAGTAGTGAATAGTGTGATTGTTTAAATGCTAGATTTGATGACACGATATATAATGATTCGATTCCAAGTTTGAGACACGAATTTGAAAGGTGATCTTCTTTATTCTTTGTATACTCGGTCTACAAATCATTAGGGGCCATTGGTACTAATAATGAATGACACAGACAATTAAGAGAATATAAAGCTAGCCTCTCTTGTTTTAGTTTTTATTTTTTAAATTTAGAAAATAGACATTGATTAAAGGATAATTGCAAAAATATAATACCATTACCATCACAGAAATATAATCCATGCTCAAGGGGAGTTCTAAGCTCAAACCAGCCTATAACAAGTCCTACTTGAAGATCAAATTAAAAGCAAAATATATCAGGTAAGGTGGAGGATATAGAGACAAGGGGTCTATAGTAGGAGAGGATGGAGGATGTCAGATCATCTGGATGCATTCCAGAGTGAGTTGCCTTGGTGGGGTTAACATCCTCATTCTTTTACTTTTACTTTTTCAGAGTGCCTTTAATTTTTGTATTATTAGTCATGAGTATGCCTAGTTATCCTACTTTCCAGCTAGCATGTAATAATTTTAGTTTGTCGTGTTGTAAATCCGAATCTCTATATAAGGATGCTTCTAGCCCTCATAAGCATCATCGAAAGTTGTAGTGGCTTTGAGGAGTGAGAAACTATCTATAACTTTTTTAGGGTAAATGAGCAAAAATACACATGTGCTTTACCCTCGGGAGCGCCCACCACCATATTTTTTTTTGGGAGCAAAAATACACATGTGGTTACATTTTAGGAGCAAAAATCACACCACCGTTAAAATCTAACTTAACGGTGCATTTGCAACAGAAAATGTCATATTTACAACAACATTTAAACACATGTATTTTGAACAGTCATTTACAACAAAAAAGGCTATATTTACAACAAAAAATGTTATATTTACAACAAAATTTGAAATTTGGTCATATTTACAACAACACTTAAACACCTGGATTTTGGACATAGAAAGATCATTTACAACAGAAAAAAAAAAAAAAAAAAAAAAAAACTAGATTTACAACAGGAAGTGCTGTATTTACAACAAAATTTAAAATCTGGTCATTTACAACAGAAAAAGTCATATTTACAATATGCTAGATTTTAACGGTGGTGTGACTTTTGCTCCTAAAATGTAACCACATGTGTATTTTGCTCCCAAAAAAGCATATGGTCTTTCAAGGCCCCGAGGATAAAGCACATGTGTATTTTTGCTCCTAAACCCACTTTTTTATGTGTCTTGATTTTCTGGTCTTAGCATGTATTCTGGAGTTAAATTTCAATCACGATAAAACGAGTGACTTCATTAAGCGCTTGAATTAAGAGAAAATGGGATGTAGCATGTGATTTTTGGCTCATCTTGTGTTATCTTTGAAGTACTGTTTCTTTATGTATATGTAGTTGCAGTGCTCTTTTTCAATCAAGTCGAATATATTATTCGACAGATGCTAGTCTTTGCTTTCCTTAGAGTAGTTGGTTCCTACAACATACGTTTTCGCTACTACTGGAAGCTAGTTGGAGTGTTTTTTAATCCTTTAATTTAATCGACGTTTTAATTTGACAGTCGGTTTGGGTAACTATTATAGTTATTGTGACACTTAATTGTGTATGGATCCCTTTTGAGTAAGAATGATTTCAAGCTCGTGTTTGTTGCTGATAAATTTGGACCTTCTAATAATGATATGTATATTGGAAAGGGTTACCTTAGTGAGGACCTTTTCAAACTCAATTTAATGATTGTCACGGATAATGGTATTATTAATAGTAATAATGTTGCTTCTGTTTATTTGCTTGAGTCTTTTGATTTATGGCATTAAAGATTAAAACATGTTAATTTTAGATCAATTAAAATTTAATTCATTTAGATTTACTGTCTAAAATTGATTGTTCAAATAATGATAAATGTCAAGTATGTACTAAATCTAATAATTCAGTGAATTTTTCAATGATAATTTAGAAAATTTTGATTCAATACATACTTGACATTTATCATCATTTAAACAATCAATTTTAGGCAATAAATATAAATGAATTAAACTTTTAATTGATTTAAAATTGACATGTCCTAATCTTTGATGCCATAAATATGAAGATTCAAGCAAATAAACATAAGCAACATTATTATTATTAATAACACCATTATCGGTGACAGTCATTACATTGAGTTTGAAAAGACCCTCACTAAGGTAACCATTTCCTATATACATATCATTCTTAGAAAGTACAAATTTATCAAAAACAAACACGAGCTTGAAACCATTCTTGCTCAAAAGGGATCCAGACACTAAATTCTTGCAAATGTGAGGTACATGAAACACATCATTAAATATCTCAGTTTTTCCAAAAATCATCTTTAAGGCCACCTTCCCTACACATTCTACCTTTGAAGTAGAAGAATTACCCATATATAGTATTTCATCTAGCTTCGTGGGGGTGAAGGATGAGACACTACCAAAAAAGTCACTATTTGCAACAGACAAAATCCGTCGCAAAAACGATTTGTGACAGACGTAAATGTCACCGCAAAACGTTTTTTGCGATGGAAAATATAGGTTCCGTCACAAAATTCTTCATTTGCAACAGAATTACTATTCCATTGCAAATATTGAATTTTGCGATGGAAATTAGCTTCGTCGCAAAATTATATTTCTATCGCAAAATTGAATTTTTGCGACAGAAAGTGCATTTTCGTCGCAAAATACCAAGTTTGCGACGAGTTTAGTTCTGTCACAAAATTCATCATTTGTGATGGACGGTAATCCATCGCAAAATTCAATTCCTCTAAAAAAATATTAAAAAAATTATGAAATTAAAAAAATGTATATCATGAAAATATATAGTAGCAAGCATAAGAGTTTACATAAAAGCACTTGAGTAATAGTGCAATTTGGGGGGAAAAATATATGTACGGTTTAGATGATATCACCCGCCTGAGAATCTTGAACAGCAATGCAAGCAATCTACTATTTGCTTCATGCTGTAGCAAATATAGAATGCCTACATAAACAAATATCACAAAATTGGTTGGAAAATTGAGCAAGAAATGAGTCAAAATATGCCAAGAATAATTAAAAGAAATGACAGAACCATCATAAGAGGAAGTTTCAGGCAACTAATTGATACAAGATGTTGTCATTAGATACCTGTGTGGAGTTGTAGTAAAATCTACCCAAGGGAACTCGAAAGTGCTGTATAAGATCCAAATTTACTGGTGTTCTGTTCAAAGAACACAGATGTCTAGCCCTAGGTGGACTAGTATGTTGATATAGGATCAAATAGCTCCCTCTTAGATATCCATGGATGGGATACCTTTGAGAATAAAAGATCACTGTACACACAGATATGAAGGCTTTCGCCTAAGAGGGGTGGGGTGTGTGCACAGTGTAGGCATAATTGTAGATGAGAGAGAGCTTCGAGTCTGTGTACCTTTAGGGTTTACCATCTATTTATAGTGGATACCTTAGGATTAGGGTTTGGACTGATGGGCCTCTTGTGCCTCCAAGCCCAAATGTTCTGCCATCACATCTGTGCAATATTGGTTGCCTCTGTTGGGCCACACCTTGAGTGAGCCTAATATTTTATTCCATAACAGTTGCCCCCCAGCCCGGTAGTTCAGGTCTCTGAGCTGCCGGGATGTATTATTTGCTTGATATGGAACGCGGACTTGGCCGAGATATATCCAGCTTACCCGGGTTATTTGAGATCAAATAAGATCCCTTACTTGCTTTTGTAGCGATTTTTCCCAATATAATTATCTGGTTTATATTCCTGCATTTGATAACATGTAAGCAAATCACCTTGAATGGAAAATACTTACTGTTGTGTTCTGGTTTGCCTTAATCTCGGCTATTTGATAATCATGCTTTTCCACTAACAACCCCTGTTGCCCCCCACCACGGTGGTTCAGGTCTCTGGGCTGCCGGGATGCATTGATAATTTAACCTGGCTCTCCACACGGAACTCGGGTTTTGACTGTACATAGAAGCTCGGATTTTAGCTGTAGTCTGACTTCAAAACCTTGCACGGATCCCTAATTTAAACTAGATTCAGTTTAAACCGGGTCCAGCTTCAAAACTTCTCACTGAGCCTGGGATTTTAACCAAATTTGGTTTAACCCGGATCCGCTTTCTTTTCCCTTACAGGAATTTAAGATAGACTTGCTAACCTTGCCGTAGCAGATAATCCGATAAAGGACTTTAAATAGACCTGACGGCCGTAGCCGTCGCAAATGATTCCTACATGTTTAGCTTTCACATGACTTTGGGAAATTGGCTTCTTTACCAAGAATTCAACATCGGCATGTATATGCCTTTCTGAACTTGCCCCCCAGTTCGGGTTGACATTAAAATTAATCGCCCTCTAATCTGGGTTGTCATTAAAATGAATCGCACCCTCTAATCCGGGTTGTCATTAAAATGAATTGCCCTCGAATCCGGGCTAAGTTTAAAATTAACCGCCCTCCAGAACAGATTGTCTTTGGAGCAAAACGCCCTCCAATCCGGGCTAAATTAAAATTAACCGCCCTCCAGAATGGATTGTCTTTGGAGCAAAACGCCCTCCAATCCGGGATAAATTAAAATTAACCGCCCTCCAGAATGGATTGTCTTTGGAGCAAAACGCCCTCCAATCCGGGCGAAGTTAAAAATAACCGCCCTCAAGAACGGATTGATTTTTGAGCAAAACGCCCTCCAATCCGGGCTAAGTTAAAATTAACCACCATCAAGAACGGATTGATTTTTGAGCAAAACGCCCTCCAATCCGGACTAAGTTAAAAATAACCGCCCTCCAGAACGGATTGTATTTTGAGCAAAACGCCCTCCAATCCGGGATAAGCTAAAATTAACCGCCCTCCAGAACGGATTGTCTTTGGAACAAAACGCCCTCCAATCCGGGCTAAGCTAAAATTAACCGCCCTCCAGAACGGATTGTCTTTGGAGCAAAAAGCCCTCCAATCCGGGCTAAGCTAAAATTAACGCCTCCCGAGAATGGATTGTCTTTGGAGCAAAACGCCCTCCAATCCGGGCTGAATTAAAATTAATCGCTCCTCAATCCGGGTTAAAACTTCATCTTGACATGACTCATGAAAACGGGTTTGTGTACCTCGGATTCATGCATGTATAACTCGGACATGATTTTTGGAAACGGGTTTATGTACCTCGGCTTCCTACATGTTTAACTTGTACACGATTTTCGAAAACGAGTTTTTGTACCTCGGATTCCTACATGTTTAATTTTGACACGATTTTTGGAAACGGGTTTTTGTACCTCAGATTCCTGCATGTTTAATTTCAACATGATTTTGGGAAACGGGTTTCTGTACCTCTGATTCCTACATGTTTAATTTTGACATGATTTTTGGAAACGGGTTTTTGTACCTCAGATTCCTACATGTTTAATTTCAACATGATTTTTGGAAACGGGTTTTTGTACCTCTGATTCCTACATGTTTAATTTTGACATGACTTTTGGAAACGGGTTTGGTGACATAGCCGTCTTTATACAGAGTCCGGACTTTAACTAGATTCAGTTAACCGGGGCCACTTTCAAAATTTTACACGGATCCCTGAGTTTAAATTAGATTCAGTTTAAACCGGGTCCGACTTCAAAACTTTGCACGGATCCCTAATTTAAACTAGATTCAGTTTAAACCGAGTCCAGCTTCAAAACTTCTCACTGAGCCTGGGATTTTAACCAAATTCAATTTAAACCGGGTCCGCCTTATTTTTCCTTATAGGAATTTTAAGATCGACTAGGCGGTATTGCGTTCTTTACACGAATCCCGAATTTCAACTAGATTCAGTTGATATCGGGTTCGGCATTAAAAGCCTTACATAGATCCTGGATTTTAACTAGATTCAGTTAAAATCGGGTCTCCGCCTTCTATGTTTGCAATGCTATAAGAATTTCCTCATAGATGAGTATTAATGCACTTCTGGACACAAAATAAGTAGAATTTCATTGGTTGAGCAATTTACTTTGCTACAAATGCCAAGGAAAAAATATCCTTGAAGACTTCCATAAAGCTCCCAACAAAAATATTCATTGTTGAAATCTATAGACGTGGGATCACTTGGTCTTTCTCGCTTGGTATTCTTTGACACACAAGTATGCTGTTGTGAGCTTGCCTTAAATGGATAAGGATTCTTTCCCATTCAAATACTTACTCATCATGACCTCCTTTGTAGTCTCGCAGCATTAAATAATGCTTCCAGATTGAGTGGAAAAGGCATAGTAGTATTATCAAGAGACATTAGGCTGACAATTTTTTCTGCCACAAAACTCCGATAGCTCTTGGCCTTTTCGGACTCATGAAACTCATGGATCAATATGTACCAAGGCTTTCAATGCCGCCTTCCATCACATGATTTTATGGAGATCCTTTATGCTAACCGACATAAAATTCTTCAAAGTATTTTCGCGGTTCAAAGCCTTGTGATTGACGTCATGAGGAAGGACACATGTTGATTCGCAAGCCCATGCAGTATCAATTACAGCTGACTTGGAAGATGAAATAGCTTCTTTTGATAATCAATTCAAGAATAATAATTCAGCTGATTTCTCATCGTGTGGTATGTTGGATGGAAAGGAATAAATTCCAACTGGATAATATCATCACGCATCTCCACAACCAATTCAAGAATACTTCTCAACCCAAAGACATCCTTGGTACAGATTGATCAAAAGCTAAAGAATCTTTCACAACAATAAAATGCCAAACATCCATTAAAATACTGATAAATTGGATCCTGGATGTTTCTATTTTTCATAAAAAAACAACTTTAAGATCCAGATCCACTTTCGGCTTTCCCATGGAATAATACCATTTTACAAAGTAATATCTTTGCAATAATTCAATCGATGATATTCAAAGACTGGTGCAGCGACTATCAATTAATAACTTGACAATTACAGTCCAACAGCTCATCATTTAAAGCAGAATTTGGGTAAAAATCAAGTGAATAAGAGTGGCTTCAAAGAAGCATACCTTCCCAGTGAAAGAGGCTCCAGAAGATTTTTGTGGGAAGATTAGTTGCAGCTTAGTTAATTCCTTCTTCAGATTTATCTTATTTAGAATTATACTCCTCTCCACCATGCTTAGGGAAGTCACATTCTAAAGGATCGTTCAAACTCTGAATCCTTCCCTGTAACACCATCTTCAGTGGCCTTGCATCTCTTCCATCAAATTCCCTCTGTATTTACCCTTCACGCAAGGTGAGAAAGGGACCTGCTAATGTGAGTGAGAAAAGGCACCACATATTCGAAACTCCCGTTCATACTTGAATTAGACCCATTCATACCTAGGCGCACTGTCAAACGGACATAGCAACCAATGATACAAGGCAAAGCAGGGTTTATAGTTGTATGAACTTAGAGAATTTAAGGACTTTTGCCAACTCATCATTCCCCTTCTTAAAATCTAAACCGAATCCTTTGGCAGAGATTCACTTTCGAATACAACATTGTTTCTATATCCAGGATAATAAAAACTGAATTTCGCTGAGGCCAGGGCCCCATTTGAATTAACAACGTCATATCCTCATGGTTCTAAAATTGGAGGAGGAATCCACTTTTACTTCTTCCTCGAATAGAAGCCCAGACCTGAAGTAGCCACGTATGGTTCCATTCATCCTGTAGCTCTCGCGTAGACTAGGTTTTTCCCTATCTGGCTACATCTTGGCATCAAACCTTTCTCCTATGGAATCTCGGCATATCAATCATCTTGGACATCTCTTGTATTGCCTTTCGACATTCCGACATTGAATAGACGAAGGTGTCCCGGCTTTGAATCCTGAAGCACCTCGGCGAAGAATAGGCTCTCACGCATATTGGAGGGAAAACGCTATGGGCCAAACTCCATGGTTGGCCGACTTGATCTGACCCCTGCCCACTCCAATCCTGCAATGGAAGTATCATAGACTCTTTTCTGAGTCTCGACATCTCAGAAATATCAGGCATCTCGAACATCGCAGGCATCTCGTCATTCATCTACCAACCCGACTTCGGCTAGAACCTCGGCCAAAGCTATCTCGATAAACACAAACACAGGGAACATCGGCATTGGGTCCTGGATATCCCGGCTTCTTATGCAACCCGGACATGTGGCTATCTCGGCACTGTATCTCAGCTCAAGCATCCCGCCATAATTCCAACTCGGTCCCATATACTCGGCATTCTCATGAAGTGGTTCATACTCAGCATGCTCTTGAACATCCAGCTTCTCGTCCTTCAGGTTCCTGAGGAAGTCGGAATTCAACCTTCTCTGAAATTTGCATCTCAGGTTCAAAAGTATCCCAGATAAAAAAAACAAGTCTTGTCTCAATGCTATGGCGCAAAAGTTGGCCCCCAAGCCCCGGCATTCACGTTTTTGAAGGCGAATAGACTCGCCCTTTAACCCCGGCTTGCATTCGTTGGGTAATTAACTCCTTTGTGACCATTTTTGCATAAGACATAATATTGCCCATTGCCTCAACCATTGACGGAATCAGAACCGAGGAGTATTTCTCTCACCTCGACAGGAACGACACTTTGGTTTGCATCTTGGCCTTGATGGTGTCTAATGGATCTGAGTGTCCTGTGTTGGTTATGATTAGTTTTGATGATGCCTTATTTAGATGTCATTATTAAAAGCAAAAAGATTAAGTAATATAGTTATCTCCTACATTGACTAATTGCTGTATTTAATGTAGATTATTCCAAGTTGAACTATAGAGATTGACCAAGAAAGGAGACGAAAGAAAGAAGCTCTTGCAATATAAATGGAATATCAGAATGTCAAGGAAGCAAGAAGTTATCAAAGGACTTTGGGAATAAACAAGAAGAAGAGAAGAGACTAGAGAAAGATGTTATCAAAAGAACTTGCACAATATAATAGGAATATCAACATTCAAGTTCTTGTGATATTGGAAGTCTCTATGATAGCAGAAGTTGGAATGAAGCTTCATCACTTTCTGGATATTGAAGAAGGTAGAAGCTGCAGAGAATGATGAGCCTAAGAAGAATGATCAAGTTGGGAGATGAAAGAAGGAAGAACTTGGTGAATGGAATGAAGATATCATTATTCAAGTTCTTATATTGATGCTAGAAGTCTCCAAGATCATATGGAAGTTGGAATGGCTCAATTCGAGTTAAAGTCAGCAAATATGAGGTTCGGGATGAGAAACCTCGAGTTTAGGACACAAACCTCGAGTTTGGAACACAAACCTCAAGGTTTGGAACTCAAAACTCGAGTTTAGATGAAGCTCGGATCTGAGAAACCTCGAGGTTTCCATCAAAACTCGAGTTTTCAAGTGCCTTCAGCATCTCTCGGCATCTCTCGGACTAGCAAACCTCGAGGTTTCGATCAAAACCTCGAGTTTCCGGCCTATCGCCTCTTCGGCTCCACACTGTTTCACGTTACGGCATGGGCGACGCCGGTAATTTGATGATATCTCCTAAACCAGAGATCGGATTGAGGTGAAACTAGTGTCATATGAAACTACACTCCCAATACGTCATTTTGATATAAAATCCAAGCCCAAAGGAGTTCATATCAAGGAGTTATAAATTGTGGAAGTTGACAGAAACATTCACGCCACACAGCAAACCAAGCTTCAATGTTTTGATTGTATCTCACAAACTACAAATCCAATTGAGCTTAAATTGGTGGCATATGAAAGTAGACTCACAGAGCTTTCCATCAAGAGTTAAACAGACCAAAACGGAGTTCATACCAGGGAGATATGGTCCCCGAAAGTTGACAGTTATTTCAAGAAAGCTGAACAAAGTCAAAACCTCGAGTGTTCAATGGAAACCTCGAGTTTTCATCAGACAGAGAGCAACGAACTTATGAGTATCTTCAAACCTCGAGGTTTGGAACCAAAACCTCGAGTTTTGGTCGACGTAAAGCAACTGAGTATTGCAACCTCAAAACTCGAGTTTTGCAAATGAAACCTCGAGTTTTTCATCTCAACTTCAGAGAATCAGAGTTTCGAAAATCCTTATTCTTCTGATAAACATCCAGATGATTACCCAAATGATTAATACTACTTCTTAACATCATTTATATCATTTGTGTATAAGTTTCAGGTGATTAAAGTTTGAGATTACATCAAACTTGACAGAAACCAAAATATGTCATAAGCTTGAAGATGAACTTTCTTTGCAGAATTTGTAATCAGCAAAGAAGACATTAATTCAATGAGGAAACGAAATTGAATACTCGCGATAATGTTCTCTAATGGATTCGAATGTCCAATGTCTTTGATATGCTTTAACTTCAGACTTGAGAAGATTTGAATTTGCTTTAAAGTCAAATAAAGCAACTCCATGAGCCACTTATATTATTTTATTATATCTTCTCAAACAAAGCAAATGGAAGATGACTGGAAAGAAGACCAACCATTCTTCAAGGCAGACAGCAAGGCTCCCTCCAACAAAAGCTGAACATCATGGGAGACATTCTTGAAGAGCCAAATATTCAAATATTCAAATCTGCAATTCTTCTCAACAGCTATATCTCAACATGCTATATTCCCAATGACCATATTCTCAACAACTATATTCTCCACGAATTCAAAGCACTCCAACGGTCATTAAGCTTCAACCAAAGATAAATACTCGAGCTTTGAAGTTACGAAATACTGAGAAGAAGAGAGCAAAAAACGCAGAGACACAAGATTACATCTTCAACATGCTTATACTGTTTTTCATAACATTTACTCTGTTCTCAATGCTTACATAGCTTATCATTGAGAGTGAAATGATGTGTGTTGTACTTCGGTGTTTATTCATCTACTTACGAGAGAGAAGAGTCATTGTACACATCCTACCATACTATCGAGAGTTACTCAAGATTGGGTGATCTTGAGTGGGAAACACATTGTGTTGATTACGGCTTGTAAGGGGAGTGAATCCTAGGGAGAGGATTACTTGAGTACGAGTGTGTGATCAAGCAAGTGTATTGATTACGGTTGTAAGGGGGAGTGAATCCTAGTGAGAGGATTACTCGAAGTACGAACGTGTAATCAAGTTACAAGAAGATAGTGGATTGAAAATCTCAAGTGAAGCTTGGGACCTGGACGTAGGTCAAGGATTGGGCCGAACCAAGTATAAATCTGTTTGCATATTCTCTTCCCTTATCTCTTATATTTCCAAAGATATATACCGAATATCTATACATGTTTGAATGACTGACTATTGCTTTATCAATCATTATTATTGTCATTCAAACTGCTTTCAATAAGTTGCGAAAAGTTTTTCAAAGTTCATAAAGTTTTAACAAACACCCAATTCACCCCCCCTCTTGGGTGATAGCCTGGTTTTTCATCCTGGACTCTGAAGTGAACGTGAGATTGAGGATGGGAGTGTCACAAAGTCCGAATTTGAGAGCATCGTTGGAGGTGCGAGCGATTGCGTTGAAGTGGTTTTAAAGACCAGTAAGGTCTGGGGCTTAAAGAGTCGCAGAGATTTTGGGATGGCAGGCCTCCATTACTCAGCGCTACTGCTTCGCCACACATCCCGCGAATCAGAGGAGAAAATTAACCTCACAAACCCTAACTGTAAATCTCGATGATTGTTCATTTGGCAGTTAGGAATTGAAATCACTGACCATCTTTGGTCGCAGGAATCAAAAGTTTACCGATTCCCCACAGACAGCGCCAATGTTCTGTTCAAAGAACACAGATGTCTAGCCCTAGGTGGACTAGTATGTTGATATAGGATCAAATAGCTCCCTCTTAGATATCCATGGATGGGATACCTTTGAGAATAGAAGATCACTATACACACAGATATGAAGGCTTTCGCCTAAGAGGGGTGGGGTGTGTGCACAGTGTAGGCATAATTGTAGATGAGAGAGAGCTTCGAGTCTGTGTACCTTTAGGGTTTACCATCTATTTATAGTGGATACCTTAGGATTAGGGTTTGGACTGATGGGCCTCTTGTGCCTCCAAGCCCAAATGTTCTGCCATCACATCTGTGCAATATTGGTTGCCTCTGTTGGGCCACACCTTGAGTGGGCCTAATATTTTATTCCATAACAACTGGGTTCTTTATATTCTGCTACTTGAAGGAAAATGGATGAAAGACCATCCAACATGGCTGCAAGAATCGATGCAGATGCTATCCGTGCCTAGACATTATAAAGCATAATCTTTTAGAAGGGAACCACTATATCAAACTTTAACAAGACCATTATACACGCCCAAAACCAACAAGAACTTATTAATTTAAATTCATGCACTAAAATTCATAACAGGAATGTGTGTGTGTGTGTGAGCGCACATATGGGAAAGGACATGATTTATCAAAAAATAAAGCCATTAAACCCAAATAGATAAAAAAAGATTCAATACCTTGAAATATGGATCAAATAGCAAGCATGTTATTAGAGTTGCATCAGACTTCCTACAGATATGCAGATGAAATAATTCATAATTAGAAAAAAAGAAAACAAAATCAACAGTCAAATAGAGAGATGATGACAAAAAAACTTTGTACTAGAACGGGAGGACGAATTTCATACCTTGGTTGTAGTACATCAGTGGTAGGAAAAAATATGGACCATTGTGTAGAGAAGCTTGACAAAGATCCTTCCCCCCATTTGAATATTTAACCAAAAATAAATAAATTTCCCGTCAATAATAAATAAGGGTGGAGCGAAAAGGGTTGGACCGACAACGGAAACGGAGAGTGGCGGAGAGATTGGACAGCAAGCACTCGGCGAAAACTGGGAGAGAACGACGCAAATGAGAAGGAACTAAACCACGATCTGAATATTAAGCTTCGATTTGCGACGGAATTGGGCTTCCATCGCAGACTTTAGTGACGAAAGACGCTTCCGTCGCAAAAAGGCGTCCGTTTTGACGCCTTTTTGCGAAGGAAGCCCAATTCTGTCGCAAAAAGGCGCCAAAACGGATGTTGTTTTGCGACGGAAACAACATTCCGTCACAAATCCCTTACTTTTGCGACAGAAACCAGTTTCCGCCTCAAAACTTCCCACCCCTTCACTATTTTGCGACGGATTTTTAAAATCCGTCGCAATTTGCGACGGATATGCTTGCCGTAGCAAAAATAGTCACAATTTGCGACAGAATTCTTTCAATCACCAATTTACTATTTTCTAGTAGTGAGAACATCCATTTTTTGGCACACACATGCTTGGTGGCATCAATATCCACCCACCACTCCTTGGTATTTCCAACCAAGTTACACTCCAACACAACTACCAGAAGGTTCATGTTATCAACCAAGTTAGAAACAGTTTCAACCATGTTGGTTTGAGTGGTCTTCTTTTTGGAGTTTTTTACCTTCTTACAATCCTTAGCACAGTGGCCAAGATTCCCATAATTATAACAATTGCCTTTGAACTTCTGGCCTTGCTTAGATAATCCCTTACCAAAAAAATTTCGTTTCTTGGACTTCGAACTATCTTCAACAATATTGGCCCTTGAGACCAAAGGATTGTTGTCAAGTTTCTTTTCAGAAATCTTATTATCTTCTTCTATTCTCAATCTCATAGTCAGATCTTCAAGTGACATTTTCTTGCACTTATGCTTGAGATAATTATTGAAATCCTTCCAAGATGATGGCATTTTTTCTATAAATGCAGCTGATAAGTATATATTTTATAATTAAATAAGTATAGATTATGATATATATTGGATTGAATTTATTAATATCTTATACTTATTTAATTATCTTTTATATACTTTTCTATCATTTAATTAAATATTGGATACAAAGATATTTTGACAGAAAGTCTATTCATATCCTATTTTATTGTGCAGGAGATATTATATCCATAAGAAAATTAAAAGGATAATTATATGCAGACCCCACATGCTAAAATGATAAAAGCAATCACGCACATGGAGTCAAAGGATTGATTACATATTTGCATCAAAAGAGGATTTTGGATCAGTCAAGGATTGAGAGACGGGGGCCCATGAAGAATGAAAATAGAGGAATCAAATATAAACACCCAACGGTTGGCGCATAACCCTAAGTAATAAATATTAAGAAGGAGACGCACAGGGGGCAAGCTGCACATACCACGCAGAGAATTGGGACGACGCGCAGCAGGAGGAGAGCAGTCCGGGAAGATTAGAGATAAAAAATCAGATTGCAAAAGTCACCGTCTTCAGAGCGCAGGGGACTGGAGGAATCTTTGACAGTCTTGATTTCTCTTTTCTTTCCCTTTATTCTTTGAACCTGAATTGCTATCTTTATTTCATGGATTTGATTATAGCTATGTGTGGCTAATTTTTCTTTTCAACCTACACTACAAAAAAAATTATCATTTGTCGCGGTTTATCTGTTGTGATCATAACTAACCGCTACAAAATCATGATTTTGTAGCGGTTTTTAACGAAACCACAAAAAATTAGCAGTGGAAGCATTGCGGGTATGTTTGTTGCGATATTTGTAGCAGTTATCCTAAAGTAAACCGCTATAAATGTGGCGCCAGCTTGGCGCGAATCTCTTTGGCGTGGCATTTGTTGCGGTTTTTTGGGAATAACCGCTACAAATTTGACGCCAACGTTGGCACGTAATGGCGCGAACTTTGTAGCGGTAAATTTGTAGCGGTTATATGAAAGATAACGCTATAGAAAAGCGGTTATGAATAAGAAGTGGGTTGGAGAAGAAGAGGAAAAGGGAAAGTGAAAATGGTGTGTGGGTAGAAGTACCGCATTGGACAAAAGTATGAGAAGTGGAAGGGTTTATAAACCTCTACTTCACTCCTCTAAATTGGCCCCTTGGGGCACCCCACTTTTGTGGAAGAGAGAGGACGTAGGTAAGCCTTGGTCCACCACACGCACGCTCGCCTGCCCCCGCCATCCGTCCAGCCGGCTCGGTTAGGTTCGATTCGGTCGTGCGTACGAGATTAAAAATAATTTTTATTAAATAATCTTTTGGTTTTTGTCCAAACAGTCCCTGAATTTTTACTAATTTCCAATCAGCCGCTCCGTGTTTCTCCCAACCAGCACCAGTAACGGGTTTTGTCATTTTCGAATTTTTGAAACCAAAACGCTGCAACCAGTATTGGTTCACACCGTCAAAATGCTACAACCAGTACTGGTTCACCACCGTCGGTCGCATCAGTTTGCCGGCAAGAGTCCATCTGACCATTTTTGTCATCTATAAGTAGACATGCATGTGGCAGAAAAATCAACTTGTTTTTCTGTCACTTCACTCTCATACATATAGTATACTGCATTCTGCCATAATTTTATGTGTGCGACTTCTTTAGCATTCGGTTGTATTCATTGGGCTTCTTATTGATAATGCCATCATTCTGGAGACGTAATATGTTCTATACTGGGAGACAATTCGCGATCTTTGGGCATCAATATAAAGGGAACAAATTGTCTTAATAAGACAACATGTGTTGGGCTCATATTTCATTTTTGTTCTGCATCTGATTCTCATATATTATGAGTGTTACTGTTTATTCTCTTGTGCAGAATTGTTATATGTTCATAGATTGTCCCATCTTAATTATACAGATTCTGACCCTTGTGAAAATTATAATTCTAAAGTATTTTCGATAACAGTTATATGTGAAGTTTTTTATGTTCTGCTTGTAAACTTTCCTTTAAGTTCATGTTTGTCATCAAATTTTTGGTTATATATAATATAATTGGTATTTGAAATAAAAAATAAAGGGATTGTAATATTAGAGATTTCAATTAATTAAAAAATATTGCTAGGTTGAAATTTCATGGGTTTAATGTTGAAATGAATGGAAGGTGAGACATAGCCGTTTGGTTTCCGCCTTTGGGGGGTCAGTAGAGCTGAAGAGTCAAATTAATTTCTTCTTCAGTTAATGGATTGCCATCATTGGTAAAACGTTCAATTTATTTTAAAGTAAATTTTTCCCCATCCCTTTCTTTCATTTTCTAAACATTCATCTTATATAATAACCTACTTATTTAGATGTGATGCTTAAGTGAGTTGAATATGAACATGGTGATATAGATATCATGTTTGAATTAATGCATATGAACATGATGAATTTAGATATTTAGTGTTCAATTTTATATGGAGTATTATTGGAAATATATAAATTTATCAGGCCAAAAAGAGAGAGACTGTGTGTAGGTGCTTTGAAATACAAAACAAAGAATTAACGTGTTCCATTAAAGATTTGAAGAAGGGTTTTGTGAATTGAGTAAATTCCCCATAACCAATAAAAAATAAAGTTGAGTGTTAAAAAATTAATGTTGACTAAAAACATTTTTAATGGTGAAGGGGCAAAATTAATACGTAACTTCTGGATGCCCAACTCTATTGAGTGGTTAATACTCAAGTAAAATTGCACCCCTACCCTTTTAAGATTTTTATCTACACACACTTTTAGCTTATTTAAGCGTAGAAAGAATCGAGTGTGATAAAGACAGAGATCCTTGACGGAGTGACCGCTTGCCTTTCGTCCTTGTTTTTTACGTTTCTTTAGTAGAGTAATAAAAGAATTGATGATAAAGGAGTCATTATTAGCATAAACTTAAAGGATTATGGAGGTTTTTCTTTTCAGAGGTTATTTGGACAACCAAAAAAATTTAGAAAAGTTTTACATAATTGAGAAAAAAAAGTTAGACATTTTTTTATTTGAATTTAAAACATCATTGTGAAATGAAACTTATGAAAGCAATCTCAAGTTTCCTACAAATGATATACTTCAACAGTCAGTCACTTGAGAACAACAAACCTTCATTGTAACAATGCATTGGCAGAATTGGTACCCTCATCCTTTGATACAGCCAACTTCTTCGTAATTGCGTTTTCAGATGGGTCCCTAGAAAGAAAATCTGGAATCTCTATTCATGTAATGAAGTACATTCAGAAGTCTGAGTAAAACAACAAACAATTTCACATCCTTGTCTATATATTCTGTACATGGATAGGACATGTAGCAATATGTAATATACTCTAAAGGATCTTCTTCCTATTCCAATAATTAAGTAGGTTACTTAGAAATTGATTTGGGAGGAGTAGGTTTC
This sequence comes from Acacia melanoxylon, assembly GCA_019022615.1. Lineage (NCBI taxonomy): Eukaryota > Viridiplantae > Streptophyta > Magnoliopsida > Fabales > Fabaceae > Acacia > Acacia melanoxylon. The sequence goes on from JAFJYJ010000007.1 coordinate 6,101,688, forward strand.
CCTTGCTGTTGCTGTACAGACCATGGGGGCCGCTTGTTGTGTTCCTGCACATTAATCATAACCAAAAATTAATGTTAAGTTGGTTATTTAAGAAATAAAATCTCTTGCACAGGAAGGGACTTTGGATTGAATCCCACTTTGAATATGAATGGGTTTGTTTATGGACAAAAGAAGCTTTAATTCTCATTATGTTAAACAGTATTGGATCAAGAGATAAAAGCTACTACTATAAGATTAAAAAGTTTCTCACAGAAGTAAGACCAACAATCCTCTCTTGATAGGCTAACACTGAACTGAAAAGCATCACAATGGATCAACCATCAAGGGCAATTCATGAAAGGTTTCATCTATTATCCATTACACACAAATCATACTCTGTTATTACTACCTCCGGTTCTTAATATAAAAGCTAGTTGACTAATTTGGGTAGATTAAAGAATTTAGTTATGTTAGTTATTTGTAACAAATATAGACTGGTTTTTTAAAATACCATATTTCATTATGACTACCCTTGAATAGAAACTTCCTAATATATGTAACCAATAGAAGTACTTTGGGAAAAAATTATAAATTTGGGGGACAAAGCAGATTAGAGTCTTATGAGGACTAAGCCCAGTCCCCAACTAGCTTTTATATTAAAGACTAGATGGAGTCTTTCTTTTCTTGAAAAATTTTATGCTCAATTCCTACTTTGAACACTTGTCCTAGGATAACTTTTACATACTCCTGGCTGGGGTGGGGGTGGGACTGCACTCTATCTATAAGAAAAACCTTTACAGGTCCAACACCACAATAATATACTATAAAAGTTACTTCCTGTTAAATAAATTACATACGGAGTGCCTGGCAACAAGGACAGAAACCTACAAAATGTATTTAAAGCTATAAACAGCTAACACACCTCAATTTTTGTCACAAACTGGCAGGAGCTACACTTAACTTGTGAAGCGCCATATGGGTACATTAGCAGAACTGCACAGCTCCCACACTTGACTTGCCCAACCTGATCAGCTGTAACAAAGGATTGTCTTACCAATTACAACAGCTTGCCACAAAAGCAAAATGCTAAAATATAGAATAGAGTTTCACAAAATATAACTTAAATGTAAGGAAGAAAACATGTATGATGCAGAATTTGCTTATTCATATGTAATAAGTAATGTAGGACATCCATCGATTGTATAAATGCTAATGGCATGATTGATGTAGCCAAAATGCATAAAACTGAAATCAAAATGCAAAGGTGAGACTTGCAGCTAGGATAGACAGAAGAAAAAGGAAAGAGAACCAACCTTCTAACACAAGGTTTACTGTCTGACAGCAAGAACACTTGACATGTTTGACACCTCGTTGATATGATAAAAGTCGACGACAAGAACCACAAACCATTTGAGCCATTTCTGCTGGAATAGCTAGCTCATGGAAATTGGGGGAAAAAATTATAAAGTTCCATTATTGCCTAATTCCATAAATGCAGTCATCTCAGTCATATTATGTGACATTACAAATTACAGAAAGAACAGATGAGCCAGAGTGACTTGATGGGCAGAAACCCAAAATTCTGGAACCTAGCTTCACAAGATGGCTGCCTTTGTGACTCTCAGAAGGCCAAGGGAAGTCACAATTTTCCCCGCTTAACCCTCATAATCTGACATAGTTAAATTCAATACCCCACCCAATTCCCTGATTTAAAACACTTTAGCTTCAATAGTGAGGAAAGGGGGGGAATGTTCAATATCAGGGCTTCTGAAATGAAAGTCTCATATGATATTAGAGCTGTCAAAACGGACCACTTCGGCCCGTTAGGCCCTAGCCCGCGCAGGCTAGAGCCAAAAAGCCCGCATGTTAAACAGCCCGCATGGGCCAAAAAATAATATAACCCTAAGGGTTAGGGCCAGCCCGCGGGCCAAAAATCATTTTAGACCAACTAAAACTTCAACAAATCCCTCTTCCTTCTTCCAAAACAAACAACAAAAAGTCAATCAACAAAAAGGCAATATGATTCAAAGAAATGAGGGGTCGCAATTTTTCAAGATAAAGTTTTATTAACACATGGGAAGATCCGATGGTGGTGGAAGCAGTTTTTGATTTGGAAGCTTTCCATCCAAAACAATGGGGTAAATCAAGATCATGGATGACAATCTGATTCAGTCAGATAATATTACAGGCATTTAAATTAAAATAATAATCACCTAATAATAATATGTTCATTAATAATTAAATGGCACTTAAAATACTAATGACTCTTGGCTCATGACCTTATTTTAAAAAACGAAAATTACAAAATAAATATATAAAAAAATGATGACTTAAACATACTCTAGTTGGATTGATCTTCAAGTAATGGTTTCTAAATTTGCATCACACTTGCATTAGTATTCCCATGCCATTCTTTCAGCTTGACCTAAGGCCTCTAATTCAATCTGCTTAGGTGTATTTTGGGTGCAATTAGGAGGATATTCTTCTTGAAACTGTGTATCCAACTCATATGGGTCTTTGTGAATCTAGTGGAAAAACAAATACAGACTCCGTTTGAGATAGTCAGGGATGTCTAAGTCAGGGCAGGTAAAAGCTATTATTTGTTTGATAAATTCTGCAAAATAATTTTTTTTCATGTAAACACAAATAATAGCTTTCGTCTGAAACAAATGAACATAAACATATAGATATATATATAGAAGTGATTGAAATTGTAATTCATCAAATTATATGTTTTGAGGAAAATTAGATATTAGGTTATATTAGTTTTCGTCTGTATGCTCACTTACTTCATTATGAACAGCCAAAAAAATGAAAGAGCTTTAGATCGATTTCCATATCCTCCAGAGGCAAATGACGATTGATAAATTACAAGCAAGCATGCAAAATGAAGACACAAAAAGGGCAATAAATTAAATAAATATAGATTCTGCTTAATTAATGTTGAGCACAATGCATATTAATTATATTACTGGGTAAGAGAGGAGACATTGCCAGTAGAAGCAGAAGAGGAAGAAGAAGAGTTCTTATGGTTATGCATCCAAACCTTGAACACTAATCTAAATGTTTGAGCTATCCTTGAAGACTGACGGCAGCAGAGTAACGATCTTCCCTGTATTCTTGCCTGCGTCTCTTACATCGCCGGAACCCTAAAAGCGAGACACAGAACGGGAATAACAGCAAGACGCGGACCTTTTCCTCTTCAAAACGGTACTGTTCGGCGAGGTTGAGGAGGAAGGAAGGCCGTTAGGCGGAGGCAGAGAAGAGGATAAAGCAGAAGCCGAAGACTACAGAGAGAAAAAGAGAGAGAGAGGGATTCCAGGGAGGAAGAGATGATTGTGGAGGGCTTGTTTTTTTTTTTTGGACATATTGTGGAGGGCTTGTTGGGTTAATGGATAACGATGAGAACTAAACAAAACATGGGGAGCAAGTTTTTTTTGGGCTAAAAAACAAACACACAGGGTACCCGGTACTGTACACGTGTACTGTACCGGATGCATCTTCAATGTTTTTTTTTTTGGCCCGCGGTGCCCCTATTATAACCCGAAGAGAGTGGGGGTTATTTTGGGCTAGGGCCAAAAATAACTCCATCACATGGGGGCTAAAAATAGGGTTTAATGGTCTGGCCCGCGGGGTCCAGCCCATTTTGACAGCTCTATATGATATGTTTTAAATTCAGGATTTGGAAGACAGCCTTAGAGCTCGGAATAACAATGTAACAGACAGTTCAGAATGCAAAATTCAAGCTGCTGGTTGCTGGACCAGTAAACAAAGTACATGTGGAGGTGTGATAAAAGAAAATGGCAGCTAATGGGTGATAGGGTGCTGTTATAAGCCGGAGAACCAAACACTCACTAAAACTGACATTAAAGGAATTCTTAGAGGTCAAGATTTCTGCTGGCATAAAGTCTTGAACGGGATCGAAGTAGTTACAAGCAATGCACCAGTTTTGAAATATGCTCACTAGAAAATCCATTTATGAACATCCGTACAGGGAAACCATAGAGGAAGCAAGGAATTTTTTGAATAGTTATTGGAATGTGTTACTTAACTTCATGTACAGGGATAATATTGGTGAGGCCATTATGCATACAAATATGAAGTATGACATAGATAGCATTTTTTTGTACCTTTGATCAAATGCCACCTTAATTGTGTAGGGCGGAAGTTGATGAAATGCTGTAGGTCTTCTTTTTCTTTGTTTTAGTTATTGGTTCTTGATTGATTTATGAAAGTTCTCTGTTCTCATTCCCAAAGAAAAACACTCTTGTTTCTGGAAAAATGAAATTAGAAAATCACTCGAAAAAATCGATGAAGAGAAATACGTACTAAGGATAAGACGAGCGACGGCTATGATGACCTAGGAACAGAGAATCAGACGGCCGACGCCGAACTTGGAACAGTGAATACCAAGAAGCCAGAGAAGATTGTCTGGCGCCGGAAAGTCGACCGCCACGATAGGTTGTTCTAAAAAACTAGTTCGTTTAGTAAACAATAAAGGTTTTTTAATGCAAATGGGTTGGGCTTTGCATCTAGGCCTAAGTCCCATAATCTTTTCATTAAAAAAATGGTCCCTTAATCAAAAATATAAAATCATATAACTCATGGAATGGAGTTAGAGCAAGGAATCATGCACTAAAGTAAGAAAAACATATATTTTATAAGGCTCACCCCGAGACCATATGGGCCAAGGTTGGCTCTATAAGACAAAAAGCTATTTTTCAATATTTTAATTATTTTTCCCGTGTTTTCTTTAAAGAAATATAATTAATAATTACAACAATTAAAGTTCTAATTTAACAAATAAATGTTGTCGCGATAAAGGTCTAAACAACACACATCATGAAAAAAAATAAACATAGTTATTAATTTATAATCAAAGATAAACTATTATCAACATATACAATTATAAATAATTAATTAGAAGACTTAACAAAATAAAAAATAGTTTTTATAAATATGTCTTGAAAAGTGTAAAAAATCAAGAAAATAAACAACACAAGATATGAACAAAATAATCACTAAAAAATAAGTCAAAAATACAAAATTAGTAAAAATACTTATAAAATAAGAAATATGTTTTATATGTTTTTAATTTTAGAAGTCGTAATACAAGAAGTTCTTATGAAACTTAATTCTAAAAAAAAATAACAACTAAATATTTGCAACATCATTAACAAAATATAAAAAATCAGTAATATTATTATCATATAAATAATTAAAAAAAAAAAAAAAAAAAAAAAACATAGGGCCTAAGGCTGGTCCTTTTAGACCGTCGGCCCTACAAAGCTGGCCCTTTTAAGCCCACTTTCGTTTTTTTAGGCAAAAATCTAAATCCTGGCCCTTGCAAATTCAGGGCCTACGAATTGCCAAAAGGCTCAAACCCATTTTCCCCTAGATGGAGTGCATGATTCATATTATAAAATTATTATTTTAATGAGGGTTAATATGCTAAAATAACCTTAAACTTTTATCAAAAGTGCAACCGTAATCATACATTATTTTTTAAAGCAAGAGTAGCCATAAACTTTCAAAATCGGGGCAAAATCGTTAAATCCAACTAACTTTCATATATTATAATATGAAAGTTGATATATGAATATCCTATAGTAAGGGCTTTTTAGTAAATAATAGCAGAGTTTGTTAGATGAGAGAGAAAGAATTAGCAGATAGGCAATAGGCAATAGGAAGATATACGTTGTATCCTGCCAACTGCCTTTTTCGTGAATGAATTATCTTTGTTTCTCTTCTATTTTCTTCTTTGTACTATCAAAGGTATCAGAGCCTCTGTCCGGCACATGGCGCCGTTGTTGGACACACGGTCCTAGGAGTGTCTCGGTGACTTGGAAAACCGTTTGGAGATGTTCCAAACTACGGTGCATAATCGACTGGATTAGAGTTCTCAGAATATGAACGACCTTAAGCAAATGGCGATTAGCTCAAGGAAGGTATGAAATCGATGGAGGCTCGTTTCGCTTCTTTCAGCTTGGTTGCTGGAAAACAGCCAGTCGTTGGCAACGGAGGCCAGGACGGTAGCTCCGCATCAACCATCGCCTCCCATATTCCTCCATTTAGGTCTTTTCATGAGATGCAACAGACTCCTTCGCATTACAATGTTTCGACTAAGCAGAGTCGTGTGGAGTTCCCTCGTTTTGATGGCTCTGATTTTCGAGGATGGGCATATTGCGGTCATCAATTTTTTGGGGTTGATGCAACGCCGCTGGAGCACCGTATTAGGCTGCTCAGTATTCACCTGGAAGGCCATGCTCTCCGTTGGCGTCAAACCTTCATGCGAAACCGTTCCTTCTCGGACGTCAAATGGGAGGACTATTTTCGCTAAATGGAGGTGAAATTTATGGAGATTCAGGATGAGAAGCCTCTTATTGCACTTAAGAAGTTGCAGCAAGCTGATGAAACTGTCACAGATTATGAAAAGAAATTTGATGAGCTGCTGTCCGAGGTCGACGTCGCTGAAGAAGTTGCTATTAATCTTTTCATCGGAGGCCTAAGGACTGATATCCAGCAATTGGTTCTCAACTTGGCACCGTCTACACTGGTTGCTGCGATGAGTTTAGCGCGATTATAGGAAGCCATTGTGCGTGCTCTTCATGATCATCTTCCGCCTCGTTAATGCAGAGAGCAAGTTTCGGGTCTCTCATTTGCGGGTCGTCCAAATGGATTCGGATCTCGGGTCGAGTCTCCCTTGGGCTCTAAATTCGGCCCACAACCCACCCTATCATCTCTAGTCTCATCGTTCTCGTCCAAACTTAATAGATGAAGATGAAAAGCAATTTGAGGATGCCATCGGAGACACCCAGGGCGATGCTGACAGCAATATCAATGCCGTTGAAGGTTTTGCAAACACATCCACCCTGAAATTATGTGGCCGTATAAAAAATCAGAAATTCGTTATTCTCATCGACACTGGCAATACCCACAATATACTAGATGCCTCGGTAGATAAGCGTCTCAGCTTGAAAACTCAGGAACGATAGCCAATTCACCTTACAGTAGCGGATTCTCGGCAGGTTTGCATCACTAAACACTGCCCTAGCCTAAATTGGGAAATGGGAGGTTCGTATTTCTCTTTGGACTTCTTAATTATGAAGATTAGTGGTTATGATGATATTCTGGGAATCCAATGGCTGAAGACTCTAGGTCGTTTTGCCATGGACATGGAATTAAAAACTTTTGAGTTTCACTTACACGGCCAATTAGTTGAGTTGAAGGGGCTTGGGGCTGACATGAAACGCCAATCTGAGGAGGTGTTAGCTATTAGAGATTTTGTTGTAGCCAATGAATTATATTTAATTCATTCCCCTTCTCAATTGCTTATGGGCTTGGAATCTAATTCTGATTTCTCTGAAGAACAACAGGTAGAATTACAGTCAATCTTACAAAAATTTAGTGATGTTTTTGCTGAGCCTGTAGGTCTCCCTCCTTATAGGCGGTTTGATCATTCCATCCCTCTTCAACAAGACAGACCCATCAGCTGCTGACCATACAGATATGGCCCTGTACAAAAAATCAAAATTGAAAATCAGATTCTCCATATGCTTAATAACAGTATTATCCTTGAGAGCTCCAGTGATTTTGATGCCCCTGTAGTTTTGGTACAGAAGAAAGAAGGTACTTGGAGGTTTTGTGTCGACTATCGTAGATTGAATGAGGCCACGATAAAGAATAAGTTCCCAATTCCGATAATTGATGAATTACTTGATGAACTTATCGGAGCTACTTTCTTTTCTAAACTTGATTTGCGAGCTGAATATCATCAGATTAGAATGAAGGAAGATGATATTGCTAAAACAGCCTTCCGAACTCACGTGGGGTTATATGAGTTCTTAGTTATGCCTTTTGGCCTGACTAATGCTTGGCCACCTTCCAAGGGCTCATGAACTCTATTTTTAAACCCTTCTTGCACAAATTTATCTTGGTTTTCTTTGATGACATCTTGGTGTATAGTAGGGATTGGCATTCTTACTTCCAACACTTAGAGACCACCTTGTCTGTTCTGCAACAGCAACAGCTTTTTGCTAAGGCTTCTAAGTGTACATTTGCAGCAACACAAATTGATTACTTGGGGCATCTCATTTCTACCCAGGGAGTTCAGGCTGACCCTCGGAAGCTAGTAGCCATATCTTTATGGCCCATACCTTCTTCTCTTCGTGAATTGCATGGCTTCCTCGGCCTTACTGGTTATTACCGTCGTTTCATTCAAAATTTTGGCTCTATTAGTAGACCCTTAACCGATTTGTTGAAAAAGATTGAGAAGTTTCTTTAGACTCCTGAGGCTACCAAAGCTTTTCAAACTCTTAAAGAGGTTATGATGTCTCCTCCGGTTCTTGCTTTACCGAATTTTAATGAAACTTCTGTTATTGAGACCAATGCTTATGGTCTTGTTTTGGGGGTTGTTTTGTCTCAGAATGGCCATTCTTTGGCTTATGCTAGTAAAGGCATTGCTTCTTTTAAGCGACATTTATCAACCTATGAGAGAGAAGTCCTTGCTATTCTTTTTGCTGTGAAACAGTGGCGCTCTTATCTGTGGGGTCGCAAATTTATTATCCGTACTAATCATTTGCCCCTTAAACACTTATTGGAACAACGGGATCTTAGCCAAGAGCAATTTAAATGGCTGCATAAGTTGTGGGGATTACATTATGAGATTGTGTACAGGAAAGGTAGTGATAATGTGGTTGCGGATGTTTCTAGACGGGCTGAGGGTTCTGTTTTAGCTCTTTCTGTTCCTGTTTCGCCTCTTTATGATCATGTTCACGACTCTTGGTTGACTGATGATAAGCTACAGTCCCTAATTAAGGCCCTAGAACTGCATCTCATTCCAAGTTCACTTGGCAACACCACTTATTGAGACGCAAAGGCAAGCTTGTAGTTATAGCTGATCACGGCCTTCGCACAGAATTGCTATCTTTCTTTCATGCTGATGTCATTGGAGAACATTCAGGTATCAATTCTACCTTTAAACGGATCTCTTCTTTTTTCTATTGGAAGGGTATGGAAAGAAATGTCCGAAATTTTGTGCGTGAATGCACTATTTGCCAACGGTTTAAACCTAAGTTGGTCGCTTCTCCTGGTCTTCTTCAGCCCCTACCTATTCCAGATCATGTTTGGTCTGAATTATCCATGGATTTTATTAGCGGTCTTCCAAAATCATATGCTAAAACTACCATCTTAGTTGTAGTTGACAGATTATCTAAGGCTTCTCATTTCATGGCACTAAAACATCCTTTTACAGCGGTGGATGTGGCTACTGTTTTTATGGATAACGTTGTTAAATTGTATGGTTTCCTTAAATCTATTGTTACCGATAGGGACCCTATTTTTTGTGGCAAATTTTGGAAGGAGTTGTTTCGCTTGTATGGTGTCAATCTGCACTATTCCTCTGCTTATCACCCTCAAACGGATGGGCAAACGGAAGTTCTTAATCGATGTTTGGAGTACTATCTTCGTTGCATGACTGAAGAATTTCCTAAACAATGGGTGACATGGTTATCACTGGCTGAATTGTGGTATAATACCACCTATCACTCTGCTATTGGCATGACTCTATTTGAGGCTATTTATGGTGTAGCTCCACCTGTACACCTTCCTTATATCACTGGGGACTCTTCTAATGATTTGGTGGATCGTACTTACCTATCTCATGAAACAGTCCTGCAACTTCTTAAAACACACTTGCTGAAAGCACAACATCGGATAGTACAGCAAGCTAACAAGCATCGCTCCAAACATCAACTTGCTATAGGAGGCATGGTTTATCTTAAGCTCCATCCTTTCCGAAAGAATTTATTGAATAATTCTTCCTTTCACAAGCTTGCTGCCAGGTATTTTGGTCCATTTCGAGTCTTAAAAAGGATTAGAGTTGTAGCCTATGAGTTGGAACTTCCTCCTACAACTAGAGTGCACCCTGTATTTCATGTTTCTCTCCTTAAGAAGCATGTTGGTCCTACTACTCCTATTGTTTAGTTGCTGCCCCCGACAAATGACCATGGCCAATTTACACTTGAACCTGAAGCAATCTTAAGTCGTAAGATCATTCGCCGCCACAACCTTCCTATTACTCAGGTGCTGGTTCAGTGGAAGCTATCTCAACCAAAAGATGCTACTTGGGAGGACCTGCCGGTCATACAGACCCAGTTCCCTCACTTCCCTACTACTGCAGTTCCTACAACTGAAATCCTTGTGGACAATGATTCTTTTTAGGGGGGGAGTAATTGATATATGAATATCCTATAGTAAGGGCTTTTTAGTAAATAATAGCAGGGTTCGTTAGATGAGAGAGAAAGAATTAGCAGATCGTGGATAGGCAATAGGAATATATACGCTGTATCCTGCCAACTGAAATACCCTCATTTAATAAAAACCCGTAGTTGTTTGCAATCTGGTAATTTTTCATCTCCCTTCCTCTAACCGTTGCTTTTACCTTCTATATTCTTCTTTCTCTCTCGCTCTCATATTTTTCACTCTTCATCTTCACTAGGGGTGGAAATAGGTTGGGCTTTAGCTAAGTAGGCCTAGGCCGTGACGGAGATCCAAAGCATAAACCTGTATGTAGGCTTTTTTTTATGTCTGAGTCTGAGCCTTCGAAAAGTCTAGCAAAGCCTGAAACCTGTTTAAATGCCTACTTAAAATGTAAGTCTTTAAATAGACTTAAAGCCTATACATGTAGCTTCATATATAATTCATCAAGTCTATTTAAATGTTTATGTTATGTCTTAAAAGTTTAGCGATTCATTCTCATATGAAATAAAAGAGTTAGTAAGAGAAAGAAAAGAACACCTAGTGGTAAAAATTATTTGAGCAATTAGGAATCAGAAAAATCAATCATCTATTGACTAAGGAGATATATTTTTTAAAATCAACCAAGCATGGTAAGTGACATGTAAAACTAGATTTCACATCTTCTTTTTCTTAAAGAAAATAAGACAAACTCCTTTTATTGAGATATTTTCATTTGCACATCGCTAAAATAAATTTAGGTTTCCATAGTCATGCTAAATTGGTATGCTTTTGCTTTCGTCTAGATTTTACGTATAAATCACAAACAGCTTGAAGATATAAATTGGGTAAGATTCATGACCTCCCACTCATAAAAGAATTTTCATGCCGCTAGATTACATTATTATTAGCGGTCTTTCTGTCCATATATTTGCATTTCTAGTCATCTCTTTATTATATGTTTCTCAAATAGCTTTTTACACTTAATCTTCTTAATGTTCAATTCTCTTTCCCCAAAATTAATTATGTTGCGTTGGTTTAATCATGCTTATTAATTTCTAATATATTCCTTCATTTTTTTTCCCGAAAAATTCACGGTTAATTAAATAATATCTTATGCAGTAGTTAGACAAAGCATTTTAGGAATTCTGTAATTTATTTATTATCAAAACAATATAATCATAATTGAATCATAATGGTAGCAAGGGCTAATAGAATGGAATTTATTTAGGAGAAGAAAAAAAAAACCAATGTAAAGAGATCAATCTCTTGTACGATAATTTTTGTCGTTCTCTCTCCATTCACGATTACTTAGTTTCAATTTGATGATAATACTCATATCTCCTGATTTTTCAGTTAACAAAAAAAAGGTACAGAGTCAACAGTTACTAATCACGTTAAGTTCCTGATGAGACATATCACCATGTGCTAACACTGAACAATATATTTTAGGGATATATATACACACACATATATGAAAAATTCAAACTTGTCGAGGCTTTTAATTACAAGTTTATGATTTCATGGACTAGAAATGTGAATTTTGAGTAGGGACTCCCATTTTTTAGTTCACTTAGAATGGTCGGCAGTATTTATGTTCCTTAGTTATCTCATATTTAGTATTTAGCGGGAAGATAAAGATTGGACCATATACTCTTTTATCTAAAAACAAAGACAGTACGCAATCCATATGATAAGCTTAATTATTAGAGGAAATTAAAGCATATTCTTAAACACTGCCATGGAATCACATCATAAGAAGTTGACATAATTAAAAGATCAAACGCAAAAGAAATCAAAACGATCAAAGATAAATTAAAGGCATCAAATGAACAAGGCAACAGTAATTAATTTGCTGGGGATAAGATTTCAAGAGAGACGCTGAATAATTTCAGCAGCAGCTTGCTTGAATGTTTCCTCTGCTGATAATGAAATTTGAGGCTGATTCAAATCTTTGCTCATCTGCAATATTCATCCAAAAATCTTAAATTAGAAATAGTTTAAATGCCCTATATGTATGTAAATATATATACTTATGGTGCATTCAATGAACATGAAGATAATAAACTTGGACATATATGTATATAACTACTCCGTAAGTATAATGCATAAATCCTTACTTGAGCCTGAAACATATAGAACCTGCGATTATTGTTGTCACATGAGATGTGGGCAGACAAAACATCAATCTTGTACTTGTCGAGAACAGAGCAGATGTTGGTGAAGAGGCAGCGATTATTCTTGTCGGAGCAAACACTGAATTGAGCTTGTTGGCCAGAAACGTTGACTGCCACATTCGGAGAAGTCCAAGTTTGGAACTTTACTTCTGGGTTTTGATTATTATGTGAATTTGAAATGGATGAGGAGGAAGCTACATGTTCGGCTATGAAGGCCTCTCTTGAAGTAGCAGTGGGATTCCCTGCAATATTAGAGTGAAGTCGTTCAAGCTTCTTCTGTTCAAGGTTTTTCAGAGTTTGCTCCAATATTCTTATGTAGTTCATTGTTTCATCCACTACTGTCACTTTGCCAGCCTGCAGAACACAAGATACAAAGCACGTAGCAATTTAGTTTGAATCACAAGTGATGAGAATTAATGCGAGATTGAACCCACGATCGCTAGGCTACAAGGTCATCAACAAAAGATCATAGTATCCGATCATCTGAGAATGATAGTGTTAGAAGAATGAGTTAAAAGTGGTGAATTAGTTGGGTTAATCACCTATTTAATTGGGCTGTATAAAAAAGGGCATTGTGATGTGGTTTTTTGGGTAAGATAGTGAAATCTTCACCATGTTAAGAGAAGAAAACTTGAGTCTCTCTCTAGAGATCGAGAGAAGTCTCTCTCACGTATTTCCCCAAGTGGGTTACAATAAAATTGTTGTATGAGTATTGATGCTCTTCCAGGAATGAATAATATGATTCTTCACGCTATTTTTCTCCCATCTCTTTTCTTAACATAAAAGGATCCTTAAACTTAATAGGTAGGTAGGTAGGAATTAAGAATTGAAGCAGTTAATAATGTAGGTACCTGGCGGGGAACATGAGGGAGCATAGCATGAAGTTGAGCAAACAAAGATTTGATTTTCTGACGCCTCTCCTTCTCAGCAGTATCCATTTCATCAGTACTATTAGTAACACCACCCTTTTCCTTCCCTCTTGTGTTTGAAGTGTCAATATTATGCTTTTGAGGTGGAGGGTTCATGGCTAGCTTCTCCATTATGTGCTTCTTCCTCTCTTGTTCTCTATCTGCAGACATGGCTGGCTTCAGAGAGAGAGAGAGAGACAAGTGTGAGAGAGGTTGATGCTCAAAGAATCCTATTTAAAAAAGAAAATAAACATGAAACGATAGGCCTAGAGCGCAAAGATTCTTCTGCTCAAATCCAAGGGTCCTACTTGACACAGTGGGCTATAGCTGTATGTAACAGTCCTCTTGGTTTGTTTCACCCTTCACATGCTTTTTCCATCTCCAAAACAGCTTTCATATCATCAGTTAATTACTAGCCAGTGTATATATATCATTATATAAAGAGAAAGGGACTGTCATATATGATGAACTTCGTGGCTACGGTTGTAACAGTCCCACATGTAAACGTACAAAATGATTATTATAATAACTTCCCCATCCCTTCACATGGTTTTTCCATCTTCAAGAGTTTATACTAATTTACTAGCCGGTAATACAGACACGCACATCAGCAATAGACAATGAAAGGGACAGTCATGAACTTGGTGGCTATCTTAAAGTGTGGGTAAAAGTAAACACGCAAGTTTTTTTTTATATATTATCATTTGGTATCTAGTTCGGGTTCGTGGCTTCTCCTCCAATATAAGTGTCTCCTCTGATCTAGGATTCGAACTTGAAACCTCAGAAGGATCAGGCCTTAGACTGCTATTTTCAACTTTGGTGAATGATTCTTCACATGAGAAGCAAGGCCTATGTATGAGTGTGAATTGTGTGAATCCTTCTGCAATATAACTGTCTGGCCTGGCTCACATGAAAAGCAATATATGTCAATATCATCAGTTAAATCTCTTTGCATGACAGTTTCAGAGGAAAAGTTATACAGATCCCAACATTAGTAATTATAGTTTGTTACGATAGCCTAGAAAACGAGGTTGGTGCATTCATCGCTACCATGAGATCTGTACTTCTCAATTTTGATTTAAATGGTCCAAATTTAAATATTTTGATTGATCATTTTTACTTAATAAATTTGGTTTTTCACCAAGTGATAGTTAATTAAATATTATTTTTATTTTACATTATTTATATATCTATTGAAATAAAAACTATTAAAAATGTAAATATATATATATATATATATATATTGATTCTAGACCATCCAATTTTAGTATGGGCTATCCAAATTTGGTACTTAAGTGAGGAGCACATAATTCATTTCAATTAATTAAAGAATATCACGTAGGATTGCAATTTTTTGTAATTAGATTTTTGGATAGCCTTCAAGGGTGCTTATCTTGAAAGTAAAATTTGTTATTACCACTCTATATTGTTTTCTTAGATTTACGAATATATAAAATTAATTTCATATCTATTAACACGATTACATTTCTAAATTTCGGATGTTCTATATATATATGTATGATTGTCCTCATTTTATGAACCTACTCTTCTCGCATGTAGATTAACATGAATGATTGGCAACATATGACTCTGATCATCATCAATATTAGTACTTGGTAACATAAAAAAGATGACCAATTTTTGTGGTAAAATAGTGGCAAAACATTTGGATACTTAGAAATTAAAATTCATTAAATTTAAGATGGAACAACTACTGGAGATTACATTAGAAGAAAAAAACAAAAAGCAAGCACAAAAGCAGACAACATCAAAGATTTTAAAAAACAAATCACAACACTTCTTGAGCCACGAAAAACACTGCAAAGCTTGAATATTTCTTGAAGAAACATCACATAGGAGAGAGAAGATAAATGTCTCTTGCCGCTTTCATGAATTTCTCCTCCAATGAACATGCCTCTGAACTTCCCTCCGGATTCTCCCTATTTTTTGCCTGCAAAATTCAGCAATACAATGATACAAATTAAATCTTAAACACCTCAAAAAAAGAAGAAGTTGTGCTTAAAGATTGATCCACACAAACACTTACACGAGTATGAATCTTATACGTGCTTCTATAATTATTAGTTGAGATGTTGACAACTAAAATCTGAATATTATACTTGTGAAGAACACAACAGATTTCGCCGTAGAGGTCTTCCTTCTTAGGAAAGCACATACTAAACTGAGCTTTTTCGCCACAAATGTACACTGCCACATTTGGAAAAACCCATGTTTGAGACCCTATGGGGTTTTGTGGAACTGGTGAAGTAGTCATGGCAGCAGATCGGGGGAGTCTTTCTCTCTTCATTTTCTCCAACTTTTCAAGAATGAGTTCCAGGGTTTTAATGTACTTGATAGTTTCTTCAACAATGGTTGCCCTGTCTGCCTGCAGAAACAAACGAGAAGAAGAAATATCTCTTAATTAATTAATTTTGTGTATCAACATAGAGTTGGTCTAGTAATGTAAAGCCATGTTAGATCTCTCTGGATTTCAAGTTCAAATTCTAAAGGAATTATTTGTGTTAGGAGTGGCAGTCACAAACCAAATACATATTGGATGATAATATCAACAACAAGAAAAAGAATTAAATTTGTGTTTCTGTTATGTTCTCTTGAAACAATATATACCTTAATATGATTCACAGAAGGGACCAGATCTTGAAGTTCTCTGAAAGAGAGTCTCATCTTCTTCCTTCGATTTCTCTCTAATGAGGTATGAGATTGACGACGACGATCAACTGAGCTGATTTCTCTCAAGGAATTCTCCACTGTGATAGCTGATGAATTTGAGAGATCATCATCAGAAGACATTGTGGTTTGCTTATGAGAAGGAGATGTGAATAGGGAGAGATACTTATAACGTTGGAAGGCCAGGATGGATAGTGCAGGGACAAGTGAAAGAAATGTGAGGTTGGCTCAATATCCAAAATTTTAATCTCAAGGAACACGCTTGTATGTATATGTATGATATGAGCTGGATATTATTTATTCTCCAATTACAAAATAACAATTTATTATCTAATTTAAGTACATTAAGGAAGCTAAATAATTTACTTAGTTATAATATATGTGACATGATCTCTCTAAAATACTCATATGTAAGTTGTAACATTAAATTATTTATTAGTTTATCATTTAAGCAAATTAATTCAGGAAAAAAAAAATATAAATTAAATATGAGAGATAAAATGAGATAAAATTCTTCAGTCCTCTCAGTGTGAAAGCTATATAACTAATTTGTAAATATTAAAAAATTACTTATTTGGATTAACATTTACAAAAGTTAAACTTTTATCTCAATTGAATTTTGTAAGCTGGAGCTAGCTAAATGATGTAAATAAAGTGATCTATGTTTAAATAGGCTTTCATAAAAAAAGTCAATTTTACATAAACTTTGTTTATATGATATATTAAAAGGGTTTAAACTTCTCATGTTGCATTAGAAGAAGAAGATTCATACACACACATGAAATGGTGAGACTCACATATATATATAATTATTATCATTATATATATATGTGGGTCCCACTATTTCATGTGTGTGTGACATGAGAATACACTTCTCCTACAACATGAGAAGTGTTTTTCCCTATATTAAAATGTTATTTGCAGAAAGTTCAAATGTGAAGAAAAAAAAAAATCAAAAGCCATAAATGGTTGTTTCAACTTTAATGTGCTTCTGAAAAGAGGGGGGGAAAAGGATTATTTGTCCAGCCACTACCCCGTAGGCCCGTACATTATTTTTCCAACCAACTTTTTTGTCTTTCTTAATATTATCCCAACCATGCAAAAAATTATGAAGTTATTATTTATAAGAAATGTGGGTTAATTTCCTAAAATATTCCTTTAATTTAATCATTTTCATTGAAAACTATTACTGATGAAAACCCTTTACTGTAATTGGATAATATGAAGAATAAATTATAAATTGGAGAGTTAAAATGGATCGATTTTACACTTAGAATCAAAACAAACTGCTCTGTTAGCTTCTTCTTTCATGATATGTGTCTTGCCTGCTAAAATGATACTCCTTCAGTTATGAAAGAAGCTTACGGAGAAAAAAATTGTAACGAGTTCAAACTTTTCCATGTTCTATATAAGTTTTTGAGTTCAAGGATTGAAAAATCGTGAATGTTGCGTGGGAACTTCCATTTTTAAATTCATTTAGCGTCGTACGTAGAAGGTATTTAATTTATTATATATGTTCGTTAGTTTTCTGATATTTAATTGAACGAAAACCAAAGACAGTACGCAATATATATATATATATATATATATATATATATGAGAAGCGAATAGGAAAGCGTATTCTTAAACACTGCCATATGGAATCACATCTTAATTAAGCTTACATATTAAAAGATCAAACACAAGGGAAATTAAAACGATGGAAGATATTAAAAGGCATCAAATGAACAAGGCAGGAGAGTTTGTTGGCTAGATTTCAAGCTACGAGACACACTGAATAATTTCAGCAGCAGCTTGCTTGAATATTTCCTCTGCTGATAATGCCACTGCAAGCTGATTCATATCTTTGTTCACCTGCAAGATTCATCCAAATAATCCTAAATTAGAAATCGTTTAAATGCCCTATATGTATGTACATATACTTGCGGTGCATCCAATGAACATGAAGAAAATAAACTTGGACATATATATAAAACTCCATTAGTATAGTGCATAATGCATAAATACTTACTTGAGCATGAAACATATAGAACCTGCGATTATTGTTGTCACATGAGATGTGGACAGACAAAACATCAATGTTGTACTTCTCGAGAACAGTGCAGATGTTGGTGAAGAGGCAGCGATTATTCTTGTCGGAGCAAACACTGAATTGAGCTTCTTGGCCAGAAATGTTGACTGCCACATTCGGAGAAGTCCAAGTTTGGAACTTTACTTCTGGGTTTTGATTGTCATGTGGAGGACTTGAAGTGGATGAGGAGGAGGAAGCTACATGTTCAGCTATGAAGGCCTCTCTTGAAGTAGCAGTGGGATTCCCGACAACATTAGAGTGAAGTCGTTCGAGCTTCTTCTGTTCAAGGTTTTTCAGAGTTTGCTCCAAAATTCTTATGTAGTTCATTGTTTCATCAACTACTGTTACTTTGTCCGCCTGCAAAACACAAGATAAATTACAACTGAGGTTGAACCCACGACCACTAGGCTACAAGGCCATCAGCAAAAGATCATAGTATTGGACCATCTGAATGATAAAGAGTTCCTTAAATGTAGTAAATAAAAGTTGAAGCAGTTAATAATGTACATGAGGGGGAACATGAGGGAGCATAGCATGAAGGTGAGCAAACAAGGATTTGATTTTCTGACGCCTCTCCTTCTCAGCAGTATCCATTTCACCAGTACTATTAGTAACACCACCCTTCTCCTTCCCTCTTGTGTTTGAAGTGTCATTATTATGCTTTTGAGGTGGAGGGTTCATGGCTAGCTTCTCCATGTTTTTCTCTGAATAATTGGACTGGTTTTTCCTCTCTTTCTCTCTATCTGCAGACATGGCTTTAGATAGAACTGTGAGACGAGGTTGATGCTGAAAGACCCCTATTTATAAAGCAAATAAAGGTTAATATGACATTGTTAGTTGCTGTAGTTTTAAATTGTTGGTTTTAATCTCTATACTTCCATAAAAATTTGGTTTGAATTTAACAAATAAGAGTTCCTATATGTTTATAATGCGTTTAGTCCCTTTACTTAAACTTAAATCAAGTTCTTATGAAACTATAGGATCAAAATCAATGAATTGAAACTACAATGACCAAATACCATAATTCAATTAATTTGTAAGAACTAACAATAATATTAACCCAACAAATACACCTGAAATGATAGTCCTAGAGCGCAAAGATTCTTCTCTCATCCAAGGGTCCCACTAGAGGGTGGACTATAGTTGTATTGTATGTAACAGACCTCTTGGTTTAATTTGTTTAATCCTTCACATGGTTTTTCATCTTCCAAAAAGCTTCAGTTATAATTACATGTATATCAGTAATATACAAAGAAAGTGACTGTCATGAACTTCGTGGCTACTGGAAGGTAGTCGTATTTGTTACACCTTACTAGGCGTTAACTTGGAACTTTGTTGAGAGGTTGCAACAAACTAAAGTTGAAAGAGTGATCACATGAGAAGCAAGGCCTATGTATGAGTATGAAGAGTGTGACCTCCTTCTGCAATATTAGTATATTACTATGAACTGTCTTGCCTGGGAAACAGAACCTCACATGGAAAGCAATATGTTTATATATATATCATCGGTTTAATCTCTTTTGAAACATGCATAACTGTTAGCTGAAGCCTTTGATGAAAATGGTGCTCAGAAACGCCTGTTAGCCACACTGTCAAAGCATGATTATCCCAAGCACCTCAAAGACGTCCGCCCAGCAACTTCTGGTGGATCCTCACCAACCGATCACCAAGCCAAATGCAAAGTAGCATAATGATAGGGTTTTTGAAGAAAGAAAAAATTATTCCCTTCATTAGAATAAAATTTTAAAGCCATACATAGACATCCAAAGTTAAGCAAGATGCTACTGCTTCAGTTGCTATTATTCCCTTCAATCTTCTAAAGGTGTTTTTTATTATTTTTAGGCTAAAGTATACTTTAAGACTTTTAAGTTTTATATGAGGCATATTTTTTGTCACTTAACTTTATAAAGTATACATTTGGTCCTAAAATTTTAACACCGTTAATGTTGCTAACAGAAAACGTTGATCTGAAATAACTCAAGAATGACTAATAAAGATTTAATAACATAACTTTTATATATTCTTCAATTTACCCATATTTTAAATTTAAGTTTAATAGCATTTAATTACACATTCATTACTTAAGTTTATACCGTTATCACTTAAGTTTGTATTTTCCGTTAGCAAAATTAACGGTGTTAGAATTATAAGACTAAAAGTATACTTCATAAAATTAAGAGACCAAAAGTATCCTCGTAACAAAAGCGACTAAAAGATATTTTTAAATTTTTATTTTTAATAAGGTATTTAGTAGTTTTAAGTAGTATTAAATATTATTTTCATATATGTCCATATTTAATAAGGGTAATGAAAGAATATAGAATTTAACAATATGATTGTTTGAATTTAGTGTAGTTAATAATTGACCAAAATATTAAAAATTACTTAAATTATATGACAAATTTAATGTTTTAAACTATTTTTATTACTACGTGTGAATTAGTCAGAGATTTATATTTAAACTCATGTTGGTTTGTTATTATAAACAATGCAAAAATAAAATAATATTAATTCTGAATCACCTAAATTTAATAGGGAAAATCATTTTGAGGGCCCTTTTTGGAGAAAATCCCAAAAAAGGCCCTCAAAATCTGACAATTCCTGAAAAGGCCTTAGGGTCTTTTTGGGATTTTGAAAATCTTATTTCGAGTTGTTAATTAATTGGTGATATAGTTGTTAGTTAACAACTATATCGCCCCATTAACAACAATTTTCTAACAACTAAATCAGCCCCCATTAACAACTAAATCAGTACCCCGTTAACAACTATATCAACCTCGTTAACAACTGCGAAAGATTTTAAAAATCCCTTAAGGATTGTCAGATTTTGAGGGCCTTTTTTGGGATTATTACTACAAAAAGGGCCTCAAAATGATTTTCCCAATTTAATATCACGGTCCACTCATTTATTTGGTGCTCAAGTTATAAGCAATTACCCAAGGAGTATCATTTATGCTTGTTAAATTTTTAATTGGATTTTTGGATCATAGCCTTTAGGGGGGCTCATCATGAAAGTAAATTTTGTTCTTGAATATCTATTATAATAACATTTCTAAATTGTTTTCTTAGATTTACAACAATGATATTTATGGCATAACATAAAGTAGAATTGCATTTCTAAATGTCGGATGTTCTTATTAGACATGAACATACTTTTCTTGCATGTGGATTAACATTAATGACAAGCAAATTAACATGTGAATCTGATCAATGCTACTCAACCATAAATGGCAAGTGTTTTAAGTTTTTACTTGATTTTGTTTGCCCATGGGATAAATGCCAGAGAAGACAAGTTTTTGTGGTAAAACAGACAAAATTCGGATGAACTTTTTTATATGTTCATTGTGAGAATTTAAATAAAACAGTCCTGGAAAAAAAAAATCCAAAAGAAAACTCATGTAATAGAAAGGATATACGTACATTTAAAACTGAAGGAGTATTACATTTATCTCATACATCATACGTTTGTACACTCTAAGAAGAATTTGGAGAGGGATATCATTCAAGAAGAGGGACACAATGCCCTAAACTTTAAACCCTAAATTACAGAAAAAAGAAGCTGAGGAGGCATTTTCTAAGAAGAATTTGGATTCGGGTGCAATTGATGTGAGATATACCATTTTCTTCATTTCTTTTTTACTGCATTTGATGCTACCCACACTCGAAATTATCTTCCAATATTTCCAGCTATGTAATCCTTCTTAAGCAGGGAAATGTGTTCCAACTTGGAAGCACCATTGGACTGAGAAACCTTTGTGTGGATTCATAAATGGAGGAAAACATAATTCTCACAAACTCCTAAATATAGGACAAAATTTGTAATGCAATTTACACTACAAACTTTGTCCTATATTTAGAACCGAAGGAGGAAGGACTAATTTGGTTGACGTCTACTCTAACCCTAGTCTCACGCCTCAACCAGTCTTTGATGCAAATTATTTTAGTCATCATGTTTTTGTCCTACAAAGAAAATTCCTACATCTACTCTAACCCTAGTCTCACGCCTCAACCAGTCTTTGATGCAAATTATTTTAGTCATCATGTTTTTGTCCTACAAAGAAAATTCCTACATTTACTTGGTCTTTGACGGAAATCCACATAGGGTCATTTTGTTGGGTATCTATCTACTACTATCTCCGGTCATAAATATATGACATAGTTTGTAATGTCCAATAGAGTATTATCCTATTTAATGTGAAAAAAAACTAAAACTAAAACTAAAACTAAAAAAAAAAATGCAAGTACTACTCATGATAGGCATTGCTTGAATTAAAGCAGACTCACACATGTCCAGTAGAAACAGCCAAGGTATTCTACATCATCCTATCAACAGGACATCAATAATTATAATAAACCTACACTTAATATAAAGTTCAAGGGTTTTTATATCATAAATGAACTGTAGTTATCCATTTTAAAATAAAAATAAAAAAGTATACGTAGTACTCTTCCATTACTTAAGCACCAATTTCTTTACTCCCTTGGTCTTTTTTCACCCTTTTTTTTTTAAATTGAGTTTCCTTTACTATCCAAAAGATGGACAAATTGCAGTCCTTCATAAGCAGAGCAGCAAGTTCATTAAATGAAACAAAGCTAAGGTCTAAAGCGTAAAGACAGTTCTTTCAGGTTCAACTGATAGAGATTCTCCATCATGTTGCTAGGGCTGTGGTTTTGCAAATGGGGCACAGGTTCTTCTGCATTAGCCACTGCTTGATGCAGTTGATGTGGAATTCATGTCCACAATCCAGTGAGGCTACATCCTCCCCATCAGCGTATTGCTCCTGCCGTTGTCAAACAAATAAATGC
The DNA here is from genome assembly GCA_019022615.1 of Acacia melanoxylon. Classification (NCBI taxonomy): domain Eukaryota; kingdom Viridiplantae; phylum Streptophyta; class Magnoliopsida; order Fabales; family Fabaceae; genus Acacia; species Acacia melanoxylon. The sequence goes on from JAFJYJ010000007.1 coordinate 6,124,553, forward strand.
AGTCATTGAGATGCATGTTACAGTTATGAGTTATGACTTACAAGCACGATTTCGCACAACTTTTCTGAAACTAACTGAGACAACCACTGTAAATACCTGACAGATACAACAAGGTTCCAGATCTGTAGGAGACTCAGTCATGACAGACACGAAGATCCGATGTTTCATCAACTTCATAATGGTATCCTCGCTCAATCCAGTGCTCACGTCTCCAATGCGCTCCTCCAATGCCAGCAATTCCTGAAATCCCACTGACACTTGTGAGAAGTAACATAAGGGTAAGATACTAAGATGTATGCCACTCTCCCTTGAGGGAGAGCTTAATTACACAGCCTCTCCTCTATTATTAAAACATACACGGACCTCTCTCAACTTGAAAACTATACTACAACTTCCTCAAATTTGACCGAGGGTGGCTCCAAATTCTAGTGGCCACAAGTTTTCAATAAAATAACCTCCAGTAACATCTTCATACGTTGAATACTTGCAGGGCATATGGAAGATTTGCAACAAGAGAACCTTTTCATCTGACTTACTTGAAGCATCTTTTGTTTTAAGAGAAATTCGTGTGTGTGTTTATAATTGGCAGAGTGTCATGAAATTCTCTCAAGAAAGAGAAATGTATTATACCCATTGCAGAAAGCCAGCTTTTTTTTGGAATGGAAATTAGGAATACAATTTCTCTTCAATGAAAGAGGTAAAGGAATTCAATCTTCCTTTCTTTTACCTCATAAGACATGTTATCAACATCAAGGCGCATGTCCCTGTGCCTATCATGCAGTTCAGCCATACCATGATATATGAAAGGGTCAAAGAGCATATAATCCTGAATCACAAGTAACAAAGCAAATATTGTCAAGTTAGTGTTCTCAATTATCAGCATAGAGTATTGCTAAGTCCAACTTAAAGACTGCGCTCACAAGCTACCAGGACAGAGTTTAATTCACAAACAACATACACATCATAAAGATTATAACTATTTTTCCTATACGTTCACTTTCACTCAAAGTTGAAGCAATGAGGTCAGATTGTGAGAATTGCACACCCATTATTAGATCCAAACCTAAATTATTATAGTTCAGAGACGAGATATATTAAAGCTGCGCTAGGAATCTAATTAAATTTGCAAAATTAAAAAACTTTACTTTTACATGCCAACTTTAGCCTAGCTAGTAGTCAAAACCAAGCGTATGTGATAAGAAAGGCATGTGCTCGATATTCAGCATAAGACAGTTTCCATTGCAACACTCGACATAAGGAAAAGCGCAACTACCTAAAAAACTGTAACTACACACAAACTTATCTCCTCTAAAAGAAATCCCAACATGGGGAACTGCATATTGCCAACTAGACATTCCCATTCTTAGATTTACTGAGATAAAATAAAAGGAAAATGAGTAGCATGCACATTAAAAACATCAACAACAAGCTAATGACAATAAAATGAGTAGGATGCACATTAAATACATCATCAACGAGCTAATGACAATAACTCCTCCTACACTAATTTCACAACACAATAGGATGTCACCAACTGTACATATAAAAGATTTCAAGTGAAAACACAAACCTCAGCTCGTAAGTTCTCACCCCTTCGCATTGCACTTAAGACTTGGCGAATCTGGCACAAAAAGCAAAATAGGCAGTTAGGTCAGGCAAGACAAGCACAGCACCGAATTCAAACTAGCTCCAAATAATTTATCATATTTCAAACTATCAAAATTTATGTTTACTGGTAGTAAATTATAAGAAACTAATTCGAAAGGAGCATTAAAAAATTAGAAATTCATTAGGAAGCAAACAGAAATAAGATGACAGCTTCAGGGAAAAGTGTATGCTCAAGCAATGGTACAAATGAGTGCTAATCTACACTATACATTCACCAATTCATAATTTCTGCCTCCACCTTTCCTGTATATTACAAAATGCATCAGATTGTGAAATGAATAAGTTCTAAATCACCACTAAATTGCATAGCCTTTAAGTAATAATGCAAGTTTCTGTCAAAAGTAAAATATAAACATAACAAGTATAATACCTCAGATATCAATCGGCGTCTCCCCTCAATGTCAACAGCCAAAGCCCGCAATGAGTGGGGTGCACTAAGAATTTCATCACCTCTTCTCTCCATCAATGACGCTAATCTTGGATATGATTGGTGGTTGCTCATGTCTGGAGAAAAGGAAGGAGGACCAGAAGAAGTAGAAGACGAGGCAGAATGAACATTATGAACACCAGATACTGAGTTCATTGACGGGAAAAGGGGCCAGGGACTGAACTCCGATAATCTTTGCTGGCTCTGCGTTGGAACTTCATGGGGAACAACCCATCTCGGAGTGGGTAATGAATTGGCACTTGAACTGGATCCAATCCAAGGTGCAGGAGGTACAATTCCAGAATTGTGCGCATTGCCAGATGACATATGCCAACTTGTAGGGTCAAGTCCAGATGATGAAGGTGCAAGGATGGGGTGCTCTGTATTGTCCCTTGGAAAAATCCTTAAGTTCAATTCTTCCCGAAGTTCTCTTTCCGCAGAGTTATAAGAAGTTGATGAACTGGCTCCTCTTGAACTAGAAGCTCCACTCCAAGGAAAAGGATGCATGTTCCCTGGCAACCCAGGAATGTGCGTAACATGTGACTGACACTGAGGGGCACTAGATTCAGTTGCTGTAACTCCAGCTGTTAACCTTAATTCTAGAGAATCATTAAATGGGTGAGAGGTAGGTGTTTGGCGGGAGGAAGAATGACTAGCATGCCTAGATTCCTGTCGTTGTGGATAATTCATTCTCCTATCGAAGTCTCTCAGAGTCAGAGGCCTGTTCACATTTCCCATAACTCCTCCAATCAAAGGGAATGCATCAGAAGCTATTTGCCTTATCTCATTTCTTGGGTTCTGCTCTACTGGAGGATTAGTATTAGGAATATCCTCAGAAGGTCTAGACACATGTAAACTGCTGGAAGCAATATTAGAATTGGGAGTCCCGGTAGACCAGCAACTGTTTTCAGCTTCTAAAAAAGAGCTTGAACTTCCTCCAGTACACAGCTGACCAGAAGTACTTTCAAGAGCCTTTCTTTTGCAGGAAGAACCCCAATTAACTAAAGAAGAGCTTGAATTTTCATTATCTCCCCCAACAATATAACTAGAGCTTCCAGATGAAGTTCCTATATGATCACATGAAGCACTACCAAATGATGTATGCTTACTATTGAATCCATATGTATTGTGAATACTATCACTGCTACAAGGTTCTGTTCCTTTCCCATGATTAACAGGGCTAGCAATGGAACACATATTCAAAGCCGCATTCTGGGTTCTATGATTGGAGCTGGAACCTTGCAAGAAGAAAGGCCGAACTCTGGATTGATTTCCACGTAAGTCGGTATTCAAGCTACCAGGGAAAGTTACATTATTTGGATCAAATTGCTGTACTTCTGGTCTGAGAACATCCTCAGTAGAGGCACTACATGAAGAAGACCAACCATGTTCTGCTTTGAGCCCATCACTGTTGACTTGACTCTGAAGATTCACACTAGAACTAGGTTCACCAGCATTCCATCCATCGAAGTTCTGAACATTAGGACCACTAGTGCGTAAACATGCAGTGTCACTGGAGGATCCCATAAAATCTGACAACCGAGCATCAACTGGATTTTGCATGTGATTCAAGGAAGTCTGCTGATTTATATCAGTGCCACTGGAACTAGGCTCCTGCATCATACCTACAATTGCTGGAAAGGACCCAAGAGTCCTTCTGTTACCTTGCATTGGAATTCAATCTATCCAACCTGATTTACTACCAGATAATCAGCTTCTCAACTTTCAAGTTAATCAGCGGTGCACCCAGGATCACAGAAATAACCTGCACAGAGCACCTTTGGCATTGAAGCAAACTTGTAGAAGTTTTAGCAGGAAGAAACAAGACTAGATTTTCTTTCCAGTGAAAGCAAAGCACGGATAAATCTTAAAAACAAGAGAATGAACAAGAATATTGTCAAAAAATAGCTTTAGCAACATCATTTATGATATCAAAAGTCTCACAAAGCCATGGTATATTCTTTCAACAAATAATATCTAATTGAGAGCCCCGTACATGCTTCTGGAACAGGAAAAATAAATTCAAATAAAAAGGTAAGAGTGAAAACAAATTTGTCACAGGCGACTTGTCACTGATGAACAACAACAACAAGCCTTAATCCACCAGCAAGTGGGGTTTAATTATATGGCTTTTCACTGGTGAAATCTATAAGAACTTGGCAAGTCCATCGCTGGTGAGCACTAGATTCTCCATAAAAATATTTAGGAGGGAAAAAGGCAAACCATAAAACAAAGCCTGGCATTATATGAAATGACAATGAATAAATTCTTGAGGATGCCTAGGAGAGGGAAATGATATGGATAAAAAGATACTAGATCTCTCATTGCGCTATTCACAAGCTCAGAAATCTGTAAAAACAATTTGGCTTCCTATTTTCTGGGTGTGAATTGTACGCTCAATGAAGTTAACAGTAAGAGTCCTGTAATGAACGAGAAAAAATATAAAATCATGTATTAATAACTGCATAGCGTCTCCATGCATATCTTTTGCTCAAAACATTCTCACCTGCACCAACGATGCAACAGTAAACGTCAGCATCTTTAGGCATAGCATGCTAAGATATTACATAAGCTTGCCAATAATCACGAGGGAAAAACAGCCAGGTCGGGGTTCACAATGTTCAATTCTAGGTTTTCGGGGTTCCAATGTCAAATCCAGCAGTGAAAATTAAACTTACCAGATTCACACTACAACCAGCAGAAATGAATAGAACTTTGAAGATTCCCAGGAAAATACAAGAAGGCTTCGGATCAACTGTATATTTCAGAAGATGCGGAAAAATAAAAGGGGGGCAAACTGAAGGGTTAAAACCTAGCGGCTCGACGCGATCCTTCCGCACCAAACAAAGGAAAGGGATAAATTTCCGAATAGGAAACCCAATCCAGAACTCTCTCTAGGGGAAAAAGCAATATTATCAGAGAATCATCATCATGTGCACAAGCATTAGAGAATAAAAATTGAGTCAGATGGAAGCAAATGCAATAGAGAGCGCGAAAAGGGCGAATTACCTGGAGAGGATCCTGAGAATCCAAATGGGACAAGCAGAAACGCCTCTGTTTCTGCTTTCTATCTCCGATTCTCCCTTCTCTCTCACACACACAAAGTATGGTATGTTTATCATCACAGAAGAAGCTGATCAGAAGGCGACAAAGGAGAGAGCCATGAATGAGAAAAACGAGAAATTAAGGGCGGAAGTGGGGAAGTGAGAGATTAAAGGAGAGAGGGTACAAGCACAGTAATCTTAATATCTAAATTTAAGATTTCATTCATTTCACAGGGAGAGTCAGAGAGAGAGGGGAGGCCATTGGGTTCGGACCAGAGAGGTGGCCTGAGAGGCGCCATTGATCGTACACGTAGCTCGCATGAGGCCATGTGGGTCCCACGTGCGGTGTAATTATAGTGCTGATGCCTGATGGTGAAATTCGCATTTCTTTAGATTCAGAATATTCGCTCTAAACCTTCTATGTGCATTATGCCATGCCTTCCGCATAATGAGGAAAATTAATGATTATGCGTTTTTCTATTACATTAACAAAAATATCTAATGTGTGAATTATTACGTATTAGATTCACGGTAAAAGCAGTTTTTTTAATATGATTTCGGTATATTAGGTATCAAATGGTGTGTGAATGTGTTTTTCAACGTCAATTCAAATAGGCCCTACCAAAATTGAAATAAAGTGATTTTCAATACCAAAATTGAAATAAAGTGATTTTGAAGGTTCATGAACTTTTTATTTAATATTATAGGAAATGACTAAAGTTTACTAGAAATAAAAATAAGTAAATGAACAAAAATATCAAAATACCGTGCCATTGACAAAATTATAAGAGAAAATCAATTACTTGTTCCTTATTGTTTCCCCTAGTTTGCAACTAAATTCTTATAGTTTGACCCGTTGTGACTCAGTCCCTAAAGTTTCCTAATTTTTAGAAAATAAACTGAGTCTCAACTAACTCGTACATTTATGTTAGGGCACATCAACAAAAGGCCAGCTTCAACTTCTCCATTATCTCCCCTTGCCCACGATATGAATCCAGGGAGGAGAGAGAGATATTTGGGTGAGGCAATGTTGCGTCTTCTTCAACAACCCCTACCTTTCCAACCATGACCAACTCCATCTTCTTCAATGCATCTGATAAATCACGTTTACACAAGTCGAGATGAAACTCATCTCACGTACTTACCTCGTATACCGTAAATTATGTTAGAAAAGCAATTTCTACCGCTAACGCAAACATGCACCATGCAATTGTTACGACTTCTTCAACAACGTAGTATGTGCCGCCGGCTGGCACTTTTAAGGACAATCAAAGACTCAAAAGGGAAGCAGCTAATGAGAGTGGGGTGAGGTTGAGATGGAGTCTGTAAAATCTTAGGTTGTGTAAGGGGAATCAAAGATGAATGGAGTTAGTAGCATACAAAATTGATTAAATGAAACATTTGGATCTTAGGATATATGGAAGAATATATGGGGTGCTGTTATTTATCAGCACCTTTCTTGATTTTTTGAGTTTTCACGACCTTGTTTTTCAATTAAAAAAGAAAAGTGATAGCATTCTCATGCTAAGACTAAAGAAATGGGTGTTTGGGTTTTGAGGCTTCATTCAATAAACCCTTGAGGCGGCAGAACAAGACAGAAGTTATGTTTGAGAGGCATCCTTTGGGGGATTGAAGAAGATGTGTTGTTCAAATCTGTATGGCATTTGTACTAACTCCATTTATTTATCTTCCCCCTTACACAACCCGACATTTTACAAACTCCATAGATATCAGATAGGATGAGTTAGTTGAAACTCAGTTTGTTTTCTAAAAATTAGGAAAGTTCAGATATTGAGTCGCGACGAGTCAAACTATAAAGATTGGATTGCAAACTATAATGATCAAATAATTAATTTTCTCAAATTGTAGATCCCAAAAGTTAGGTTTTCAACTTTTTTTTTTTTTTTTTTTGTAACTTTAAATTGTGAATTTCTGTCTAGGTTCATCTTTGGTCAATCATTATTTTTGTATATCTAGACTTCTGCATTCTCCAAATGATTTTGATGGGATGAGAAAAGAATTAGAATAATTTTTTTATAGAAAAAAAAAACAATTAGAATAATTCGCTTCGCATAAAAGTGGAGTTGGGGAATGTTTGGGCCGTCAATGACTATGATTAAAAAGATTCGATTCCACGATGGATGATCCTAGCAAAATGTCAGCCCAACAAAGCTCAACTTCTCCAGCTTTATTGGGCCTAAATCTATGGGCCGAAGCTTCGCATTTTTACTTTTTTCGGGCAGCAACTTTTATAGTTTATTTACAATTCTATAATATAGTACGAGGGGTACGCACTGTGCAAAAATAATCATGCTTTCCACACAGTACAAGCACCACGATCAGAAATCGACCCAGTACAATCAACTGTACTCGTATTTTCTTGGGCCAGAAAAAGTGTCCACAGTATATTGTTCGTTGTAATAAAAGTAATGTTATAAAGGCCCATTCAAAAAAAGGTTGTGTTTTTGGCGCAGATTAGATTACTTTTTTTTTTTTTGTTAACGGGTGCAACACACTTTACAAAGTTTTCCTGTCATTAGTTCTTTATTATAAATGTTCAGTAGCTGGCCATATACAGTTGGTTAAAGTGTCGGCCTTCACTTCAAAAAAGATGTGGTTCGATACTCTCCTTGATGTGAGGGCCTTATTGGTGGGTTACCGGTAGGGGTGGGAATAAGTCAAGCCCTATTAGGCGGCCTACAGCCCGACCTGGTTAGGCCTGACCTGTTTGTTAAAAAGGTCAGGCCAAAGCCTATTTAAATACCTAAATGTATAAATGGGTAGACCTATTTTGTTAAGGCATGGCCTGTAAGCCTTCAGGTTTGGCCTGTTTATACATTAAATAAATATAATTATATTTAATATCATATAAATAACAAAAAAAAAATTGTTTTTCATTCTTGTATTCTAATTTCAAGTTATATTTATATAGTTTTTGATAAGTTTAAAGTATACAAAACCGATTTATGGCTTCCAAAGTCTCCAATATGAGGCCTTTTTAAAGGCCTACATTGTAAGTAAGCATTTAAAAAGATTTCAAGCTCAACCAAGCATTATAAAAGCTTAAGTTTGAGCCTAAAAAAAAGTCTGAATTCATGCTCAAGCCCATGCTCAGGCCTTTTGCTCTCATTACAAGCTCAGGTCTGTTTAGCCAAAACCTGATATGGCCTATTTCTATGCCTAGTTACCTGTGTCTACCCTCACCTAAAATTTCTTGTACCAATCGCTTTAACTCATGTGGGTTTGGGTTACTGGTATCTACCTCCAACTAACTTTTTTGTACCAAAAAAAATGTCAGCAACCTTTTCTTACACTTGCAGCTAGTATTAGTTTCTGTATATCACAACAGAGAACGTATTTGTACAGTTTCTTTTTATCAGTAATAGATCTTATATACTCGCTCCCATTCTAAATATAGGATAAAGTTTGTAGTGTAAATTGTACTATAAAATTTATCATATATTTAAGACCGGAGGTAGTATTCACTTTTTTTAAAAAAAAATCATGTCGAGAGATAGTGTTTTATTTTACCTTATTGTGCATGTAGTTCACTAAATACTCCCCCTCAGTTCTACATGTAGAAGTTATATAACTAGTTTATATAGATTAAAAAAATTGATTAAATTAGTTATTTATAAGAAAAAATGAATTTCAATTTTCCGCATTTTTGTGGTGAGTTTAGTGGTCAAACCAATCGGCATACCCTTTATCTCTTTGAATATACGCTTAAAGTTAGAAGTTCAGTGATCTAAACATATAATCCATATTATTTGCTCTTCATGTTCATGTTAATGAGTTGTGAAATGAACGGTTAGAACTAGACGTAGAGTATGAATATTAGAATTAGGTTAGCCTACCCAGCACAGCACCTTGATGGTGCAGTGGTATGACACCAGGCTTTGATGACACTAGTCTAAGGTCCGATGCTTGCTTGAAAGCTTTGCTTGCCAATTTCAAAAAATTGAATTAGGTTAGCCTAATTTCAAACTTATCTTGATGGAGCTGTGACATAAGAGGGGGCTTTAAGTGTTGCAGCGGATAATAAAATTACATTTAATTAGTCAATTAAAATAAAAAGATTAATAGCCTAATCTCACCCCTACATATGAGATTAGGTTCTAGATTATTTTGATATACGAAGGAGTCCTTATGTCTGAGCCCATATTATACATTGTGTATCAATACACACTAACAATCAAACTATGCATATTATAGTAGTTTATGATTGTTTAAAATGACAGTTGGAGTTTTTAAAAATAGTTTTTCGATTATAATTTACGAAGTAAACATTTAAGGAGAATTTTGTTTTCATTTGCGCAAACATGCTTATAATGAGGATGTGGCTTTAAATACCTTCATGGAAATAAGATGAGCATTTTTTAATATTTTCACACTCCATTTATAATAACAAAAAAAACTCATATAATATTAACTCAAATTCATGGGAATAACATATGTTCTTATTCTCTAAAGAGTTGGGCTAGGTTCAAATCTCAACTCTTGAACATGAAACAAATCTAGTTGAGAGGAGTTTATCATTTGCACTCGGTAAAGGGAGAAATTTTATCTCCTCAGTTGAACTCTCCCAATTGATCGACATTAACCATCATATCATATTTTAATGTGTTGAAATAAGGATTTTTGTTTATTTTTTTAATAAAATAAATTTGTAACTTCCTCCATAAATCTAGGATTAAGGGACAATTTTGCCTCGAAAGTTTTTTGGGGTGACAATTTTACCCTAAAAGTGTCAGCTAATTTTGATCGTTAGTACGTTAATCAAATATGTTGAGCTGATAGTCCACATGTTATCCACGTCATTTTTTTATATTGCAGAGTTGCCCTGAAAGTTCATATGTCATCTACTTCATCTGTCAAAGTTAGATGTTAAAAATATCAGGGCAAATTTACATCTAAAAAAATGACAGAGATGACATGTTGTTGATTGTTAGCTCAACATTTGGTCAACTAACGGTTAAAATTAATTGGGATAATAGCCAAGGCAAGATTGTTTCATTTTTCACACCTCTTTAGCAAAATTATCCCTTAACCCATGAATCTAATGGTTCCTTTAATTGAGGCTCAATTGAAAAAGTCTTAACTGAAGGGAAATCCAAATTCAAGATAATTATCAATAAGAGGATACTCTCATACCACCCAAAAAAGCCATGCAATGCCAATATTGCTTATCATTTCTACCCTGCACCCATAAGGGCAAGGGCATGATCAAGTTCTATTACGTGCCCTTTTTCTCATCCCTATTACCCTTTTTTGGGGGAAAAAACTAAATACAACCTCGGTAAAAAAAAAAAAAAACTTTATAATAAGCTATATTTTGATAGGACGATTTAGATGATGAACGATATAAGTACTTCTAAAACCCTCTTTTTAAGCTTAAAGGCAAGCCTTCTATGACTTTATCTGGTAAGCTCTCGGGATCCAACTTACATAAATCCAAATATACCCCAAAAATTATAATAAATAATGTATGAGATTATATAATTAGTATAAGATGAAAGCTTGTTTCTGTCCTCTTTAAAGCTGACACCCACAACATATCCTTTGATTTGGTATTGTTCCAAGTTTCTGCTCATGCCACTGAAAGCTTGGTGTTGTATCTTTTTATTCCTTATTCTCATGATGTTCATGTTCGTTTTCTTACGGTAAGTGAGGACTATTTTCATGGAATTAAGGGAGATGCTTCCTCATGCGTTCTGCAAGATTAATGGTGGATGTCGGTATATTTGCTTTCACTACTACAAAAAATACCTTTAACGTCTATTTTTTTTACCTTTCTACGAACATTTTCAAAGAGACGTTTATGTGAGTGACATTATATGTTTTTATTATTATCTATGTCTGGTTTTAAATAGACGTTAAAAGTGACTTTTAACATCCATTTTTCTAAAACAGATGCGGAAAATATAACTTTCAACGCTTGATTTTTAAAAAAACAGACATTGAAAATATTTTAATTTTTTAGAAAAAATATTTTCTCTCTCTCATATGGCGAGTAATGGTGAATTTGGAAGAGAAAAGATGGTGGTAGTGGTGATAGACGGTGAAGAAGAAGAACAATGAAAGTGAGGATGGTTCTCCAGCGACGGTGTTAGTGAAGATGAAGTCTGACGGTGGAAGGAAAGAGTGACAACGTTGTGGTGTGATAAGAACAGAGGAGATTCTGATGGTAAAGACAGTTCCGGCGCGATGGTCGATGTGAGAAAGAGAAGTGAACAATGGAGAGAAGGAAAAGGTCACCAAACGCCGACGGTGGTCTCTGGTTCAAGCTTGCCACCGCGCCTCTACACACACTCAAGCTCTCTTTCTTGCTTCCGAGATTTGTCGCGCCTCCAACTTTGTCTCTCGATTCTAAGCTCTGAAACTTTCGCGGCACCTAATGGCAAAGAAGACGCAGCAGTGGTGAGGAAGGAAGTCCTTAATGGTGGTGGCGACTCTCTGTCTCTTTCCCTCTCTTCTCAAGCTTTGATCAAGCTCTCCGATGCCCAGAAGGCTCTCTACAGCGCAACTCTCTCTCTCTCTCTAGGTGGTGAGTATGGTGGTCGAAGAAGGAAGAGGTCACTACTACAAAAAATGGATACTACTTCCCTAAAAGACGTCCGTTTTCTAAAAAAGAAAGTAAAATATGAAAGCAATGGCATTTTTGTAATTATATGGAGAAAATTTGACATATTATGCGTCCTTTTAATTTTTAGGATGCAGAAAGTGTACTAAAGGTGTCCTAAAAAAATTTTAGGACACCAAAAGTGGCCAAAAAGAAGGAGAATTTGTCAACATGTGCGGCAAATTAAAAGTTTGCCGCCAAAAAGAACTGCTTTTGGCGTCCTAAATTTGTTTAAAACGCCAAAAGAAGTATTTTTAGCGTCCTAGATTTAATTTAGGACGCCAAAAGCAGCACCAAACACACCTTTCGTCCCTTTTATGTTTCTAAACTCTGAAACGCGTCTTCCCTCCTCTCTCCAATGTGTCTTCCCTCCTCTAAAATTCCTTCCCTCTCCCACCATCGGACCTCCATCCTCCCACTGCGTCTGATCCTCGTCGCCCTCCGTCCACCAATGTTGGACCTCCGAAACTCGTTCCCTCTCTCCCGCAGGTTCGACCAAAATCCACTCCACACACAAATCTGCTTCTGTTTTGATTTCCATAGATCTGCTTTTGTTTTGATTTTCATAGATCTGCTTATGTTTTGTTTGCTTTTAGATCTACTTATGTTTCGATTCGCTTTTAGATCTGCTTCTGTACTTGTGTGCTTCCCTTTCAATTTCCAAAGATATGCTTCTGTGCTTCTTTTTGACCAGGATCGACCACCAACGACGACGCTCACAAGGAACCAGCAAGCGAGATCAATAGGATCCGTGATTCACCCATCGCTCTACAACGACGAACACAAATTCAAAGAAACGAAGAATCTCTTTGGCTCTAGTACAGTTATGCTCACACTACTCAATTTCAAATCCTTGTTTTTCCTTTATATGTTCTTAGTCTCAATAATGAAAAATGACTCTTTCTGGACTTTTCATATTTCTGAATCTAAGCCATATATCAAAATCGCATAAAAGGCTCCTTTCTTTCTTTTCTTGATTCTCTTTGTTGTGTGTGTGTGTGTTTTTTTTTTTTTTGAGTGGCCCACAAAAATTGAACACTACTAGAAAAAGCGCAAATAGTGACGAAATTTGCTACGGAAAATTTTCCGTAGCAAATTTAGTAGATTTTGCTACGGATTGGTAAATCCGTAGGAAAAAAAATAAATATCCGTCGCAAAAATATGAGAGTTTGCGACGGAATAGTGAATCCGTCGCAACTTTGGCGGATTAGGGTCCGCCATATTGCGACGGACGACATGATCCGTCGCACCGCGCGACGGACAATGAGTCCGTCGCAAAAGGGCGGCCATTTAGGACCGCCTTTGCGACGGAACTCTGTCGATCGCAAAATGGCGGACCAAAAGTCCGCCATTTTGCGACGGTTAAGTGTTTCCGTCGCAAAAAAGTTGCTTTTGCGACGGATTATCCAATCCGTCGCAAAACCACCAACATCTTGCGACGGATTGTCAAATCCGACGCAAAAAAGGAACTTTTGCGACGGATCATCCGTCCGTCGCAAAAGCCGAAAGGTTATTACCTTGCCTTTTTTCCCCACTCCCGACACTCCTCCCGGCCGAAGCTCTGCGACCCCCGGCTCCGGCTCGTCGGACCCGCCCCCGCCGCCCCCGCCCGGCCCCCCTCAACCCACCACCCCCGCCCTCCGCCGCCCCCTCTCCCACTTCCTCCCGGCTCGGCCCCCACCCCCACGACCCCCCCCCCCCCCCCGTCCTCCCGCTCGGCCCCCCACGCCCCCGCCCGCCCCCCCCCCACGTCCTCCCGGCCCGGCCCCCCATCTCCCCCCGCCGCCCCCACGCCCTCGCCCCTTCCCTCGCTCCTCCCAGTGGTCCCCTCGCCTCCCTCACTCGTCCCTATTGTCGTCTTCTTATCCGTTAGGCCACCGCCGTGTTAGCTAGCTTGAAGTATTTTTTTTCTTATAATTATATAGAAATATATATGTTAGATTTGCTTTATTATATATTTAAAATATATATGTTAGTAGAAGATATAAAATACGTGATTTTAAATCTTTTTTTGTTTTTTGTTTTAGTGTCTCCTTTAGCCGAATGTTAATTACATAATGATTTTGATACTTATTGTGTTTATTAATTTGAATTATGTTTATAGTTTGTAGGAGATTCCATGATTTTTTTAATTAGTGGGTTTTAATGATTTTTATTTATGATATTGATTTTTTTAATCTTGCATTGTTTTTTGGAATTATTTTATGTGAAGTATTTTATCTAGCATTTTTTAGGAATTTAGAAATTTCAATTCGATATTGGTGTGATAAAATTATGATTTTGTATTAGTTGGGAATGATACATAAATCTTTAAATAGGATGGTGTTGAAATTAGAAAAGTGAAGTATTGAGAAATGAAATTTAGGGATACAACAATTAATTAATTAATGTAAAGTAGGAGGAGGAAGGTGTGACATTGAAGAAGAATCAAATTTGTATGAGTGATAAAAATTAGTGGAATTTACTATTTGATTTAGGCTATTATAAAAATTACTGTTAATAATTTATTTTAAAAATATTCCATTTAAATTTTTTATTTGAATCTATTTTTAACAAGTTATACAATAAATTTGATTAAATGTTAAGTAATCTCTTTGATCTAGCCCATATATGTTAGAAACTCCAAAATACTTAGTATTCTATTCTTTGTTTGCCCCTCCACATACATGTGTCCATGTTACGGTGTGTTATCCTCATTCTCTGGGTTGCATTATTTGGAATATGTTCTTTGTTCAATGCATGTGTTTGTTTTTCACTTTCTTGAGTAAGTGGCAATTGGAAGGCATAAGAGGCGACTTATATATATTTGTGGTATGTTGAGAAGTTAATTAGGGTAGTAATGAACTAGCTAGGAAGTATGGAAGGCAACCATGATAGAAGTTGGATGTACAATCGTCTAAGCGATAGAAGACAAGTAACAACAAAGCATTCTTCGCGGGTTTGGAAGAGTTCGTCCAATTTGCTTTGGCGAATTCAAATAATTCAAGAAGGGAGATCGGTGTCCGTGTGCCAAATGTAAGTGTTTAAGATTTACGGATGCGGACACGGTCGGGATTCATTTGTGTCAAAAGGGATTCATAAAAGATTATGAATGTTGGGAATGTCATGGCGAAGTCCGACGGACACCGAGTGGTTATTACGGGGACAAGTAGTCATCGAGAAAACCTTAATCAATATGAGTAGTTGGTTATGGATGCCGCGGACCGTCGATCGGCCAATATTTTGATCCCGTTACTCATGCCGAACCGTCATACATGGGAGAGGAGGCCAGGGTACCCATCCTCAACCATCAAACATGGGTGAGGATCCTCATCCGGAAGCTGCTAGGTTCTATAAAATGCTTCAAGAAGCACAACGTCCGTTATGGGAAGGTTGCGACCACTTTGAAAATAGTGAATATTCATCGCTATCGGCTACCCTAGCAACACTAAGTTTGAAGACCGATCACCATATGAGTGAGAGGAATTACAACGAAATGATGCAGATCATGAGTAAGGTTGTTCCCAAAGACAATAATTTGCCGAAGGACTTTTACCAAGCAAAAAAAAGGTGAAAGAGCTTGGGCTTGGATGTGAAAAAATTCATTGCCGCCCGAGAGGATGTATGTTGTATTACAAGGATGATCTTTGGTGACAAATTGCAAATTCGTGGACATGACAGATATAAAGTTGTGAAGAATGGAAGGAAAATGACCTGTCAAGCATTAAGCAAGATGTAGTACTTTTCACTCGTGCCCAGACTTCAGAGATTGTATGCATCAGAACAAACAGCTTCTCACATGAGATGGCACCGGGAGCATCGCAGGAATGAAAAATTTGTGACGCATCCATCCGATGCCGAAGCTTGGCGTAAATTTGATGAGGCAAATCCTTTGTTTGCTATGGATCCTCGTAATGTCCGTCTTGGTCTATGTTCGGATGGGTTTGCTCCTTTCAACAATACGGGCAGGAACTATTCCTGTTGGCCTGTCATTGTGACGCCGTACAACCTCCCACCTTCTATGTGCATGAGAAGAGAGTTTTTCTTCCTTAACGCGTTAATCCCGGGCCGTCGAACCCAAAAAAAAAAGATAGATGTGTACCTCGGGCCTTTGATAGACGAGTTGAAGATGTTGTGGAGTGAAGGTGTTCTTACGTATGATATATCATTAAGTCGAATTTCACCATGCGGGCCGCCTTAATGTGGACGATAAATGATTTCCCCGCATATGGGATGTTGAGTGGGCCGGCAAACGTCCGGGAAAGCTCGCATGCCCGGTATGTCTTGAACAGAACATGGGTTTTAGCTTGGAACACGGTCGCAAGGTCGTTGGTTTGACAGCACCGACGATTCCTACCCCCGATCATCCGTTTAGGAGAAATAGAAAAGACTTCACGCGAAGGTTGTCGAACGAGCGAGATCCACCTCGTCGTTTAAGTGGACAAGAAATATGGGACAGGTCGTGCACATTCCGAGTGTCGAAGAGGGGGCTGCTTCAAGCGAACCCGAGGGGTACGGCATTGATCATCATTGGAACAAACGCAAGATCTTCTCGGGAACTACCATATTGGAAAGATCAATTGTTAAGACACAACCTCGATGTCATGCATATTGAGAGGAATGTGTTTTGCAATATTCTCGTACACCGTGATGGACACCAAGGGCAAGACGAAAGACACGGTCAACGCAAGATTGGACGTTGAAGCGATTTGTAGAAGGCCCGCATTGCATTTGGTGGACGGTGGCACCGGACGAATTTCCAAACCGCAGCGCGTACACATTCAATAAAGAGCAGAATTTAGAATTGTTGCAATGGGTTAAAGATCTGAAACTCCCGACGGTTATGCGTCAAACCGGAAAAGATGTGTCGACATGCACGAGGTGAAGTTGAGCAAGATGAAGAGTCATGATTGTCATGTGTTTTTCCGAGAGATTGTTGCCGTGGGCCTTCAAAGCACTACCGAAGCATGTATGGTCTATTCTAACGGAGTTGTCCATGTTCTTTAGAGAAATTTGTGCTTCGAGCTTAATGTTGAAAAGTTACGACACGGAGGCGAGCATGCCCATAACGCTATGCAAGTTAGAAATGGTGTTTCCTCCTAGCTTGTTTGACTCAATGGAACATTTGCCCGTTCACTTGGCATACGAAGCAAAGGTAGGAGGCCCGCAATAGTATAGATGGATGTATCCGTTTGAGAGGTAATATATATATTGATTTGCGATGTTATTAATTGACCGACATGATACTTTAGCTCGAGATATTCCATTGTAGGTTTTTACGCACACTTAAGCACAAGATCAAAAATACAAGGTACGTTGAAGGATCTATCGAAGCTTATCTAGTCGAAGAGGCCGCAAAATTTGCGTCATACTATTATCCCCCGAAATGATGTCAAGATGGAGAGGGTACCTCGTAACGATGATGCCGGTGATACGAGGGATCAAAAATCAATATTTAATTTTCCGGGGCGAGTCGTGGGAAAACGTTGGAAGTCAACTCTTGACGGAAGAGATAAGCGAGTTGCGAGTGGTACATTCTAAACAACTGTGAAGAGGCGCAAAGTACCTAGAGTAAGTTTTTGTTTTGTTTACTATTACGGTAAGTATTAAAGTATTAACTTAAGTTTTTTTTTGTTACGCTTACTTCTCTAATTGGGTCGATCGGGAAATCCTTCAATGTCGGTGTCCCAAGTTGATCAATTCACTAATTCGAGTTTCCAAAATGGTTTCGATCATATTTCTTGGAAAATCCATCGATCCCAATGAAGTTGCGTGGAGTTGATCTTATGGAGCTGCAATGACAGTTACCCGATGCAACAAATATATAATCAATGGGTATCGATTTGCAACTGTTGACGCGAACGCAGTACACTATGTTGCAATTACGGTGTATGTTGTCGAGGTGACCAAATTGACGGGGTGGAGACCGACTACTACGGGAAGTTAGTTGAGATAATTCAGCTGAGTTACCGGTGGGACAAGGTGGTGACCCTTTTTAAGTGTGAGTGGTTTGATAACAAATCCGCGTGGGACAAAAGTGGACAAACATGGAAATATTGAGATCCACCGGACAAGGAGATATTCGGTTGGTTATGACCCATTCATCCTTGCTCAACAAAGCGGAACAAGTTTACTATACACCATACCCTACATCTCGCCAAGGGTGGACGGGAGTTATTAAAACCAAAGCACAAAATATTATACCAAAGTCGAAAGAGCAGAATCAAATGACAAGATATGGCTGAACCTTTCCAAGCGATGTGGAACATGTGCGCCCATAAACATCTTCGATGACGAAGTACCAAGCAATCTCTTTGATTCTCGTGCGGAGTTAGAGTTGATTCCTATACAAATTGACGATGAGAAATCGACGATGAGGATGAGGCGTAAATGAGCTTCTCGATAGTGAATCCGAGTTCGACGACTATGAGAGTTCGGATGAAGACATGCAAGTAGATGTCGATGAACAGGGAATCATCCGGTTGATTTATGTTAGTTATTTGTTTATGACGATATGTTATACTACATACTTTGTTTCTTTGCTACTCTCATATTAACTAATTTTTTTTATATATATATATATTTTGCCATGATGTCTATAAGTGTTCAGAGATGGAGCATCCAGGAGGACGTTCAAGTAGTGGACGTGGCAGTGGTCGAGCCCGACCCCGTACTATAAGAGGGGGTAGGCGACGCCAACCGCTCCATACGGAGGCGAGGGCTCGCTCTTCTCCAGATGTGCCACTATTTGATTTTTCGTCGTCACCGTCGGGATATTTGTCATCTTCACCGTCACTTTATACATCGTCGTCACCGGCGGCTACCCCCCTGATGCACAGCAAGGAGGACCACAGTTTACTTTACCATTTTCGATTGATTTACATTTGTTTAGTTTCTTGAAACCATCTATGTACAAACATCTTCAATATTTCACATTTCTTCCTTAGCACATCGCGTCGCCTCGAGCCACGTCGGGGAAGAAGGTAGTTCTTCGAGGTACCAACTGGGGCTCAAGAGATCCCGAGACGGGGTTTCTTTGGATCCGTCCCGACGGCAACGAGTAAGTCATGCAAAGTTACCCGTAATGTTACAATTTTCTTTTCTAATTGGTTTGTATGCTAATATTTGCATGATAATCTCGTTTTCAGATTTTTGCACGATACTCCGGTGGCGACTTTCATGTCGGACCAAATATTCCGTAATTACACTCAAGCTTGGACCGCGTGGACGAGAGATTCCTAAGAAGCAACGAGACACGTGGTTCAAGGAGTTCTTGGTAAGTTATTTTTTTATGCGTGTTAATTTAGTACTTTTAAAATTGAGCACTAATTGTTTGTTATTGATTTTCGGGATAAGCATATGACGTTGCTCGAGCATCTTGAAAATCGAAAAAAGCTTATAACCACGGGGCCGGTGTGATGGTGCGTCGAAAGCTCTATGCATTGAGAAGGTCGAGAGGCAAGACAGATTGGCTTCCACAGACACTAGAGATGAATTATTTGGCAATTGGGAAAGCAATGACAAGTTTAAGACCATAAGTGCGAAAAATAAGCAAAATAGGGCCAAAATGGAAGGACCATCATATCCGGCGGCTCCATATCAATTAGTGAGCATCGACGCAAAGTTGTAAGTACACGTTATTTTCTATTTACGTATTCAATATTTTGTAATTTGAAGTAATTAATTAAGGTCATCATTTGCGTTTGCGTGGTAGAGTCGGGGAAGCTCCACTGGATCGGTTGAGTGGGTTACCTTTCAGTGACCCATTCCCGACAGCCTGAAGGGAGTGAGAGGCAATGGATTAATCCAAGGGCGCAACAAATAGCGGTTAGACATTTATTGCCTTTATTACTTGTTTTATGCACCACCATATTTATATAGTTTTACATGTTTTATTTGTTATGTATTTGTTTGCTTGTAGGAAAACTTTGAGAAGTTCGTGTCGCGGAGAGAGCCACGCAGCCGTGAGAGACCCCTCATCCTCTATATCCGACAACGAGAGTCTGTTCTTTGAGGCTACCGGCGGATTTGACAAGAAGGAAGAGGGGTCTTTGGATACGGTGAGTCTGGCCGCCCGATCGAAGCGGACAAAGCGCCTCTCATCCGGCACCGTAGGGGTTTGTTCAGTAAACATAATACATTTGTTTTTGATAATTTTCATTCTCTTGTCCATTCAAATGAAGTACAAATAATAAATGTACTAATCAATTTTGTAGATGAGTGAAGAAGATGAAGGCGTTGGTGGAGGAGCAAGCAACACAAATGACCCAGAACGGAGATGATGAGCCACGGCAGACTCAGAAACAAAGATGATGAGGCGCAGATGATTCAGAACAAGATCGATCAAGCAGGCGTTGCGCGGGAAAAGATCAGATCAAGCAGGGCGTTGCAGCAAGAACGGGCGGTGATGCGACGGGGAGATGACTCAACAGAATGAGTTGATGAGGGTGATGCAGCCTTCAAATCATGTCCCTTATGAAAGACGAGGTTCCGGTCGACTCTCGGTGATGATGACCATGCGGTGATGATGACCACTTTGCCGGTGATGACGATGATCACAATGTCATTGTTTAGCCTACTTTTTTGTATTTGCTTGTTGCTACTATTTTTTGTATTTGTTTGTTGCTACGGATTATATATATATATTGTGTTTTCACTATGTAAACTCTTTTTTATCGTTAATATATTCATGGTACATTACTTTACTATTTGTATTCAATTTTCTATTAAAAAAATTTAAAATTTGCTACCGAAAAAGAAAATCTCCGCAAATTCCGAAATTTGCTACGGAAAAACAAATCGCTACGGAAAAAAAATCCGTAGCAAATTCTGGAAATTTGTGAAATTTGCTACGGAGAAAATATCCGTAGCAAATTTGAAAATTTGCTACGGATTTTTTTTCCGTAGCAAATTGCTACGGATTTTAATATCCGTAGCAATTGCCACGGATTTTAATATCCGTAGCAATTTGCTACGGATTTGTAGATCCGTCGCAATTGCTACGGATAAAATATCCGTAAAATTTGCTACGGATATTTTATCCGTAGCAATTGCTACGGATATTAAAATCCGTGGCAATTGCTACGGATATTAAAATCCGTGGCAATTGCTACGGATATTAAAATCCGTGGCAATTGCTACGGATATTAAAATCCGTAGCAAATTTGCTACGGGATATTAAAATCCGTAGCAAATTTGCTACGGATTTTCATATCCGTCGCAATTGCTACGGATTTCACGAAATCCGTAGCAATTGCCACGCGATATTTTGCTACGGACTAAATCCATAGCAAAATCCGTAGCAAACATGTTTTGCTACGGAAAAATGGGTTTTTGCTACGGATTTTTTCCGTAGCAAAAACCGAAATTTTTAGTAGTGGAATTAGTATTGAGTAATACAAAGAAGCTTGCTTTTTTCTCCAACGTCTAGTTTCGCATAATTATTATATTGCCTTTTCTTGTTCTTCTTCTGTTCCTACTTCTATCTATCTGTCATGGGACTAATTTGCTAATTTAGGATACATTCTTTGCTTCTGTGTTTATACATATTGTTCTCTTCCCTAGTACTGAAAAGAAATTTTTGACTAATTTGCTGTTTCTATACTGCAATTTGGTAGTGAAGGTATAATCCTTTTGTCTCTGCTTCTATGTTTTGATTTTCCCTTGTTGTGGCTTTTGTCTCTGCTCTGGTCTTTTTTTTTTTTTTCCTTTTAAAAAAGGACTTATGGCGTCCTAAATGCTAATTTAGGACGCCGAAAGTATGTTACGGCGTCCTATATTTATTTTTAGGACGCCATAAGTGAGCTTACGGCGTCCTAAATATATATTTAGGACACCGTAAGTGGAGCTTACGACATCCTTTTTTTAGGACACCGTAAGCTCTATTTATGATGCCTTCCAAATAGGTATCCCCTTGAAAAAGAACGTCACAAGTACAAAAAAGGACGCCGTAATCCTTTTTTGAAGTAGTGGGTGATGGTGGTTAGGGAAGAAAAGTTCTCACCGGCTTCAACAAGAGCGATCAAAAACTGAAGCAGCTACCATGAGCGTGGTGGTGACGAGACCATTCCCAGTTGATCATGTCTTGAATAGACCAGAACTCCTAGATGTGGCAAGGAATCGTAATGGTTCCTTTCTGATCGAAGCTAAATTCTTCTTCGGCTTCCTTCAAGAGCTGCAAAAACAAAGGATGATTGACGTAAATCAGAGGCAACATGAATCTCTGCAAATCGTCTTCTCCTTGACCTACCTTGATGGCCAACCACCCCTTCGGGACGTCTCTGAACTCATGCTTCTTTCCATGGATATGAAAGCTCCTTAGACTCTTGGGTTCAATTCCCATTTCTGCAAAAAAGCAAAACAAAAAGGTTACTCAAACTTTAGGCATGATTCCTAAGAAACCCAACAAGAAAAGATATGGAAAATGAAGGTTTTGGAGATGCGAATAAGCGAAATTTTTTAAACATCTGTTTATAAAAACATTCATTAATAAATATTTTTAACATGTTTTTGTAAAACAAACATTAAAACTAAGGCGTAAAATTTTAAAAATGCTACCACCTTATTTTGAACGACTATTTTATAAAAAGGTCATTGAAACTAAAAAATAGTCATATTTTTTGAAATTTCGGCTTAACTTTTAACGACTATTTTTTAAAACAGTCTTTGAAAATAACTTTAAATGATAATTTTTAAAAATAGTTGCTGAAAGTTGTCTAAAAACAGTTGTTGAAAGTTAAGCCGAAATTTTAAAAATGTCATTGCCTCATTTTCAACTTCTATTTTTTAAAACCAGACGTTAATTAGTGTGATTAAATGAACTTTTTGTAGTAGTGTTTCTTTCACTTTTATTCAAGGTGTTCTATGTTAATTGCATATCAACTAGCTTTGTGAAGTCCTGTGGAGTTGTGTTGGTTTATAGTATATTGTAGTGTCATTAAATTGAACTTTTTGTTGAAGTGTTTCTTTCACTTTTATTCAAGGTATTCTATGTTAATTGCATATGAACTAGCTTTGAGAAGTCCTGTGGCGTTGTATTGGTTTATAGTATATTGTATGTCATGTATCGTGTGCATGACAGTTTGTTTTATTATGAACTTGTTGTACTCACCTTTCATGTTTTAGTATAAATTTGACCACTTATCCACACAAAAAAGTATAATATAACTACTTTTATTTTTACAAAAAACAAAATTATTATAGACTTAAATATTAAGCCTATTCAGGTGCCTAACAAGAAAAGAACTAAACTCTAACCCTAAGCGTATCTTCTAAATAAATAGATGGTAAACCCTAAGCGACACATCTTTTACACTCTCCCTCATTTATTATTTTGCCTACACAGAAAGCACACATCTCACTCCTTTCAGGGCGAAAGCCTCTCTTCACAAGTTTGTCTTTATGTGATCCTCTATTCTTCGGGATCTCATCTATGGATACTTGAAAGAAAGCTACTTGATCCTATATCAATATTCTAGTCCACTAAGGGCTAGACACTTGTGTTCTTATAACAGAAAAAATAAATAAAAAGGAAATAACTTGATTTTAAAAAAGGTTTAATAGTGAAAATTATATTAGCTTCATTTCCTTTTAATTTGTCACACAAAATTATACCTATATGTGTTTTTTCCCTTCATGAAAAAGTGTTTTTTTTTATATAAAAAAATATTCCTCTATTTATTATAATTTTCACAACAAATAAATTTTTTGAAATTAAATTTTACGAGTATCTTTATAATCATAATATATTTATGAATTTTCCTAATAATCCTGTAATGAATAATATTAAATATAAAGAATTTTAATAAATTCATGGTAAGTTACTAAAATTGTCATAAATGTATTAGTACATTTTTTACGAAACATAATAAGAAAATAGAGTATGAAATTATCTGAGTAAGTTATCTTTGATATAAAGAGGAGTAATGGGCGGAATAATGCAAATAGTACGACTGTTACGTCTCATTAAAAAAGGAATCGCACGTGCGAATAGAATCTTCCAAAGCCTGCAAATTCACTGGCGTGCTTCCAAAAATGGAAGTTTCATCAAAACGAATGAATACGTACATAGGACTAATCAAAACGCCAGATGTGTCCCTCTATTTCGCTCTTTACTGATTCACCCCTCCCACCCCATTATACCCACACCTCGATTTCCGAAAATCATAGCCCCCCAACAAAATTCCTCGCTCCCCGACAAAAAGCCGCCATGGAATCCCGCAAATTGGCAGCTTTACTTTCCTCCCTCATCTCTCAGCTTCTCCTTCTCATCCTCCTCCTTTTCCCTTCCTTTTCTTCTTCTTCCTCAGATTCTACTAATCAACACTTCAATCCCTTCCCTCTGGTTCAACACTTCCTTTTATCCCAAGAGATCGCCGCCGCTTCTCTCTCCTTTTCCAAGAAAAAGAAACGCAAGCGGGTTGACCCGGATCCAGACCCGATTGATGTGCACCCGCCGAGTGGGGTTGGAATTGGGGTCGTGGTTCGGAGCCCTGACTCGTTCAAGAGCTGTTTCAGAATGACGGCGTCGACCTTTGAGTGGCTCTCTGGTTTGCTTGAGCCATTGTTGGAGTGTCGCGACCCTGTCGAGTTGTTTCCTCTGAATCTCTCTGCCGGTGCTCGTCTCGGAATCGGATTGTTCCGGCTTGCGAATGGCTCCGATTACGCCGAAATCTCGAGCCGATTCGGGGTTTCAGTGTCGGTGGCGAGGTTTTGCGTGAAGCAGCTGTGCAGGGTTTTGTGTACCAATTTCCGATTCTGGATTGCGTTTCCCAGCTCGCACGAGATTGAATCTCTATCGCAAGGCTTTGAGGACATCTCTGGGTTACCAAATTGCTGTGGCGTGATCGAATGTGCGAGGTTTAACGTAGTCAATTCTGAAACATCGTGCGAAGATAACATCGCGGCCCAGATAGTGGTCGATTCATCGAGTCGGATTCTGAGCATTATCGCTGGTTTTCGTGGCCATAAGAGCAATTCGAGAATTATCAGATCGTCCACTTTGTACAAAGATATTGAAGAAGGGAAGTTATTGAATTCACCAGCGATTGACATAGATGGAGTTGCTATAAATCAGTATTTGATTGGAGATTCCAGTTTTCCTTTTCTTCCATGGTTAATGATTCCTTTTGCTGAATCTCTACCTGGTTCATATGAAGAGAATTTCAATTCTGCTCATAAGCTTATGCGCATTTCAGCTCTTAGAACTATTGATAGTTTGAAGAATTGGGGCATTCTGAGACAACCTATAAAGGAAGAGCTGAAGATGGCTGTGGCTTATATTGGTGCTTGTTCTATACTTCATAATAGTTTGTTAATGAGAGAGGATTTTTCTGCACTCTCTGGTAGGCTTGAAGATTACCAATTTCAGCATCCGAGTAATAAGGATTCTATATTGGAGGAAAATTCAAATAATAGGAATGCTCGGATTGTAAGAAGTGCATTGGCTGCAAGAGCCAAGAAAAGCAATAGTTCAAGAACATAATAGATCTTTGGTGATTTCATCATGGGATAACAACAAAAGGATTGGTACATGGAGACAAATAATTGAATTCATTTCTTCATTTTACTTTCTTTTTTCCAAAATAAGTTTTCAAAGTTGGTAGAATCAAGAGATTCTTTCTGCTGTTTTTCTCCCAGTTTTTATGTACTTTTTTATTGAAAGAAATGTGATGGGCCGTAGGTTTTCATTCATGAGTTGATTTCATTTTTGCAGATTACATTGTTGTTAGAGTGAACTCACACTACAAATGTAAATACAATCTTTTGAGGATGAATAAGGTTTTGTTTTCCTGTTAATCACAAATCGTTCTTCTGTTTAGAGCTTTCCATCTCCAGAATCTCTGCTTCCGGGTGAGAATGTGGATATTGAAACTTTGATGAACCGCTATTCTTATAATTTTTAACTGTCATCAATTCTGATGAAAGGATTAAAAAAATCGTAGAGCTAGCGGTGAACCAATTTATTGTTTTATGATGGCATGTGTCTTCCCTAACAGGACAAATGCTGGTCTTCAGTGTTTCTTCAGCATATGACAATATAGTTACAGTTTGTGCTGCTACAGTTTTTCAAGTAAATATGTTGCTTCTATATGATAGGTTAATGAAACTATAGATGATCAGCTAACATGACCATAGGCAAGGGAAAATGATGCAGACAAGATATTTGAAGGTTTTATCTGCATTTTTAATAGAGACAGACATTTTAACATTCCATTACCAAAAACTTGAGAATCGTATCTGTTGCTGGGAAGTTAGTATATCACCCATGCTTCTTGTCTGTGGTTCGAGTTATTGACCGGAGCTATAGTTTCTTTTTTACATTCAAGCACAAAAACTTGCGTTGGTTAAGCGGCCCATTTGGCATGAAATGATGATGCTCATGTTCACTTGTAAGACTAGCTAGTTAGAATTGCCACAGCTTCTTGTAATCAGAATAGTCTGCTACACTAACTGTTTTTTTTTTGGCTAAAATGCAGTATTTGCTGTTTGCTTATGGACATTTTTAGTTCTTTCTTCCTGTCTGTGCTGAAATGATATATCACTTTTTCTGCATCATGCATGGCTGTGTTCTGCATTGAAACTGAGAACGAATGAGCTCAATATCTGGCTGTGTTCTTGAAACTCATGCTCATATTATATAATGGCAGTTCCAAACTGCAGTGAGATGCTGATGAGCTCAAAATATTGCCCCACCATTTACCTATTATGTTTGATGTTCCAAAATCATGTGTTGTTAACTAGTACAGTAGATTAACATCGTTGTACTGATTCTTGATTCTTCCTTAAGTAAGATGGTACAGGGGGGAAGGAAAAGTGTGACGTAGCTGTAATTGATTTTATGTAAGCAATAACATCGTTTAGTAAGATTCTCACAAGTAATTATGAGAATGTTGTGAGTATCATATATTCATGAGCATTTAAGATACACCCGCCAAAGGTTTATCAATTGAATGGGCCCGGATTGCTATTGAGGTACAGGGGGTAATGTGGGCTGCGGCTTAGGTGATGCCCCTGGTGAGCTAGTATGTAGCCAATTCGACCTGCCAACTCACCTTCAAAAAGTACTAAAAGTACCAGCACTACTAGTAGTGCAGTGGTATTGAGATTCATTTTCCCCAGGCCCCGGGTTCGATCCCCCCTCCCCTATCGCCTTGTATCAAAAAAAAAAAAAAAAAAAAAAAAAGTACTAAAAGTTTGTTTGGTATTGAGGGATTTAAAGATAATGAGAGTGGACGAAAAAGTTTTATAAGTTGGATTTAAAAGAAAATAGAGAATTGAGATTACAAAATTTTGATAAAAAGATTATATATATATATATATATATATATATATATATGATAAAAGAGTAAGAAAGATTAAATAAAAACTTTTAATCACACTTCTCTTATTTTTTCTAAATTCAATTAAGAAAGAAGTTCCCTTCACTCATTTTCCCTCCCCTTCTTTCATACCAAACAAGCCCCTAGTATAAAGGATTTAGAGGGGAGGGAAAATTTTTGTAAATTGAATTTTAAAAAAATTGTAGAAATAAGGTTATAATTTTTTTTTTGGTAAACAAGGTTATAAAATTTTTAATAAAGAGAAGATGTAAGATAAAAGAAAAAAAAAATTAACCTCACTTTTCTATTTTTTTTAAAAAAAATATAATTTTAAAAAATTGTCCCCGCCCCCACACAAAAAACCAAAAACAATCAGTAAAAGATTGTCCTTTTTTTTTATACATAAATTTTAGGAAAAGAGTTGGGCTCACCCATAGTCCAAGGGCGCCCACAGGGCATACTGGGTCGGAGAGTACATATGCCTCCACCTCTACCGAACGTTTCTACTGTTTCGTAGACCCCTAGAATGCCTCCCCCACCGTCTTGATCAACTCTAAGATCAAACCCCCTCCCTTTTGGTGAGAAAGTCCGACCCATTTGTCAGTTGAACCCAACGACGAGGGGTAAAAAGATTGTCCTTTTGTGGATTATTGGAAATCCTCTAAACCAACCAAACAAAAATCCTCAAAACCAAAAGAGGTTGTCCTTACATAATAGTTTGCGGTGTGGATAAAATAAGTATTACCTCCGGTCCTAATTATAAGATCTAGTTGACTTTTTTTGGAGAGATTAAGGAAGTTAAATAAGTTACTTAATCATTTCATATGTTGTGTTTTCTTAAATTATATATTAGTTTATTAATCAAATTATTTAGTTTGAAGAAAAAAATAAAAATACTCTAAGCTATTTTAATTAGCTTTCTTAATCTCTCCAAAAAAAATCAACTAGGTCTTATAATTAGGACTGGATGGAATATTAACCTCGCGGATTGGTTAATTGAGAGAAGGCTTTATCTGCACTCAGGAAGGAATATATGATGCGTGGCATGTTTGGTTCCAAAACGACAAAACTGAGGCAGTTAAAGGCAACCAAGTTTTTGAAGAGAGGAAAAAAAGAAGCGGCTTAGGTCCTTTGCGGACCTCTGTCTGCTACGGCTTATACGTCGACGTATAAGCCGCCACACACAAAATGGTTCTTTTTTCTTTAAAAAAAAATCAGGCAAAAAAAAGGACCATTGTATGTGTGGCAGCAGACAGAGGTCCGCAAAGGACCTAAGTCGGTTCCAGGAAAAAAGAGGGTTAAGGGTAATTTTGTCTCAAAAGTCTTTTGGGGGGGTAATTTTTTCCCGAAAGTCTTTTATCCTGGCTGTTACATGAATTAATTTTAACGGTTAGTTGACTAAATATGTTGAGTTGATAGTTTACATGTCATCCACGTTATTTTTGTTAATATGTAAATTTGCGGCGTAAGTCTAAGAGTTATCTACTTCATCTTTTTTTATAGTTAGATTTAAAAACTTCTGGAGTCAATTTGCATCTTAATTAAAATGACGTGAATGATATATGAACTGTCAACTTAGCATATTTGGTCAATTAACAGTTAAAATTAACTGAGATAACAATCAGGACAAAATTACTCAATTTCTTACACTTTTCGGGTAAAAATTCCCTTAAAAAACTTCAAAGATAAAATTACCTCCTCGTAAAAACTTTCAAAACAAAAATGCCAGGGGGGACCAAGTGGTTGCCAATTAATGAAAGGGTTTTTACTTGAATTTCCCTTTGTACCTTGGAGGAGTTGTGGCCGTCCTGTTTCTTAGCATTACTATAACATAAACAAAGTTACAAAACAAACATTCCTTCTCTTTAGAAGACAATGTACTACAAACTTACGTTCACGTTATCTTTTTGAAAGTACAATTTAAAAAAAAAAGATTTGACATTTTTATATGCGTGTGAGAAAGAGAAGGGGGACGTTAGGTTGAATTGTTCATCTCTTTTTTATGGATAGAAATGAGCAAGAAGAAAAAAAGATTCATAGACAAATTACTTCACATATTATTTTATAATTATATTCAAATAGATCTAAGAGTGTGCAGGGGTTTTATAATTATAAAGTCGTTGAGCTGTCAATACTCAATACGGTTGAGTGGATTAATTTTTTCTTTTCAAATCATAAAAAAAAAAAAATCAATTTTTAATTATTTAGTGTCACTTCACACCTTCAAGGCTTAAAGTACTCATTCATAACTTTTTCGTTGACCAGAACAATTCATAAGTCATCATTAAATGGATTTTCAACAAGGCTTGTTTATATAAAACTTAGTCTAATATGGATTTAACTAGCAAGTATTGAAAAAAAAAATGATTTTTAACAAGGCTTGTTTATATGAAATTTAGTCTAATTAGTCTATTACTACCTTCGGTCCTAAATATATGATATCGTTTGTAGTACATTTGTATTATAAACTATATCGTATATTTAGGACCGGGGGAATATTTGTATCACCTCACACTAATTAAATCAGTTGATGATACTATATATACATAGATATTTTACTTGGCCAAAGCCATATAAATTAAAAGAGAGTATAGTACATGGTACTCCCTCTGATTTAATTATAAAATGAGATTGATTTTTTGGAGAGATTAGAAACTAAATAAGTTACTTAATAATAACATATGATATATATCCTTAGATTATATATTAGTTTATCAATTAAATTAATTAGTTTGAAGAAAAAATAAAAATACTTTAAAGTAATTTAATTAGTTTTTTTAATCTCCCTAAAAAAAATGAACTTAATTTTATAATTAACATCGAAGGGAGTAATGGATTGGATTAATTTTAATGAGGCGGAGATTACATAGTAGTGATATGTAAGAAAAGGACAAACAAAGAAAAGAGAACCCCTCAATACGGTACGCCGTGCACCATTCTAATTGGATGCCCTTATGGGGTTTGTTCCTTCTCTCCTTCCTTCATGTTTATGGGAAAGTCGGGTTACTCTAAACAATAATCTCTAAATTATGTATATTCAATCAATCTTAAAATTTACTACTTAAACTTTTTTTCTCATCTTCTTAATTTACGATTCAAATAAGCTCATGAGGGATAATAAGAAAAAAAAAATCATAAGAGGATCTACTTCCGGGGCATATCCCTCTCCTTTCCTAAATCTTTCTTAATTTCCTTTTTATTGTAAATGTGTTTTATCTTTCTTAAATCAAACAATAATGCCGCATCGATTCACTCCAAGGACCTCATTTCATTATCCTTCACCTACTCCCTAATTTTATTTTAATAAAAAGTGTTGCTTTTGTTTGTCCTATATTTTAATGACTCTAGTTCATATTTTGCTTAAGATTTTCACTCTCTCTTTTTGTTCTTTTTGCCATAAGATTGTTATCTCCTAGTTGAATATTATATGTTTTATTCATTGAGAAAACTTTAAGGGAAAATCCTAAGAAAATACCATTTCAATTTTAAAATCTTAAATATGTGATTTCCTAATAAAATGAGTTGTCAATTGTTTTACTGTTCTTGTTAATACTTTTACTATCGTTGTCAACAAGATTTTGAAATTTAAGTAGTATTTTTTTTTATCACTTTCTCAAAATCTTAATTTTTGACTGTTTTGAAAGTTCTAGTATCAAAACTAACATTCATAATTTTGTCATTAGTGACTTTCTTGTGCATGATATCAAGTTGATCAGTGGATCTCATGTGTGTGTGTATGAATATCATCATTGAAGAGATTCTGAAAGTAGCATGTAGGTATGTATAGTCTTTAGAGTATTATGATCATGAACCCAATTGCCTTTATGATATCTTTCAAAACATTTAATCTATTTGTATCTTAATTTTTTGAGCCTAAATGAGTTATTCTTGAGGAGGAACCTTGTTGTATTTCTCCCAAAAGGACTTGCATGTGAAGAACTAGTGATGAGAAAGTAATGACCCTGGTTTTCTCCAAATCACAAGTTTAATAACACCATCAATTAAGAATGTCAGCAATTTCATCATACAAGGGATTGGATTATTTACTCTTGATTATATTTTGAGGGTCAAACAATTGGGTCCACTGCTTGTGGTTTTGTTAGCAAAGTACAGGATTCTGGAGTGGTGGTGGTTTAATGTTGTCAAAAGTAGAAGAAAGATCTTGTCACACACACAACACAAAAACAGAAAAAAGATCCTAAAAAAATGGCGTATGAGAGGAAAATTGAGACAAAGGAAATGGACAAGTAGGTTTGAAAATGCTTGTTGGTTTTGCATTCATTCATTTTCTTCTTTCCACATTTTCAGTTCCCCAAAATCTACACCTTACTCACTATTACTACTCTATTATATTACTGGTACTTCCCCACACGGTAATTCTACATTTTCAAGTCACAATTTAAAAATACATTTCCAAGCCCCCTAAGAGACTCACTCACCATAGCCAGATACGCGACCCGGATTCAATTCGGATTAGTTCAGCGAAAAGCTCTGAATCTAGGATAAGAGAACCAAAATAATAATAATACTATTCATAAATTCTACTTTCTCATAAGGAATTTATATATGTAAGATAACACTTACTTTTACATATATATATATATATATATATCATGTTTTAATAAAGACTTCTCTTTGGAATAAATTGAAGTGAAATTGAATCACAAAAAAATTATAATAAATAATAAAAATAGAATAGATAGATATTTTTATATTGTCTTTGGAATAAAGTGAAGTGAAATTATTTTCATTGTTATTGGAACTTTTTCTCTTCTCCTCGTCTTGTTTTCAAATGAATGATAGTAACATCATGGAAGTCATATGCATGCATTTCACTTCCACTTAAATAATTGGAGGACACATCACAATCACATTTAATCTTTTGAACTATGAAGGATGAAGGATCTTCAATTTTTCAACAATAATAGCCAACTTCCATTGTCTTAACAAAATTCCTCAACGCCTTATGATTTTGATGCTCACCAACCTTCTTTTCTTCCTATAATTTTTTTCTTTCAAAAAGTTACTACTAATATGATTCCATACATCTTGTATATTTTTTTATAAGTCCACACGTTTTATGTACTCCCTCCTTTCCTTTTTTATAAGAGACTAGTATATATAAATAGGTTGATTGATTGTAATGAGAAAAATAAGTTGGTTGATAAATATGTTATATATATTGATGGCTTTTACTAATTGTACTACTATAGAAAACATTTTTAATATCCTTTTTTTTTTTGAATTTTTTCATGTCCATTTTTAGGGAACGTTACGTTTATGTGAGTGACGTTACATTGTAAGTTTTGAGAATCAATGTTCACTTCAAAAACAGACATAGTAAGTGTCACTTCCGATGTCCGTTTTTCGACGCATCTGAACTATACGGGTGAGCCATCAAGGTTTGAGAATCTGTCATGGCCTTCGTCATATTTAGGGAAGTTTTGTGTTGCTAGACATCAAAATGTCGGAGGAGGCCGCGCGCTCTGCTGGTGGCCCGCTTGGGAAGGAGCGATTGGAAGAGAAAGAAAACAAAGGTTCTTAAATTATTATGGTGTGGGTCTCGCTGATTGGCATCATTTACCTTTTCCTTCCTTTACATTGGATATTAGACGAATCGATTCAGCATGTGCCCTTGTCTTTCTCTTCCTTTTACCCCAAAGCGTTATGGTCTTCCTATACAAGGCCTTCCCATTCGTCTGTCTTATCAGCGCGTCTTTGAACTAGCACACCATAGTGAGGACTGGTTTTAGGGTGAGAGCGATGGAGGAGAGGTCATGAAGATGTGTGGAGCTCACAAATAAGAACGGGTTTTAGGGTTAAGCAGATATTTTCTGTGTTCGTATCTAAAAAATAGAGTTCAAAAGATTTTTTTCCTATATTTATAAGGTTGCCATCGCGTTTTTTTACCACGTCTGTTTTAGGAAAACATACGTGTGTATTGTAGTGTTTTTAACGCCTGTTCTAAAAAAAATATATATATAAAAAATATGTTAGTATATATATGTTAGTAATTGTATTTAACGTATGTTTTCGAAAAAATTACATTGAAACTCAAGCAAAAATTTTAAAAATGTCATCGCCTAATTCTTAACGTTTGTTTTTATAAAAATGGACTTTAATTTTAGATGTTATTTCTATATTTTGTAGTAGTGTTGATCTCATTAACAAAAAGTTATTCATTATAATGAAGATATAAAAGAAAAACTTTAATAAATACTTCAGATAAGAAATGATTGCTTCTTATAAATAAGATTAAGAGAATAAGGGTTTGTTTGGTTCGTGGGGGGATTTTAATATCACTTTGTTTTGATTGATCAGAAGGAAAGGAAAGAATTTTAATATTACCTTGTTTGGTTCAGAAAGGAAGGGGAGGAGAATTTTTTCACATTGACAACTTTACCCTATTATAACCCAAGAATATGTTGTCATATAATTCAAAGCCTTGTACATTTTTAAGATCCTATTTAAACATATATAGATAGAGACCAGTGATGGTTGTTTTGTTTTGTTCTTTCTTTTCTTTCCCATTTTTGGTTCATGACAAATGAATCTATTAAACTGTACCTGAATTGAGCAAATTTCACCAAGACGGTGGGGTTGAAATGTAACAACATGACTTTGCATTCTAGGCAGAATATTTACAGATTTCCTTTTCTTTTTTCCATATTGTTTTAAGAATGAGAGGTTCAAAGACGGAGATTTGTAATAATACCTTACCCATCATGGGAAGCAAATGTTGTTCTTTTGTCCAGCCAACTGAAAATCATATCTGACCCGTGTGCTTTCGTATTATTTAGTCTCTGATGGTGAACACATAAACATTAATGATAAAGCTAGAATAGATGATTATGGATTCATGATTTTAATGCTAATACTTATTATAAAATAAAAAGGCACAAAAAGCTAATGATGGTGGCAATTTAATGGCTTTCTCACAAATCACAATCTCACCTAAAGAAGATCCTCAACATTGTTACAAGAATTTGCTCATACGGGGATTGAAATTTCCATTACAGTCCCTAATGATCAAATCCCCACCTTACAAACCTAACATTTGCCCAACAATGGTTGAACACCAGTGTGCAATCTTTTGTTGCCAACACTAACCTCATCCGGATCCTAGTTGGCAACGAAGTCATATCCACAGCAAACAAACTTAGCACCCTCGTCTTTGCCATGCTAACTCTTTACACAGCCCTCATCAGATCCTCCCTGGACCACCACATCAAAATCTCAACGCCGATCGAACTCCTTAGGCATATTGGGTTTGTTTGGAATACCAGTGAGCAATCGGATTTATGTTAAAGTCTGATTAGGTAAAAATCGATCTAATTGTGAAACGTGATTTATATTTGGATGGGTGGTTGCATAAGTAGCTTATGGAAAAGTTCGATTGAGTACGTACAAACTTGTTTGGAATGACTTATGGATAAGTGACTTTTAAGATAATTATAAGAAAAAAAAAATAACAATAAAAATTACCAAAAATATGAAAAAAATGCTAAATTACAAAATGACAATACTAAAATACATAATTTGATCAAATAAATATTACATAAGTAACTAGGAAATTAGGCCCCATACAATTTGAGATCTTATTGTGTCACGAATCTGATTCATTTCAATTGAAGATGACCGATTCATTTAGGTTGAAGATTCCTCAGCAGAATCAGTCGAGGAAGACTCTTCATCTACATTAATATTCTCATTTTTAGCATTCATGAAAGTATCATCTGATCATGAAAGTAGCCACGCACATGAGCTTTTCAAATAAATGTTTATGATAAGGTAAGAGTTGGAGCTTCTAAAATAAGCTCGATTGATCGATAAGTTTCGGTTCTGCCAATTTTTTTTTCACCCAAACAAAAAATTTGAGAAAAACTTCATAAGCTTTTTTTATAAGCTTCTCATATAAGCTCTCCCAAACAAGCATATTCAAGCATATTCTTGTGGAATTCAAGCCCACCTTCCACCAGTAGGTTCTGGCAAGGCTACGAACGCAAGTGATTAAACCAATGCTCAGTTTTCTAGAAGTTGGTCCTGTTGTCGTAGGGGGAGAGATACTAGAAATCAAGAATGTATTTCCAAGTTGAAAGGGGCTTTGGGTATTTTTGGAATAACAAAAAAAGACCAGGGACATCTTAGTCCACTCACATAGTAATTTTTATAATCCCTCCAAATCTATCTGATTTGGGGGTGGGACTTTTGAGGGGAAAGAAGGGAAAATTTTAAAAAATCTCTCTTCCCCGCCTAAAAAATACGATCAACTAAATGAGGGAAGGGGGCTAAAATCCATTCATTCCTCCCAATCCCCTCCCCTCCCCCCAAACCAAAAAGATACTAAAAAGAACAAAGAAAGTATTATTCATGTATAGATATATTAAATATTAATTACAGATAATTAATCAAATTACTTTACTTTGTTTTTGAATCTCACCAACCCCAATCAACCTCAATAAACAATCACTGTTCATGAAACGCACGTCGTTTGCGGGAAAAGGACGAGCAGCGAACAGAGTAGGTAGCAGAGAGAAGCCAAACCCTCAACAGACATGTGCCTTTTTCTGACTACACCTGTTGGGACCCACCCTTAACGATCCAGCATCTTTTAATCTTTTATTTTATAGCCAGAAAATGATTGACTGCATGTTGCATCCCACTCTTCCCCTACCAAAATATAATAGTATTTTTTTAAAAAAGAAAAGTTACAATCCAGCATACTTTTTTGGACCGCCAGCGGAAGGAATAATAATTGCAAACTTATCCCTAAACCGGTAAACCCACCATCTGAGGATCCAGTTTGGCCGAGCAGGGCTCTCGTCCCAAAGGAGATCTGGTGGTCTGGACTATCTATTTTTTTGTTTTTAATTTTTTGAAGTTATTTTTAAGTATCAGTCAGTATCCTGAAATATCTCTTTAGTAGTATCTTGAAATATTTTTTTAAGACGCTAAAATAATTTCTTAAGATCATGAAGTATTTTTGAGTAGCTGTCAGTACCCTGAAATATCTTTTTAATACCAGCTATTAAAAAGATATTTCGCAGATCTTAACTACTCAAAAATACTTCATGATCTTAAGAAATTATTTTAGCGTCTTGAAAAAATATTTTTGCAGATCTTGAATAGATCTTAAAGAGATACTCAAGATCTTGATAGTGATCTTGAAAAAAAGTCGTCAATATCTTTGAAGATCTTTTTTAAGATTGAGTCGCAGATCCTAAAATATTTTTTGAGGATCTTAAAAAAATATTTCAGGGTGCTGAATTATACTAAAAAAGTATTTTAGAATACTGGCGGGTACTTAAAAAATAAAATAAAAATATGTACGGTCCAGATCTCTTCTGTCAAATCTCCTTGGCTCGTCCCAAGAGGAACGAGCGCCCCCTGCTCGGCATTTGGCCGAGCAGGGAAACTGGATCTACCATGTGATTGCTAGCAAAAGTTATTTTTTTTAAAAAATATTATTTTATAAGAAAAAATTAGACTAGTCCTACCCAGCTTGAGTGGAGCGTGGGACCAGGTTCACGCATCCTAATGAGTTCACCTACCGCAAACCGGTTCAACCCGGACTTGGCCTGTGTTATTTATATGGCCATCTTCATTGATCTTCATATCCAAGCTCCGCTTCAACCATCAGACGACGCAGAGTTGAAAAGGTACAAATTTGAGGAGAGTATTAATGGCGTCGTCGAACGGAGAAGAGAAGCAGAGTGAAGCAGGAAGGCACCAAGAGGTTGGGCACAAGAGCCTGTTGCAAAGCGATGCTCTGTATCAGGTACGCGACCGAATCTCGAAACCTTCTTTGTCCTTCTCATCACAATTATAATACTAAGAAAATTGAAACAAGTGATTATATGGTTGCAGTATATTCTGGAAACGAGCGTGTACCCAAGAGAACCAGAACCCATGAAGGAGCTGAGAGAGATAACAGCAAAGCACCCATGGTAAGATGTGATTAATTAATTGAAGTTTTGTGTACGTGTTGGTTGGAGAAATATATATATATATACTAATTAAAAAGGAAAAGAACAGGAACATAATGACAACGTCGGCGGACGAAGGGCAGTTCTTGAACATGCTGCTGAAGCTGATCAACGCCAAGAACACCATGGAGATCGGAGTGTACACCGGCTACTCCTTGCTCGCCACCGCCCTCGCCCTCCCCGACGACGGCAAGGTATCCCCACCCTTCTACATCTCATCTCACTTTCATTTCATACAAAACAGGGACAGTAAAATCCATTCCCTTTTCTCAATCCTTTATGCCAAACAGGCCCGCATAGTTGAGTAATGAAAAAGCTAACCAGATGAATGACATCACTTTCCATTTTTTATTGACAAAGTCAATTTTTTTTCTCTAGAAAGTAGTACTCATATTTTAATTTCTTTATAACTATTACTCCTATAGTCCTAATTATAAGACATAGTTGACTTTTTTTTGAAGAAATTAAGGAAACTAATTAAATTACTTTAGAGTATTTTATTTTTTATTTTTTCTTCAAAGTAATTAGTTTAACCAATAAACTAATATATAATCTAAAGATATACAACATATAAAATGATTAAGTAATTTATTTAGTTTTCTTAATCTCTCCAAAACGTTTCAATATGCCTTATAATTAGGACTGAAAGTAGTATCATATAATTTCATCATTTATATGATCATAAAAATCATTAGCTTTAATATAAGAGCTTGTTCCTATCGTAGTGTAATTTATAAACGAGATCTTATGTTAAAAAACTGTATATTGAAATCAATCTACAAAATTGCTTACTGAATTTAAAATAATTTTGTATATCTTACCAAAAAAAAAAAAAAAAATTTGTATAAATTTATTAAATAATAAGTTATTCAATGTCAAAATAATAATAATAAATGAGTGATTGGCCCTTCTTGAATATTGTATTGAAATGAGTGCTTTCGGCTCCTATTTTCAATCCCCACCCCCACTTTGTTTAATTAATCAATTTAATGTTCTCTGAACTTTACGGTATACATTCAATTAATTAATTTAATTTTTATTTTTTGGGGGGACCAGGGTGTTTAATGTTTACTTATAAATGTCGCATTCAGTTGCTGGCTTCCTTTCTAGATATTTAAAATTTTGGTTTGTGTTGGGCCCAGATACTGGCGATGGACATTAACAGGGAAAACTACGAATTGGGCCGTCCGACCCTGGAAAAGGCCGGTGTGGCCCACAAAGTGGACTTCAGAGAAGGCCCTGCCCTACCTTTTCTTGACGAACTCGTTAAAGACGTAAGCCTACTTCATCTTCTTTAACTAGAACTAAATCAATTACTAGTAGTAAATAAATAAACTGAAACTAGAAAATGAATGCAGGAGAAGAATCATGGGAGCTTCGATTTCATATTTGTGGATGCGGACAAGGACAATTACCTCAACTATCACGAGAGGCTCCTTCAACTTGTTAAGGTTGGGGGTGTGATCGGCTACGACAACACCTTATGGAACGGCTCTGTGGTGGCACCAGATGATGCGCCCTTGAGGAAGTACGTTATGTATTATAGAGAGTTTGTGTTGAAGCTCAACAAGGCTCTAGCTGTTGACCCTAGGATTGAAATTTGCATGCTTCCTGTTGGTGATGGAATCACTCTCTGCCGTCGGATCAAGTGAAAACTCCAATAAGCCCTAATCTTAAAGTTTTACTAAAATCTTTGCTTATACTGAGGAAAGTAATGTGTTGTAGTGGATGACACCTCTCGATGGCGAATATGGAGGCGTCCTGTAATAATATGAATATTATAAAGAAAGTCATTTTATCCTTTGATTTTAAAATTTGATCATTGCGGATGACTGAAAGTGGAAAAGGTTATTTATTGTAATTTGGATCTTCCATCATATCCAGTTCATTTCCTTTATTTTTATGTACTTGTTTTTTAATCACATCTTGACTTCAAAATATCACTCAACAAAAGTTTTTATTAGTAGAATACAATTTTTTTAAGAAAATACCTCATTTCTCATTTCTATAGAGGTTAAAATGCAATTTTGCCTTATAAATATTTACTGTAGGGCAGTAGGTACCTAAATGTATTTTGAGGAGCAATATCACCCTAAAAGTATAATAACCAGTAAATGTAATGAGATAGGTAAAATAATAATGGAATGTTGATACTTTTTTCGATGAAAATGTAATTACGCATTGTGAAATAAACTTATTGCTTACAAAGTCCTCAAACATAGAGCGTAGATCATGTAGTAAAGCTGTCATAGTCCATGAGATTGTCCTATTAAACACGATTATTTTCACATGGGAGCGCTTGATAAGATGACAGAACAGCAGAACATTTGTGGAGCAAGGAATGCATAGCTGCTGTAATATGTGATAAAGAGCATTCCTCAGGGCAAGTAATTGCAAGTGGGGAGCACCCAACTTAACTGGAGGAGCAGTACACCATTCACCAAGCATCTGATTCTGGAATTGATCAATGAACTCCTTGGTACAAAGCTGATGTCAGCCTGTCTGAGAGACCCATTGAACTTGTGTGATTGCTTGACCTGGTTGGTAAATGCCATGGCTCGTGCATGTGTCATTTGGATGATCGACTTGCCACGGTTCAAAGCTCTTTCCTGCATGGCAAATCTGGTTTCCAACATACCACAAGGATTCTAACAGTTGGAAAGGTAAATAGGAGATAAAGTTGGATCCATCCTTATGTTTTCCATCCGAACAAATTAAATAACCATTGAGTCAAATTTCTATTAGGAGAAGCATCTATTCTAAGACCTAATTGCCTGCCAAACCAACAAGCCCTCGAAAAGGAACAATTCAGAAATAAATGATATAATGATTCATCATTTAAATCCGATCTGATTCATGTCTCTTTCTCTCTCCCTCTCACCCACACTTGTTGCTTAATCGCAATGAATGCCCACCACGCCCTCTGCCCTCCATATCCCCCATTATATCACTTTTCAGTTTCACACTTTTTGATTCAACCCATATTCCTTACTGACTTCCTACATCAGAATCACACTAACAAACACTCGCGCGCGGAAATTAAATTGATTCATATGAACTGAAACAAACACTCGGTCATTTAATTTGGCTTGCAACACCAAGTAATTAATGGATTTTAGCTAGGTTGAAAGGAATTGATGAATTCACAAGGAGTTTTTATGTATTTATATCAGCACATATATATAAGTATATAACAGAGTCCCCTGTTCTCCGTCTCCTAGAATCCAATAACAAGCCAGAACAGGGAAATCGATCACACAGAGAGAACATCAAAATTCAGAATATATACGGGGTTTGGAAAAAATCATCCACCATATCATGTCGGCTCGATAACTGAACCTGAGACGAGGAGAAACCATAGTCGACATCGCAGCAAGAGGAGGAAGAGTCAGGGAAACGAGGCAGACCCACGTGAGCAGGGACGAAGGGGATCACCTTGCCTAAGTTCGTGAAGCGGCTTGAAAGGCGCACCATTAACAATAACCTGATAAGACACTGGAAAAATACATTGCATGACTAGGTTAATTCACTAATGGGGAAATTCCATGGCCTCCGTTACCTTCCAAAGGAAGATCCAAGAAACTGTATCATATGCCTTTGCTACATCTAACTTTACCGCACACCATCCCCCCTGGTTTTTCCGTGATGCTCTAATCTTAGCCATGCATTCAGAAGGCAGAACAATGTTATCTGAAATTAGCCGGCCTTTCAAAAAAGCATTTTGATTTTAAATCTCCCAGGATAGTTTTCAGTAGATTACACAATACCTTAGAAATCAATTTGTAAATAACATTACAAAGACTAATCGGCCGAAAATCCTTAAAAAGGTATTTGGATTATTAATTTGGGAACTAAAATGTGAAGGACCTGTTAAGCTCATTGAGTAAGAATCCTCGGTGAAATATTTGGTACACCATGGCAAAGATATCATCCTTTAGAATTGGCCAAAATTTCTGATAAAATCTTGCATGAAAACAATCCGGCCCTGGAGACTGTTGCTTCAATCTCTTCGACAGAAAGAGTTTTGTTGAGACTCAAAAGATGTTGAGGTAATAGTTTAGGAATATTAATATTGGTAAGTGTTTAATTTGCTCCATTCGATCAAGATCACAAGCATCATACTTAAAATATTGTGTTGCTTCATTTTGAATATCTGCAAGCTCTTCCAGCCATTCTCCACTTGCATTCTGTATTCGAGTGACGTGTCTCTTCATTCGCCGATGAGAAGCATAAGTATGAAAATATTTCGTGTTCCTATCACCTTGGAGAAGCCAATTGTGCCCTTGCTTTTTGAGCCCATAATATTTCCTCACAATCAGACCAAAATTCCAAGTCCATTTTTTCATGCCAGGACTGAAGTTCTCTTGCAATATTTGAGGAAATGCGCCCACAGTCAAAGAAGAAGCTTTATATTTATCATTCAAGCCAGTAATCTGATTCAAATCACCTATTATCATCCAAGGTTTTAAAATAGAACCCGCAATATATTACACAGCCAACTCCACAATATATGTCTATTCGCAACAGAAGGAAAGCCATACACAAAAGTGATACATATTTCTTGATTATCATAAACACAAAGGGAGTGAAACCAGTCAGAGGACATATCCTAAACATTGCATGAGAAAGAGTTACAGACACCCAGAAAGAGCCCTCCACTACGACCTGTTGGGTTGACTATATATCCATTCGATACACTACCACTTTGATCAGAGGGTCCATAATATCCCCTTTGACACTGCCATATAAAAATAATGGATTGCTTTTTTTCTTTTTCTTTTTTTCTTTCTATCAAAAGAAAATTAGAAACATTGTTTGTCTTCCTCATCGGTTCAATTTTATAAGATTTTTTTTTTTTGAGTGATTTTATGTTTTATAATATGTATTTGGAGAAAAATAATACTTCATTAATGAAACTTATTCCAGAATTACCTCTCATTATTCTCCTTATCAAATATCTTTACTAGCTTCCCTCTACTCCTTATTAAATTAAAGATATTTTATTGCCAACTATGAAAGATATTTTTTTTTTGAAAGTTTACATTTGTAATTTGAAAAATTAAAATTCTAAACTGTATTTAATTGATTTTATTGGTATTAAAAATTTTGTCATAAAAAGATCTTATAAATTGCGATGGAGGTCCGGAGGGAGTACTCTGTACTATTAAGAATGGAATCTTGATTAATATTGCTAAAAGGTTTCGGAAAATGGACCAAATTAAATGACTTCATTAATAATTTATTGGGAAAAAAATAAATGCCCCAATTAATAATTATGCACAGGGGTACCAATGGGGTTGAGTTTAGTAGGGAGAGGTTGGTTACTCAAAATGTGACAAACCAAAAGTTGAATCTCATTGAGATAAGTGCCCACATTTAAGGGTTTAAAACCCCTACTCCTCCCTTCCCCTCGATCTTCTTCTTTCATTAATCATTAAATCAATATTTAAATTGTGTAAATTTGATCTTTTAGAAAATTATTATTTAAATTTTAAATTGTAAAAAGAAAATCAATCAATTAATTATAAATTCCTATGTATTTTGTATAAAACTAAATCTAAATAATCAAATCATGGTTCAAAGAGAATGAAAAGATAAGGGGTTCTCTGCACATTTAGTTTTCAATTGTGTTTTGAATAGAACTATTTTCAATTGAAGGATACATGACCTTATAAAAAAAAAAAATATGTGTAGGCCAGGGTGTTTTCGTTGTTCATTTAAATGTGGTTAGTATATTTAATTTAAATTTTTCATAAATGTACTCATTAATCTTATTTATAAGTACTTCGAGTATATTTCACAACGACAAAAAATAAAAATCTTAAATTGTATTAATTTTACCATAAAATTCACCAACTTTCTCAATCCCCTATAAATAGTCGGACAAAATTTCTTCTCTCATTCACCAACCACCAAGCCGTTTTTGGCAGCCGGTTCAGCCCCGGTCATCTCCTTGCCGTTATGTGTATATATATGACCATTATCTTTTCATTCATCTTCATCCCAATCCTCTCTGTCTCTGCCTTCTTAACTTTGAATCTCAGCTTTTTTTGTTTGAATAGCAACAATGGCATCCAACGGAGACCACCAAGCAGACAAGCACCAACACGGCGTCGTCCCCAAGATCCTCTTGAGGACTGATGCCCTTTACCAGGTACTACTAAGTACCACCAAATAATCAAACCCATTTCTTAT
The DNA here is from genome assembly GCA_019022615.1 of Acacia melanoxylon. NCBI lineage: Eukaryota > Viridiplantae > Streptophyta > Magnoliopsida > Fabales > Fabaceae > Acacia > Acacia melanoxylon. The sequence goes on from JAFJYJ010000007.1 coordinate 6,167,794, forward strand.
CCTCTTCGTTTAGTTTCCTCTACTTTGGACGTACGTAGTATAAGAATTTATCGTTCGTTTGATATGATGATGATGTTGCAGTATATTCTGGAAACCAGTGTTTATCCGAGAGAACCAGAATCCATGAAGGAGCTGAGAGAGATCACAGAAAAGTATCCTTTGTATGTACACTTTCATCTTCTCATATATAATATTGATATGTTAGTGTGTGTGCGGGTTTGTTTGCGGGTTGTTGATGATGATTTTGAAAAAATAATGAAACACACACACACACACATATATATATATATAGGAGCATGATGGCGACAACGGCAGATGAAGTGCAATTTTTGAACTTTCTGCTTAAACTGATGAATGTCAAGAACGCCATGGAAATTGGTGTGCTTACTGGTTACTCTTTGCTTGCCACTGCCCTCGCTCTTCCCCATGATGGCAAGGTACGTACTGCCATACTATGTTTATTTTAGCTTTTTTAGAAGTACTTTTTTATTTATAGGATAAATATGTAAGAAAAGTTTTATCTCCACTTATAGAAGAAGAAGGTTTTTGAAACCAAGATTTTGTTATTTCCAAAACAAGCATTAAACATTTGTTCACGTCTTTTTTTAAGTGTGTGGTTACAAGTTCAACCCTCTAGCTAGATCTGAAGATGTTCTTTCTGTCAAGTAAATGAAGAAAGAAAGAAAGAATAATACATGAGTTGTATATGGTTATTAATTAATTATAATTGATAAAAATAAAATGTATCATTTGTATTAATATTATTTATGGTCACTTTACGAAACAAGTTGTTAATATTTTCTTCTCTCATTAAGCAAGCATATATACTACTATCTCCGGTGCTAATTATAAAACATAGTTGAGTTTGTTTGGAGAGATTAGCGAAATTTAAATAAGTTATTTAATCATTTTATATATTGTGTATTTTTAGATTATATATTAGTTTATTAGTCGAACTAATTATTTTGAAGAAAAAAAATACTCTAAAATAATTTAATTAGCTTCCTTAATTTCTCCAAAAAAGTCAACTATGTCTTATAATTAGGACCAGAGGGAGTATCTAGTACTGCCTCTTATCATTTTTATAAGAGCCCAAAATTTAAATTAGCTTGGTCTTTTTTATAAGAGCCTGATAAAAAGTGTCTCAACATTTAATGATTATGTTTTTTTTTTTTTCATTTTTTCCTCTCATAAATCATTTATGTGTCATTAATTAAAAGGTGGAATTTTTTCATTCCCTCTCTTTGTTTTCTTTTATACTCTTACTCACTCCAGTCCTTTTTAAAAGTTTTTTTTTTTTATTGCGCAAAATGAATTAGTAGTTAAGATTGGTTAAAAACAATAAATGTTTAAAAAATGTCATGTCTTTTTCTAATATGCTCCATTTATATATAAGAGAATGAGTAGAAAATATGAGAGATAATAAGTAATAAATGATTAAATGAAAGAGAATTAGTGTTGAGTAAGGGATAATTCATATAAAGTTATATATTTAATAGGGGAGAAAAGGAAAAAGTAGTTCAAATTTTGTGACATACAACAAAAGTTGCTTATATTAAGGACCAGTCACAAGAGAGAGAAATTTACTTATAAAAAGGACAAAATAGAGTACTATTCTACATTCTCTTTCTTACTGTCTCTCATTTATTACTCATTCTCTCTCTCTCTCTTGTTTGCCTTCTCATAAATAAAGGCATATTTAGAAAACATTATTTATTTTAGACATGCTTGTTTTAAACCAATTTTAACTGTTTTATTAAACTGCGTAATACGGTTATTAAGCTGTTACAACAAGGATTGAAAGAAGGAAATACTAATGACAACTTCTCAAGAATTAGTATAATGCTTCCTGTATAAATTTGTTTTGCCACATTATAATAATTTATAAACTGCCTGTGTGAATGTAGTAATTAATTTTTTTTGACTTTACTCTCCTCTAGAATCAACAATGTATTTCATCATCTCTTAGGAACGGAATTGGATCCTCTCATTATCTTATATTTTCATCATCCCTCCTCATCCAATCTAAACCTTTGATATCTCTCCTCAACTAATCTAGACCGTTGATTTGAATTAATCTTAACTGTCTCATCCTGAAGTATTTTTTAATATCAATTAGTATTCTGAAATATTTTTTCAAGATCCTAAAATTTAGGATCTTGAAAAAATATTTGACTGTACTAAAAAAATACTTGAGGATATGATTTAATCTTAAAAAAATACTTCAGGATATGGGTGGAACTAAAAGAAATACTTCATGATCTTAAAAAATACTGCATAATTAAAGCTAATGAAAGATAAGGAGGGATGAGGAGAATAAAGCTTAGCAGAGAATCCGAACCCCAAGGAACCAGTTACCATCCACAAATAAATGAGTACAGATTCTCTTAATTAATTTTAATTAAAGATTGCCTACGATAATTATAAAATATCTCAACAATTTTCTCCAAAATAAGCTATGCATTTTCAAAAAAAAAAAATGTTAATGTATAAACCTTTATGGGAAATTTTTTTCAGACTTTAATTACTTTCCTCTAGAATCAACATATTCAGCATTCAGGGACCAATTGTCGTCCACAATAAAATGAGGGTATACATTATATCAATTCCATTAGAAAATGAGACATTTTAGATAAATAATTTTAGCTATTTCATCAATTTGAATTATTTTAATAAGGCTAACATTATTTTAGGGATTAAAAATCTTTGCTAATTCTTTGTATGCAGATATTGGCCATGGACATTGACAGGGAAAGCTATGAAGTAGGTCGTCCAATAATAGAGAAAGCTGGTGTTGCTCACAAAATTGACTTTCGTGAAGGCCCTGCACTTCCTCTTCTTGATCAACTGCTTAAAGATGTAATTAAGCTTTTCTATCTAAATTTCTCTCAAAAACAAAGAAACACAACAAAAATCTGAAAAAATAAATAAATTGGGAAATAAATGTGTTTATATATATATATACACATGCAGGAGAAGAATCATGGAAGCTTCGATTTCATATTTGTGGATGCTGACAAGAACAATTATCTTAATTACCACAAGAGGCTGATCGAGCTGGTGAAGGTTGGGGGTTTGATCGGCTACGACAACACCCTATGGAACGGCTCTGTCGTGGAATCACCAGATGTGCCCATGGATGATTACGTCATGTCGTATAGGGGCTTTGTGTTGGAGCTCAACAAGGCACTTGCTATGGACCCTAGGATTGAAATCTGCATGCTCCCTGTTGGTGATGGAATCACTCTGTGCCGTAGGATCAAATGAGAGGTCCACCTACGATTGATATTATCCTCTCCTCCTCAACACACCATGCAAATCCACCTATGTTGCCTGTTTTATGGTTTTAAATATTTCTCTGTTGTTAAATAATGATACTCCGTACCCTTGTCTTTCTTTATATGTAAGTTTTATTTTTATTGGTGGATAAATAAAACGAATGTTGTGTGTTCTGTCTCATAATATTTTTTTCAACTATAAGATATTTTGTAGATTTCTTATTTCATAGGAGCATTCAACCACACTTAAAAGTTGAAGGCAACTAGGAACAGATCCAAAAAATTTATAAAGGGTGGGGGATTTGATGTCCCAGAATTTTTATTTTAAGAAAATTTTTAAATGCATTAAAAAATAAAAGAACAATATAAATAAGAAAAGAAAAAAATATTAAAAAAATATTCATGAAATCAAGTGAATAATGATGTTGTAATAAGAGAGACATTTATTTTACAAACAAGTCATTTATAAAAGCAAGGCTAAGTGCTGTTAGAAATGCAGCTACATAAATTACAATGAAGGGTGAACACTCAATAAGTTCAAGTACGTATATTTTAATAACAAAAGTATATTACAATAAAAAATAATTACAATGTCATTCTTCTAGGCCTTATTTTTTGAAATTCCATCATAATTGTCTTATTATCTGTTATGGAATAAAATATTAGGCCCACTCAAGGTGTGGCCCAACAAGAGCAACCAATATCGCACGAGATGTGATGACAGAACATTTGGGCTTGGAGCACAAGAGGCCCATCGGTCAAACCCTAACCCTAAGGTATCCACTATAAATATATGGTAAACCCTAAAGGTACACAGACTCGAAGCTCTCTCTCTTTACTATTCGGCCACACTGTGCACACACACCACCCCCTTTTGCTGTGTATAGTGATCGTCTATTCTCAAAGATATCTCATCCATGGATATCTGAGAGGGAGCTATTTGATCCTATATCAACATACTAGTCCACCTAGGGCTAGACATCTGTGTTCTTATGACAGAACATTGGCGCCGTCTGTGGGGAGTCGGTAAATTTCTGATTCCCGTGACCAAAGATGGTCAGTGATTCAAATTCCCAGCTGCGAGATGAGCAATCTTTGATCTACTGGAGAAACTTTCTATGAAGAATGGGTTGTGCTCATTAAAATTTCCACAGACTCGTACCTGAGGGAAAAGCCAAAGCCCATGAGAAGCAAAGAGAGAGGGACGAAGTCAAACCATGATCGTATAGAGTGATTACATGGAAGTGGAAATTTTCTCGGGATCCAAGAGATCAGAGGCGAAAACTCAAGACTGAAGGAAGAGTTGAAGCTTCATACAAAACCCTAAAACCAGATTTTGTACGAGATACTCATGGCCGAAAGGAAGGATACGGCCACAGCTAAAATCCTAAATGGTGCTTGAGATCTCCGATAGATCCATTCTCGTTAAAGATGGTATCCAACTCGGCCACTGCGATTTTGAATTCTGGCGTGTCTGCGTCTTGTGAGTTGTGACTTCGGTTTGACGCTTTGCTGAGTTTTGAGACAAGGTTCACCACGTAGTGTTTACGGAAACCGAGCTCCCAAGCCGAGATAGAGATTTGAAAGATAGAACTCATCCTTGTCAACTCCAAGATCACGTCCTTCTTACGTGGCGCACCTGTGTATGAGCATGTTGGAGAGGTGTTTTAACAGGGAGGAGGCACAAAAAGGCGCGATTTCCGACACTGAAGCCGGCATGCAGAGCTTTGGTGACGAGGTAAATGTACACGGCACGCAGAGCATCTGGGCCGAGATTGCCGTCCCGAATGATGCCGAGACGTAAACTTCTATGAAGGGTGGAAGCCGAGATGGGTCAACGCCCATGAGGCTGTCTTCATCGCGGTCGCCGAGATAGAACTGAAGTCGCCATTTAAGCCGAACCCAGATCGTGCAATATATGCCGTGTTGGAAGATGCACAAATTTTTGGAGGATGGCAGGGCAAGAAACTTCTATGCCCATCAAGAAAATAATGTAAATAAACTTCTATGCCCGGGAATTCCGAGATCCAGTGCCGAGAAATGCTAATGTCCGGGATGCTCATTGGGAGTCTGGGATTGTTAAATTTTTGATCTGTCTATCTCGGCAAAGGCCTCCAAGCTGCATGTTGGAAGCTCAGGGAGGCGTTCTCTGCAACGTTGATAGTCCGGGATGCACATTGAAGACCGGTTTGTAATGTCGGATAGCCGAGTTAAATGTCGGAAGGCCGAGATTCATTAGGATTTGAAGAAGCTCATTCTATAACAGATCCCTGAAACCAGACTGCAACCCCGACTTCTGAAGGAGGTGCCGATATATACATTCCGAGATGGAAATGTCGACTATTATGGGAGAACCGAGATACCTTTCTCAGTGACAGCCGAGATAGCTGAACTGGGATGCAACGCCGGAATGCCACAGATCCGAGATCGCTCAACCCGATATAGCAAGGACGTTGGGAAGCTGAGATGTGTGAGACGGAGCACCCTCCAATGGACCAGGAGGATTCATACCGAGTTTATAGCTTATGATTCAGAGAATTGGTTTTACACACTGAGGAAAGTTATTTCCATGAGATATCTAAAATCTTAAGTGAGTAGAAGGTATCCTGTTTTCGTCGATGGTGCTCAGAATTCAGCTGGACTGAAGATTATTCAGATCAGTTACTTTCTTGCCATGATCCCCAAAGTCACGTTGAGTCCACGAATCATACGGGAAAGCAGGTTATGAAGTCAGAAACAACGGTGGCATTAGTGGGGGATGAAGAGATTCACTTGGTAGCTAGGCCGAGTAAGAGTAAGAGGTTTCCATCCTTCTAGTGCTTTTCAGTGCATGCAAAACTGACCCCGAGATGGATGCAAAATACCAAGAACTTTGGGTTGGGCTCTAGCCGAGCTCGGTTTAAATGCAGGAAGACCAGGGCGGTGATTGGTTGCTTGGCAAAATCAACGAAGAAAAAGGCTTGGCCTTTCGTGCTAATTACATGTGAAAGCAAAACAAGAAAACAAATGATGGACTTGGTGGAATAAATAGGAATTTATTTCCTTTTCATGTGCTATCACAAATCTGGATATGACATGAAGCTGCTACACATATATTGTTGCAGATAAGTCTCTTTATCATATGCTGCAGTAAAAAAAAGCACATGGTTGAAAATAATGAAGCCACGTATACACTGCCTTTGACTTTTGAGCGCCATCTGATGCGTGTACACAAGGTCAAAATTATTCTCTTGTAGAACGACTTATTATGCAGATGCAAAATCTTGGGAGGAAATCATCTAGGCGTGCATATGATGCTTATTATTCAAAGAGCTGAAGATCTTTATCTGTTAGTTTCTACAAAGGAATTGCTTTCTTGAGAAAGTATATCAGCGCAGAATCAATGTATAGTAATTTGATTGAGCTCCCACGTGAATACGACATCATCAATCTTTTGAGCAAGGTGAAAGATCAATTGTGGGTCACATTTGTCTTTTGTTCATCACTCTTCAAGTGTTGGTAAAAATTCAGGTTGTGCGGATGCTTCAAGCGTCAGCAACTTGCAATCAGCAGGCTCTAAGGCATCAATTAGAGTCTGTTGAAGTGAGATGTATACCAAATCGATATGCTGATGCTCATTTAGAATCTAGAACTAAAAGCTATGCATATTTCAGAACAACATGTGGGCACAATGGTGTTCAATCTGGCATCACTACCTTATCTCAGTTTGTTGTCCATAACAACCCAATCAAATGCGATGGGCCGAGAAGAAATAAGGGATTATTAGAAATTTATGTTCTACAAGATGATGCCAAATGAAAGAAAAAAGGGATTTTTGAAGCCCTGGGAGTTGCAAAGAGTATGGAGGGTTGCTCATGGAAAATGTTAACGAAGCTTGGCAATTTCTTGAGCTCAATTTTTCTCCAATGCTACAAAAGTCTATTTTTGATAAGTAGTATTGGAAGTGTAAATTCCAACCTCGGATAATTTCCTCCATGAAAGCTCACAAGAATCTAGTTGATTCCTAGAAGAATGCTCCTAAATGGATCCAGGCGCCATGCTTGTTTTTGTTCACAGTGAGGTTGCGTCCTTGTTTTGTAAGCAATGAGTGGATGCCAAATTCATTAATCTCGTCTAGTTGTGTTAATCTCATTGATGAGGAAATACAGTTGCCACCCTTGTTTGATTTTCTAAATTTTGGGGGCTCCCCAATAAAGGAAAAAGGAAGAAAATTGCATTAGCTATCTGAACAAAGTCAATGAAGGGCTAGAGCATTGAGACGCTAGAAGAACAAACTCTTTATTTAAGGAGCTTGATGAGTCTCAAAAATCAGATGCAACTCTTGGTGACAACAAGCACCTCCAAGTTGAAAGTAAAGGTACTGTTAGCATTGTTATAAGTTAAGATAATGCTAAAATTGTACATGATGTAATGCATGCTCCTACTTTATCTCATAATATGCTTAGTGTTGGATAGTAAATGCATAGTGGCCTTTTGACTCTACTCAATGATCACTACTACACTAGTAGAGATAAAAATCTAGGCAAATTATTGCTAGAGTTTCTATGTCCGAAAATATGTTGTTTTCATTGGATATTTCAATGATTGAAAAGTATATGCTTTGGGAAGGCGGTCCCCGGTTAAGCCGAATCTGGTTTGTAATCCCGGCTCCGTGTAAATTTTTGAATGTGGACCCCGGTTAAACCGAATCTGGTTAAAATCCCGGCTCCGTGTATATAAACATGTAGGAATCAGAGGTACATAAACCTGTTTCCGAAAATCATGTCGAAGATAAACATGTAGGAATCTGAGGTACATAAACCCGTTTCCGAAAATCATGTCCGAGTTAAACATGTAGGAAGCCGAGGTACAAAAACCTGTTTCCGAAAATCATGTTCGAATTAAACATGTAGGAATCAGAGGTATAAAAACTCGTTTTCATGAATCATGTCAAGTTTAAGCTTTAATCCGTTCTTGAGGGCGGTTAATTTTAACTTAGCCCGGATTGGAGGGCGTTTGGCTCAAAATACAATCCGTTCTGAAGGGCGGTTAATTTTAACTTAGCCCGGATTGGAGGGCGTTTTGCTCAAAATACAATCCGTTCTGGAGAGCGGTTAATTTTAACTTAGCCCGGATTGGAGGACGTTTTGCTCAAAATACAATCCGTTCTTGAGGGCGGTTAATTTTAACTTAGCCCGAATTGGAGGGCGTTTTGCTCAAAATACAATCCGTTCTGGAGGGCGGTTAATTTTAACTTAGCCCGGATTGGAGGGCGTTTTGCTCAAAATACAATCCGTTCTTGAGGGCGGTTAATTTTAACTTAGCCCGAATTGGAGGGCGTTTCGCTCAAAATTCAATCCGTTCTCGAGGGCAGTTAATTTTAACTTAGCCCGGATTGGAGGGCGTTTTGCTCAAAATTCAATCCGTTCTTGAGGGCGGTTATTTTTAACTTAGCCCGGATTGGAGGGCGTTTGGCTCAGAATACAATCCGTTCTAAAGGGCGGTTTACTTTAAATCAGCCCGGATTGGAGGGCAATTTTGCTTGTATACAATCCGTTCTGAAGGGCGGTTTGCTTTATATCAGTCCGGATTGGAGGGCAATTTTGCTTGTATTCAATCCGTTCCGAAGCTAAACATGTATGAATTCTTGGGGAAGAAACCAGTTTTCCAAAATCATGTGAAAGCTAAACATGTATGAATCCGAGGTACATAACCCGTTTTAACAGAATCTTGTTGCGACGGTAATCCCGCTAAGTTTATTTTAAACGGAACCCGATTTAAACCGAATCTGGTTAAAATCTGAGTTCTGTGTGGATTCCGTCCCTACGAAAGGGATGAAGGCGGAGACCCGGTTAACTGAACCCAGTTTAAATTAGGGATCCGTGCAAAGTTGCGCAAAGTTTTGAAGCCGGACCCGGTTAAACCGAATCTGGTTAAAATCCCGGGCTCCGTGATAATTTTTGAAGCCGGACTACAGTTAAAATCCGAGCTTCCATGAAAAGTTAAAACCTGAGTTCCATGTGGAGAGCCAGGTTAAATTATCAATGTATCCCTACGGCTCGAGACCGAACCACCGTGCCGGGGGCAATGGGTTGTTAGTGGAAAAACATGATTACCAATAGCCAAGATTATGGCAAACCAAAACACAACAATAAGTATTTTCCAATGAATGTGATTTGCTTACATGTTATTAAATGCAGGAATATAGACCGAGAAAAATTGCTACGAAAGCAAGCAAGGGATCTTATTTCTCCTCGCACAACCCGGATAAGCCGGATACATCTCGGCCAAGTCCGCGTTTCATATCAAACAAATAATACATCCCGCAGCTCGAGACCGAACACGGGCCGGGGGCAAATCGTTATGGAATAAAATATTAGGCCCACTCAAGGTGTGGCCCAACAAGAGGCAACCAATATTGCACGAGATGTGATGATTTAACATTTGGGCTTGGAGGCACAAGAGGCCCATCAGTCCAAACCCTAACCCTAAGGTATCCACTATAAATATATGGTAAACCCTAAAGGTACACAGACTCGAAGCTCTCTCTCTTTACTATTCGGCCACACTGTGCACACACACCACCCCCTTTTGCTGTGTACAGTGATCGTCTATTCTCAAAGATATCCCATCCATGGATATCTGAGAGGGAGCTATTTGATCCTATATCAACATACTAGTCCACCTAGGGCTAGACATCTGTGTTCTTATGACAGAACATTATCAATGCTATCAAATACATTTTTCAATATAAGGCACTAAACAATCATTCAATCATTCATCCACCATCCGATTACGAAGTATAATCTTAATGTATTAAGGGTGAACACTTAATTTAAGAGTGGACAATCATTCAAACATGAAAACATCTCTAATTACCCAATTCAAGGGTGGGCACTTATCTTCCCAATCATGTACCTAGCTCCACCCATAAAGGCAACCAAGGAAGAAAGATGTTAAATATTTCAAGAGGCCCAACTCCTTCTATGATTATTAAATCATTTCATTAACTAACACAAACTAGAAAAACATGTTAACACAATCCAATTTGAAATAATTGAATTTCATAATGAGCCAATATTTTTTTTCTCAAGGGAAAAAAATTATAGTATTTGATTTCATATCTAATTTTTCTAATGCAGAATATATCCACTTTTTTTCAAAATAATATGAAATAATTGCATTCATAATGACCCAATTTTTTCAACTATAAGATATTTTGTAGATTTCTTAAAGGGGTAGAGTAGGTAAATCAATTCTGTAGATATTTTTTTCCACAGGTAATACTTGCATAATTCATGGTAGAACTTGTTTTGAACGTCGGCCGGTAAAAACACCAGCACGTATTGGAACTTGTTTTGAATTTCAACCGTTAGTAAGGAAGAATAGGTGGCGTCTTATAAAAAGGATCAATGAGAGCAAGAGGTGAGCCGGTGGTAGTGGTGCGGGTCCAACAACGAGGAAAGACGAAGAAAGGGAAGGGAAGGGAAGATGATGAAGAGGTGTGATGATGAGGTGGCGGTGCGGGGTCAACATGTAAACTCCAATGTGGCTCTACTACATGGCGTTCGAACTGTCAACTTATCTTATGTGGCAGATGTCTATTTGTCTAGTCGTTAGCCGAGAGCAACATTGCTATGTTTAAAAACTTACGGAACAACATTGAGATTCAAAAAACTTTCAAGACAACATTGCTCATATGTTTATATTTCTGGGGTGAAATTGCTACTTAACCCTTTATTTTATTTTTTTCCTTCTTTTACTCTTTATACAATACTCTCTCCGATCCTAATTATAAGACATATTTAACCGATTTTGTGGAGATTAAGGAAAAAAGTTAAATTAGTTACTTTTATTCATTTTCCTAAAATGCCCTTATATAAATTTAAAATGACATAAGTAAAATAGAATTAATAGCTCCTACCACATACCTCTCAAACCTAAAATTTTCCTTTTCACACAATATCTAATTAAAATAGTGGTCTTATTATATGTACATATATATGTGTGTATATGTATACATATATACATATATACATATATATACATATATATATATATATATATATATATATATATCTGTGTGTGTGTGTGTGTGTGTGTCTACACACATATGTATGCATAAACGCACACACATATAAACACACACACACACAAAGATATATATGTATATATATACATGTGTGTGTGTGTTTATATATGTATATATACATACATATATATACAGACACACACACATATATACATATATGTATACACACACACACATATATATATTTAAAAGTTTTACTAATTGGAAGAGTTTACGCACCTATATACATATACTCACCAAAATCCATATATATGCATACACACACACATATATATTGACAGACACACACATATATACATATATGTAGACACACACTCACATGTGTGTGTCTATATTTACACACATATATACACAGACACACACACATGCATACATACATACATACATACATACATATATGTACGCGTGTGTATTTCTATATATATTTGTGTGTAGACACACACACACACACATATATATATATATATATCTAAAAGTTTCATCAATTGAAAGAGTCTATGCACCCACATACATATACTCATCAAAAACTAAACACACTTGAGAGAATAAAATATGGGTATTTTATGAAGAAATTGACAAAAATTAGAATGTTGTCTTATGATTAGGACCAAAACCAACTCCTAAATGTTGTCCTATAATTAGGACCGGAGGGAGTATTAAACATTGAAATCTGTATTTTATATTATTTTCTTGACTATAAAATTATTTTATTTTTATTTAGTTTATAAAATTTTAAAACTTTTGATATTAAGAGGAATGTTAATATATATATATATATATATATATAAGATAATACTCATCTTCAAGTATTAAACCATATAAAAAAATTCTTTAATGTCTAAAAGCATATTTAAAACCAATTGGGTTACATTATATGATTACACGATAGATAGGATGGATTAGCCAAATTATCTACTGTGAAAAGTTAAGATTATTTTATATTGTTTTAGAATATATCTTAAATAAAAATAATAATTTTTTTTAAAAAAAGGAAAAGATAATACCCATCTTCAAGTATTGAACCATATAAGAAAATAAATATGCCAATATTTTATACTCCCTCCGGTCCTAATTATAAGACATAGTTGACTTTTTTGGAGAGATTAAGGAAGCTAATTAAATTACTTTAGAGTATTTTTATTTTTTTTCTTCAAACTATTTAGTTTGGCTAATAAACTAGTATATAATCTTAGAATACACAACATATGAAATAATTAAGTAACTTATCTAGCTTCCTTAATCTCTCCAAAAAAAGTCAACTATGTCTTATAATTAGGACCGGGTAGTACTACGTATTTGATTAGCTAGTTCAGGTTTAATCTAAATTTTATTATCGTTCCAAAAATTTAACCGGTTATAATTAAATTAAGTTTAAATTGAATTTAGATATAATCAGATAAGGTAAACAATTGAGTTAGATGATCAATTGTTTCCTAAAAATATAAAGCCAAGTTCCTATTACTATCCTCACAAAGCCAAGTTACCATTACGATCATCACACCCATTTTCTTCGTTAGTGCTTTACATCTCCCAAACACATGTACGGAGCCTTCGACAATTCTACCTTCCCTGACAAAGATTGTGCCTGTTTGGAATCAATGTTAGGAGAGCGTTAGGAGCGTTAGCAGTAGAGTTAATGGGCGTTGGAGAAAAAACTCAACATGGTGTGTTTGGGTTGCACGTTAAGTTCACTGGACTTAACATAAAAAAAAAAAACTCAAAAATCTCGTTAAGGAAAAAGCTCCAGAACCCAGTTTTTTTCATAATGCTCTCACCTTTTTGACGTGGGCCCTGCCACTTCTACCACTATTAATCCAAACACAAATCATTATCTATAACCTGACTTTTTTCTCACCGAGCTTTTTTTAAAGTCAGATAGCTTTTAAGCCACTGCTCCTACCGCAAACCCAAACAGACCCATTGTCAACCCAAGGGAGGACCAACTCTCACGTCGACGGAGGTTTACATCGATATCCCCGCCGGCAAAGACATGGGGTGCTTTCCGACGGCATCCCCCTTTGGCAAGAGAGCCCCATCCCCGGACCCTTCTAGATACAATCACTTTTCAGCACTGTCACTATCAACCCTTTGGAGAGTTTGTTTTATGTTTCCGATGATACTGGAAGGGCCATACGGTATATTAAAGACCCATATGGTGGGAGGGACAGCTTGGGCCACCGTGCGTGTGGTGGCGATGATGAGGTGTTTGAAGACGTAGAAGATAGACCTTCCAGCAGCAATTTATTGCCTCGTATTATAAATGCTCAGTTGGGTGAAAGTTCCAAGTTTGATAGTACACAACATGTAAACATTCCTACACAATTTGAAAATGAAATAGATGAAGAAGACAATCTGATGAATTCAGTTTATGATGAAATGTTTTCCGTGCCGAGAGGGTGGGAAATGACGGCGAAGACGGTGGTCATGAATAACTGGGGAGATGAAGAAGATGATTTGATGTCTAAGGCCGGTTTGTTACGCAGAAGATTTGAGGAAGAAAAGGAAAGGAAAAGAAAGGAAGATTAGAATGGAACTTTAAAAATGTAAGTTGTTTGATATACTAGGGAAAGGAAGTTAGTTGAGGAAAAATGTAATGTTTGCTATAAAGAATTGAGTGTTGGTTAAGTGGGAGGATTAGATGAAATTCCGAGATTCTCCTTAAATTTAAAAAACAAAACAAAACAAAAAAAACTTCTGCATAATTTCATATCAACCAAAAATAAGACGTTCGAACTTTAGAAATACGTTCGAACGTAAGTAACTAAAAAACGAACGCGATCGAACCAAAATTTTGACAGTGACCAAACTTCTGCATAATTTCATATCAGAACAGCAGAACGAAAGTAACAAATTCAATACTTGACAACAACCAAGCTTGTGCTATGTTTGTTTGTTACAAGAAGCAAGTACAGTAACATAAACCAAATTTTTGAGAATTTGCAAGAAGCAGGTAGGTAATATAAACCAAATTTTCGAAAATCTGCAAGCAGCAGGTATAGTAACATAAACCATCGAGCAAAATTTCACACAAAATCAACACCCATTTCGACTTACCTGGATTCGAGAATCGTCTCCCCTTCCTTAAACTTGTCCTTCGACTGTCATTTAAGCAGCCTTCAGCTCGTCCTTGTCGCAGATCCTCGTTCTCGCATCGTAGGTGTTATAAGCTGGTCTGTTTACAGGGGCTTTTTCGTCCCATTAATTGCCTCTCCCAGGAAGATTTCAACATTCCCGCCTCTTTTGAAGGGAAAGCACATTCCAATGGATGATGGAAGATTTGCAGTGGTGGGAATGTTAGACGAAGGAAGATAAGACAACCAAACACGTTTTTTGCGTGGGAACTCTATCTTCCCTTTACATCACGCGCTTTCTCTGTAACAAACGGGTCCTAAGAATGATGAGTTGGACGATGATTTCTACAATTCTCTAATTTGATTTCTCTCCTTTTTAAAGAAGTTTGTGACTTTTGCTTTTTAAAAGGAAATATTTTATTTATTAGGACTGTATAATACTTTTTTTTTTGACTATATAATACTTAATCGCCATAAGCACCATCTTATCAATCTTTTTCGTTTTCTTTTTGCACATAATTAGTTTAAGAAACTTCAAATCCTTGATAATGGAATCCTTGACAATGGCTATTATTCATAAAATTTAAAATAAAGTGTACAATTAATTCAATGTAATTTTCTATTCTTGCTGATCCCTCACTTACGGATCACTTTAAATTGCAGGATTGGGGTCAGTAAGCTTACTCTTCTATTTATTAGCCATGAGTCTTAATCATAATCAAACCTTATATTCGCATGATAATGAAAGTGAAAAAATGGACTCAATTTCAAAACTTACCTTTTGAAAGGGGTCTCATTTCACTTGGCCCCGTTTGATTCAGTTCAGAGTAGGTGGAGGTGGTGTGAACTCCATGCTTGCAACAAATGATGGTCGACGCAGCTTGACCATGAAAAATCCATGTCGTGAACATCGTTAACTCTGTGATAATCCACACAACGGAAGCGGTCTTAACCTAATGTGGTTGGTGGATGCATAATAGTTGAAAGTGATGTCAGATAACTGTCCAGTAACTATGAGTTAAATTATACCATAGAAAATGTCTTTCTCCAATACTTTGAGAATCTGATTATATAATGCATAGTTATATATGTAACTTAACTTCTCCTTAAGGGATGCACATGTTTGTGGTGAAGACAATTGTTTAAAAATATGCTCTGTTTCAGCAATACAAACAGGGGCAAACAGAGCACTATTTCAACTACTAAGACTTCTTGCAGTCCATGCACATGGGCACGCCGTGGTTAACACAGCTTTACCCTTCACTATTGGAACCATGTATAAGAATGTTAGCCAAACATAATGACATTACGCTTTCGGAGATATGGTTACGTTGTCGGTGACAATGTGCAAGTCATGGTTACGTTGCGGTTAATCGAATAATTTTGAATGGGGATTGGGGCACATGCACGTGTTAACTTGAAATTTGTCGGGGACATCAGGTGTGAGGGGGTAAATTTTAGAATGCAACAACCATGAAAAACCCAGAGTATGCATATGGTTCCAAAAGCATAAGTAACTTGAGATGAAGTTGATTTAACCTCATCAACCCAATGGGCATGTAATGGTTACATAATACATATGGCGTAAGTATGAAACACACATGAACATCTATTTCACTGATTCCCCACAAACTTGTACAAACGAAGGAATTATTACACAGCAATCCACCCATCAACCTAAGGAACGACAAGTCTCTAACTTCCCTCAGGATCCTGGGGTGCTAGAGGACTCTTGTTGCACGACCTTAATTACCCCAAAATAAAGGCCCCCCTTCCCTCTTCACCAACACATACTGATGAGGAGAAATATTTTTAAGGGGAAAAAAATATAAAGGAACTTGCATTATTTCCTTTATATTACAAAAGGACAGCATATACTATCATCTCTTTCATATTATAAATATTTAGAATACCATTTTGTCCTTTCTTATTTTTAAAATTCTTTTTGAGGGATTTTCTCCCATAATCTTTCACCCTTCTCTTTTCAAAAGCATTTTTTAAAAAAAAAAAAAATCTAAAAATTGAACGTATATGGAAGTTCTAGACAGTCGAGTACAGCCTAACCCTTTAAACAAGCTAAGAGTGTATTTGACTATTTGGAACAAGTTTAGGAAAATATCTTCTAGAGAGGAAAAAATGATAAAAGTGATTCTAGAGAATATATTTTGGAAAATGTCGTGTGAAAAAGTGAAGTTTTTTTTTTTTTTTTAAAGTTTCTGCATAACTAAGGTTCCACTCCCCCAAACCATGGTTTTCTTAGCAAAATAGGATGGAAAGAAACTCTAGAAACAGTCTTCCACGGCTAAAAACCAAATGGACAAGTAAAAAGTATAATCTATCCCTTGAGACCTTCCACTAAAAATTGAATTCAATGGTAGCACCTAAATCAATATTTACACTTAAAAAAAAGGCCTTCCCTCCTGAGTTCCACATAACAACTCATCCATAGTAATGACTAAATCATACCAGCATTTCAATGATTGGCTCCGGAGGAACCTCAACCCACATAACTACACTGGCCTACAATGGCAAATCTTTTTTTGGTATACTCGTTTGAAAATTCTGTTCTGGGAAAATAGAAGCAAACCCATTTTCTTGAATGAAACTATGTCCCCTGAAAATCTTCTTTGGATGACACCACTAAAGCTGAGGATCTCATTCAAACAAATTGATACTGGTGATTAGTAGCTCTTGCTTAGTAATATCTTTGCAAATAGATGATGAATACATCTCTTTTAACTCTAGAAAAAAACAAAAAAACCAACTGAAACAAGAAACCGCCAGATCCAGAAAAACCGTAATGTACTCTGATACAAGAAAAAGTTTTGTTTTTAACGTAAGAAGACTTTCCCTCTATACAGTCCACCAGGACCATGACCTAACAAGATTACTATTGAGCAAATTTAGTCTAAATAAACTGAATCATAGATGACGAAACAATGGCAACATAAAACAAGGCATAAAGTTTCAATCTCAAACAACAGGTAAAGTGGCATCACAACCATCCCATCACCACACTAGAAGGGTTAACAAAACAGGTAGCAATAATCACTACCACTTCTGTTAGAAATAATAAATCTAAGCATAGAGACCATTGTTATTCAGTCGAAGGATATACTGCACAAGGATCATCGAGGGCCGATGAATATCATCAAAATAGACCACCAAGAAACAAGAATATCACAATCAAAAGGGATGAAACACTAGACCTGAATGTGAAAAGATTGTGCTAAGCAAAATTTCTACCTTTCACCAGGAATTAGATGATACTTGATACTGTGTTGAGCAGTGATAAACGAATCAAAATGTCGATTCTTATCCAACAAAAGATCCGAGTTTATGATAAATTATAAACATATAAAGCATCCATAAATTGATAAACACTGCTATCTCATCGACACTCATATTGAAAACTAGATAAAAAGATTGATATAAATAAAAGCATCTCAACAATCCATAAAATAAAATGCCCAAAATTATGACCTGACAGTCCATATCAATAGTCTTCTACAGCAGGAAACATGAACTGAAAATTGAAATATAAATCGACTAAGAGACCTTTTCCCCAGATGTGAAGCTTTTAACGGTAGGACTTCTGGAATCTTGCACGAGCACCACGACCACCGAACTTCTTAGGCTCGCAGCGCCTGGGATCAGCAACCAGCAAGGTTCTGTCGTACCTAACAAGAATGTCTTTAATCTCCTTCTTGCTCTGCTCGTCAACGTACTTCTGGTAAAACGCAACAAGGGCTTTAGCAATACTCTGTCTGATTGCGTAAATCTGCGAGGTGTGACCACCTCCTTTGACACGGATTCTCATGTCAACGCCGGCAAATCGGTGCTTTCCCAAGAGAAGGATCGGCTCGAATGCCTTGAATCGGAGGATCTCCGGCTGAACCAATTCAATCGGGCAGCCATTGATCTTAATGAGTCCACGGCCGCGCTTGCAGTAGGTGACGGCCACCGCAGTCTTCTTGCGGCCGAAGCACTGAACTTGTTCGAGGGCTTGATTCTGCACTTGCTCCATGGTTGTGCTGCGAAAACCCTAATTCCTTGGCTGCTGTAAAACTATGGAGTTGTGAGATGAAATAGTCGAGCTAGTTGACTTTTTTAGAAAGATTAAAGAAGCTAATTAATTAGCTTAGAATATTTTTTTTTTTATACTAAATAGTTTGACAAATAAGTTAATATAAATATAAGAAAACATAACATATAAAATGATTAAATAACTTATTTAACTTTTTAAATTTTACTAAAAAAAAGTCGACTATCTCTTATAATTAGGACAGGTAGTATTATACTACATCTGATCCTAATTATAAGACATAGTTGACTTTTTTTGGAAAGATTAAGGAAGCTAAACAACCTACTTAATCATTTCATATGTTATGTATTTTTAGATTATATATTAGTTTATTACCAAACTAATAAGTTTGAAGAAAAAAATAAAAATAAAAAAACTCTAAATTAATTTAATTTCTTCCTTAATTTTTTCAAAAAAGTTTCAATATGCCTTATAATTGTGACCGAAGGGAGTATAGTCTTAGATAGCCCGACCGAAGAAGAGCAATGATATTGAAATTTATAGACTTGGCTTCTCTCATTTTTTTTTTCCCCTATGTCAGCTGTCATCCCCTATCTTTTTATTTTTATAATTGTTGGACTAAGATTCAATGATTAATATTTATATAAAAATATTAGGCTAAAAATTACAAAACTTTTTGAATTTTGGGTTAGTTATGTATAACCATGTGATATTTTAAAGTTTAAATTTAACTCCCCTCATATTTATTTATTTTTTATTATAAGCACCATGCCATTAATGGGCCATTATCTTTTTAAAGAAAATTACCAATGTCTGATTAACAGGTGATGTGTGGCATCATATGTAAATTGCTAATTTCACAAACCCCTTAACTTTGATTAATTACATATAACCCCTAAATTTTGATCGTCACAAGTAACTCCTTGAACTTTGATCGGTTACAAGTAACCCTGAAATTTGATTAGTTACAGCTAACCCCTCAACTTAACATTTCAAAATATAAATTTAACTCTCTGAAAAATTTGATATATAATATTAAATTATGCATCATTACTTTTATCATCTTAATAATTTTATTAAATACTTATAAAAATATTGAAAAAGAAAGAAGTTTTGTAAGGCTGATTTTACAACGCCTGGAAGAAAGCTTATATACTTAATTTTGTTAACTAAACTTCTAATAAAACTATGACAAGTTCTAATTTTCTTAGACAGACACTTGTACTAATTTAATTGGAAATCAAATATATAAAATAGTAATATTTATGTTCTTTCTGGCTTTGATATTAAATTAGACTATGCTATGAGAGAATACACGGAAATTTCTTAACCTTTTTCCAACTAATTGGTTCCAAACCGATGCTCACACTTTTATTAAAGGTCTTATAAATAATTAAATTAGATATAAAGAAACTACATAATAAAACAATAATACATAATAAAAAGTAATGTACTTTAAATAATGGGGTTTATACTTCTCATATTGCATGAGAAGAAGATTCCTACTCACACATGAAATAGTGGGACCCACATCTTTTTTAGTAAAAAAAAAAACTCAAACACTGGAAATGGTGGGGACCCACATCTTTTTGTATCTATGACATGAGGATATACTTCTCCTACAACATGAAAAATGTATTTCCCTTAAATATTAAAAAGAAATTGGAAGTGAATGATTGGGTATGGGGCAGAAAATGCGAGCGGAGATGCACCGTTGAGAATGTGACTTTGCCTTCAAATGACAGCAAAAGAGACATTGAACACTTAATAAATATCTTATTCACTTGCATATGCTTTCTTCACACAGTTATTAACCCAAAATTTCTTATTTTAATTTCCAAATTGATTACGTCTCTGTCCCCTTTTGAAATTAACGTTATTTCCCCCCCCTATTTTTATTATATTTTAAATCAATGTACACTATTTACTTGTGATATGATCAAGAATAATTAAACTTGCTTTTCATAGTTAACACTTCGATAAATTTTTTAATATAGGATCTCTTTAACTAATTTGATTAAATTAATGAATGTATGTAAGTTAGTTAATTATAATAAATATGACAATTTTTTTAAAATACCCTTATTATATCTTTTTTAAAAAAAAGTGGCTCATTGACTTGATTAAAGAAGTGCTTTGAAATCACTATTGAGGGTCCCAAAAGTGCGAAACAATTAGTAAATCTGGTTCATTGATACTTGTACAAACGAAAAAACCCCATCAACCTACGTAACGATAAAATCCACAAGTCTCTAACTTCCCTCATCCTGGGGTGCTAGAGGACCCTTGTTGTGAGACCTTAGTTACCCAAAAAAAAAAAAAAAAAGACCTCCTTCCCTCTTCACCAACACACTGATGAGGAGTAATATTTTTAAGGGGAAAAAAATACAAAGGCATTTGCATTATTCCCTTTATATTACAAAAGGACAAGGTAGATACTAACATCTCTTTCATATTATAAATATTTAGAATACCATTTTGTCCTTTCTTATTTTTAAA
Source organism: Acacia melanoxylon (assembly GCA_019022615.1). NCBI lineage: Eukaryota > Viridiplantae > Streptophyta > Magnoliopsida > Fabales > Fabaceae > Acacia > Acacia melanoxylon. Next base: position 6,188,758 of record JAFJYJ010000007.1, read on the forward strand.
ATTCTTTTTGAGGGATTTTCCCCCATAATCTTTCACCCTCTCTTTTCAAAAGCATTTTTTTAAAAAAAAAATCTAAAAATTGAACGTATATGGAAGTTCTAGACAGTCGAGTACAGCCTAACCCTTTAAACAAGCTAAGAGTGTACTTGACTATTTGGAACAAGTTTAGGAAAATATCTTCTAGAGAGGAAAAAATGATAAAAGTGATTCTAGAGAATATATTTTGGAAAATGTCTTGTGAAAAAGTGAAGTTTTTTTTTTAAAAAAAAAAAAAAGTTTCTGCATAACTAAGGTTCCACTCCCCCAAACCATGGTTTTCTTAGCAAAATAGGATGGAAAGAAACTCTAGAAACAGTCTTCCACGGCTAAAAACCAAATGGACAAGTAAAAAGTGTAATCTATCCCTTGAGACCTTCCACTAAAAATTGAATTCAATGGTAGCACCTAAATCAATATTTACACTTAGAAAAAAGGCCTTCCCTCCTGAGTTCCACATAACAACTCATCCATAGTAATGACTAAATCATACCAGCATTTCAATGATTGGCTCCGGAGGAACCTCAACCCACATAACTACACTGGCCTACAATGGCAAATCTTTTTTGGTATACTCGTTTGAAAATTCTGTTCTGGGAAAAAAGGAGCAAACCAATTTTCTTGAATGAAACTATGTCCCCTGAAAATCTTCTTTCGATGACACCACTAATGCTGAGGATCTCATTCAAACAAATTGATACTGGTGTTTAGTTGCTCTTGCTTAGTAATATCTTTGCAAATAGATGATGAATACATCTCTTTTAACTCGAGAAAAAACAAAAAACCAACTGAAACAAGAAACCGCCAGATCCAGAAAAACCTTAATATACTCTGATACAAGAGAAAGTTATGTTTTCAACGTAAGAAGACTCTATACAGTCCATCAGAAGCATGACCTAACAAGATCACTATTGAGCAAATTTAGGCTATATAAACTGAATCATAGATGAAGAAACAATGGCAACATAAAATAAGGCATAAAGTTTCAATCTCACACAACTGGTAAAGCGGCATCACAACCATCCCATCACCACACTAGACGGGTTAACAAAACAGGGAGCAATAATCACTACCACTTCTGTTAGAAATAATAAATCTAAGCACAGAGACCATTATTATTCAGTCTAAGGATATATTGCACAATGATCATCGAAGGTCGATGAATATAGTCAGAAATAAGAATATCACAATCGAAAGGGATGAAACATTAGACCTGAATGTGAAACGATTGTGCTAAGCAAAATTTCTACCTTTCAGCAGGAATTGGATGACACTTGATCCTGTGTTGAGCAGTGATAAGCGAATCAAAATGTCGATTCTTACCCAACAAAAGAGCGGAGTTTATGATAAATTTAAACACATAAAGCATCCTTAAATTCATAAACACTGCTATCTCATTGACACTCATTGAAAACTAGATAAAAAGCTTGATATAAATAAATGCATCTCAACAATCCATAAAATAAAATGCCCAAAATTATAGACCTAACAGTCGATATCAAAAGTCTTCCACAGCAGGAAACATGAACCGAAAATTGAAATGTAAATCGACAAAGAGACCTTTTCCCCAGATGTGAAGCTTTTAACGGTAGGACTTCTGGAATCTTGCACGAGCACCACGACCACCGAACTTCTTAGGCTCGCAGCGCCTGGGATCAGCAACCAGCAAGGTTCTGTCGTACCTAACAAGAATGTCTTTAATCTCCTTCTTGCTCTGCTCGTCAACGTACTTCTGGTAAAACGCAACGAGGGCTTTAGCAATACTCTGTCTGATTGCGTAAATCTGCGAGGTGTGACCACCTCCTTTGACACGGATTCTCATGTCGACGCCAGCAAATCGGTGCTTTCCCAAGAGAAGGATCGGCTCGAATGCTTTGAATCGGAGGATTTCCGGCTGCACCAACTCAATCGGGCAGCCATTGATCTTAATGAGGCCACGGCCGCGCTTGCAGTAGGTGACGGCCACGGCAGTCTTCTTGCGGCCGAAGCACTGAACCTGTTCGAGGGCTTGATTCTGCGCTTGCTCCATGGTTGTGCCGCGAAAACCCTAATTCCTCAGCTGCTGTAAAACTATGGAGTTGTCAGATGAAATATTATATAGTCTTGGATTAGGGCTTCTAAAATCTGAGATACCCGATCCATAAACACAATCTGGGTTTGCTACTTTGCAGTGATATATACTAGCCCGGTTCAAGCCCGACCCAAAAAGAGCAATGACGCTGAGATTTATAGACCCTGCTTTCTCTCTGTTTTTTTCCCGGGGCTCTCAACCTCTACCCGTTTATGATTGTTAGATTAAAATCTAATCATCAACATTTAATATTATTTAAAAATATCAGATTAAATTATACACGACCCTCTTAAACTTTGGGCTAGTTACGTGTAACTTCCTAACATTTTAAAGTTTAAATTTAACTCTCCTTTTTGACAAAAAAATAAAACTCCCCTAACATTTTATTATAAGCAGTATGTCGTTAACTAATCATTATCTTTTCAAAGAAAATTATCACGTCAAATTAACAGATGATGTGTGGCATCTTATGTAAATTGCTAGTTTTATACCCTTAAACTTTGATTAGTTACATATAACCCCACTTAACTTTGATCGGCATAGGTAATTATTTGAATTTTGATCGATTTACAAATAACCCTCGACATTTCAAAATTTAAATTTAACTCCCTTAAAAATTTGATCTATAATATTAGACCATGTGTCACTACTTTTATCATCTTAATAATTTTATTAATATTTTTACTATCATTTGTCAATTAAAATAGCTTTTTGTAATGGAAAAAAATAGAAGAAAAATATTTAAAAAATATAAAAATAAAGTTTTGTATATTTTTTCTTAAATAAGAGGTTTAATGTTTTTATTTTTTTAATTATTATTCTTCTAATTTTTGTCATAAAAAATTAATTTAAACTGACAAATAATAGTAGAAATATTAACAAAACTATTAAAATGATAAAATTAATGACACGTGATTTAGTATTATAATTTAAATTTTTAAGGGAGTTAAATTTAAGTTATGAAATGTCAGTGGGTTATTTGTAGCCAACTAGCGGATCACGAGTTTAGAGGGTTATCTATAATTGATCAAAGTTTAAGGGTTTTGTAAAATTAGCAATTTAAATAGGATGCACGTGTCACTTGTTAATCTGATGTGGCAATTTCTGTTAAAAAATAATAGTCGATTAACGGTAAGCTGCTTACAATAAATAAATAAAAAAGGTTTGTTAAAGTTAAACTTTGAAATATTAAGGGGTTTTATGCAATTGATCCAAAGTTCGGGAGGAATTTTGTATAATTTTGGCCAAAATGTTATTACAATGGAGAGAATGATGGGAAAGAAATACTAAATGTGGACCATTAGATCTTGATCTAATAGTCATAAAAGGAATAAAAGATGAGAATGGATAGGAGGAAAAAAAAAAAAGGAGAGCAGCCATGTCTGAGATTTATTATTATTGGGAAAATCTCAGCTAAATCCCACAATTTGTACTTGATAAATATTTAGGGTTAAGAGATTTTTTTTATTTAATCAAATATTTTCTTTTTGAAGATTTAGAACTGTTTTTGCCTTTTCCAACAAGTTTTATTTCAGGGATTTAAATTTGCGTTATTCTCTTAATAAGGGTGAGATAGTTCACCACCTTAACAAATAACATGTTACCTACATGAGACTTAACTATGAATTTTCCATTAGAGATTTATATTACTAAATAAAAAAGTCTAAGATATTCAAAATATGTGATTGGCAATCCCATAGGCAGCGATGAGGCTCTTACAAAAGCATAGAGACAAAAGAAGGGTTTGTTACAAAAAAAAAAAAGTAAATGGATGAAAATATTCTTATGTCATTGACAACATTTTTGTAAATTGTGGAAATTAGAAGGTTAGTTATGGCTTTTTCACTCTATAGTTCAAACAGTGAAATCATTTCCCAAATCCAGTGCAATGAAAAGAATTTATTGAAATACTTACTTTTAAAACCGTTCTAATTAAGAATAAATTTAAAATTATAAGCATTTTCTTCTTACCGAGAACAAGATTACTTTATCATATGTGGGGGAAAAAAAAAAGAAGTGAATTTCACTAACAATTTCCCCTTAGACCTTCAAGTACTAAAGCACAACTAAAAAAAGAAGCAGCAGACCTGTCTCATAGTGGGTGGGTGGGTGCCTATGCATACGATAGATCTGTCTTTAACTTGTGGGATGCAATGTGTGGTCCTTCTTTTTCATGTGGCAGATTAGCGATAGAAATTGTTTTTTTAAATATGATTTACAGTGCATGAAGTAAGCATATGGAGGAAATTTATCACAACTTACGCGAACGTACTTCTTGAACACTTACTCAACAGAGACTAAGATTTTCCATATCAAAATTGCTACTCCTCTTGTCTTTAATATAAAACATATTTAAAGAGTTGATCTCGGTTCTAAATATAAGACATAATTTTTATATCTTTCAATCTTTTCCTGATTTTCATATTTGTGGTGAGAGGAACATCTACAAATCCTAAATCGGATACTGGATGATAACATCAAAAAATATTTCCTAATGAGCATTAGTTACCTTTAACTATTTGGAGTAAAATTACTCGTAGTATCAAAATTATCACAATGCCACCTTTTGAATTGACATTGATGGTTAATTATTGACTTTAAGTTAAACAATATTGTTGTTACTTTTGGTTATTGTTGTTACCTTGGTTATTGTTGTTACCTATGAAGCATCGATACTCTAAAAATTTCTTTTTCAACATATCATACACCCGTATCGGGAACATATCAAAAACGTCGTATTGGAATCAAATTAATATTATTTGAAGTAATGTATCGACGTTCCATATCAAAAACGTCGTATTGGAATCGGTGCTTCATAGGTTGTTACTTTCGAATGCCCAAGAGGCACAAGTGATTACTCTCAAAATAAAATTGCAATTTAACCAATATGTTCATGGAAGGACAACTCGAACCCCGAATTCCAATTATGTGAAGTTATCGATACTTTTACTTATCTTCATCAAAACATGTTTGTGGCATACATGGTGTTTAAAGTGTCACCTTTCCAATCCTCTCACAAAAAATCCTTCCCATATCGTTATCGTTGTTATGTCACAGGTTGATATCGTTTCTTGTGGCTTGTGACTCTCTCCACATCTATACTTACTGTGTAAACATTTCACCTGTACTGCATAGGTGTAATTATTGTACTTGAAGTTTCCTCATTTTTACCTTCATTCATTACATGTCTATGCATCTATGAAGATTTTTTTGTCATATCCTGTTGCCTCCGATTCTCTTTACTAATTTTAATTATTTCATTCAATTATTTGTATTTAGGGGTAAAGATTTGGTGTGAGATCCCGCAAACAGCACTCTGCTGGTCAGGACTGTTCTTCTCTGCAGGTTCCAGAGGATTACTGATGGCAGTGAACGACTCCGATGAACCTGTTACTCCCGCCGGCCGGCTGTTCCTGCAGCCAAAGACGAATCAGGTAATCCACTGCATCGTCGGATTCAAGAACCCCATTGATGCCGACTCCATCAAATCCATAATCCGCGATTCCCTCATGCTTCAACACCCACGCTTCACCAGCCTCATGGTGCGCGACCACCGCGGGTTCGAGCACTGGCGGCGAACCGAGGTCGACATCGACCGCCACGTCAAGGTCATCGACGGCCCCGTCTCCACCACTGCTGCCGCCGGCGACGATGAATCGGCAGTCAACGAGTACCTGGCGGAGTTGTGCATCGAAAATCTCAGCGCAGACAAACCCTTGTGGGAAATACACGTTTTAGTTGCCCATAAGTGCCTGATTGTCCGAATCCACCACGCTTTAGGCGATGGAATTTCGTTAATGTCCATGTTTCTTGCGAACTGCCGTAAGGTGGACGACCCGGAGGCGCTGCCAACGATAGTTTCTTTCGATCGGAAGAAGAGCAGTAGATGGAATTGGAGGGATTGGAGGAAACTGTGGGGCTTTGTGGTTACGCTGTGGTTTTGTGTAATTTTTTCGATTGAGTTTGTATTGAGGTGCTTGTGGGTTCGTGACCGGAGAACGGTGTTAAGCGGCGGTGCAGGGGTGGAGGATTGGCCGAGGACGATGGCTACGGCAAAGTTCCGCTTGGAAGATATGAAGGGGTTGAAAAAAGCCGTGACCAACGCTGTAAGTCGCTGCAATTTTTGTTTTTCCTCCAACACTAAAATGGAAAAATGGTAGGAAAAATAACATTTGAATTATAGAAACTCTGAAATGCTTCCTAAAATAACAAAATTAGAAATATTTAATCTAATAGTAGGAAATTTGAAATTTTAAAGTTGATGCGTTCACAACTTGAATATAAAAATTAGAAACAAAAACATAGAAATTGACAATTTGAATTTCCAAGTTATCATTATATACTCAAATTGCTAATTATTACCTATACATAAATTATCAACAATTAAGCGTCAAAATCCTAGATTCCTAAATTCCTTCATAGATTCCTGACAGATGTATTGTTTGTCCTTTTTATTAACTTAGTATACATTTAAGAATTTATTTCATTCAAATTGTATTTTTCTGTTTTTTTTTTTAATAAAATTGAAAATTGAGTCTCTCCCTTGAAAAACTCAAGGCAAGAGAATTTTAAAGGAATATATATATATATATATATATATGAGGATATAGAAAAAAAAACGGATTTTTTTTTTTATAAAGAATCCGGTCCTAATTATATTTATAGGACATAAATGACTTTTTATGAGAAATTAAGGAAGCTAATTAAATTATTTTAGAGTATTTTTATTTTTTTTCTTCAAAGTAGTTAGTTTGACTAATAAACTAATATATAATCTAAAGATACAGAACATATAAAATGATTAAGTAACTTATTTAGCTTTCTTTATCTCTCCAAACAAAGTCAACTATGTCATATAATTAGGACTGAAGGTAGTATAATTTATTGGGATAGGATATTATCACTACCAATTTTATGTCGCTACCAAGTCATTATCACTTTTTCACCATTAGATTAAAATCTTATCTACCTTCATCATTTCTCTCTCCTATTGAGATTCTGATATAACGGTGAAAAATTGGTAGTGACTTGGTAGTGACAATATCCTATCTCTAATTTATTACTAGAAAAATATCGGAAATAGAAATTGATTTAACTTGCATGTTGAATCATCTAATCTATGTCCACCACATATTTGCTTGCATTAAAAAGATTTTGACCCATCCCTAATAGCGTGGCCGGATTTAATTTTTATTAGGCAAAATTGAGGATTGAACTTCATGATATTTTTTTTTTTAAAAAAAAAAAAAACCTTTAAAATAGTAATTCTAAAAAAAAAAAACAAAAAGGACCAACTATCGACTACGGTGAGGGAGACAAAGCAACAAAGTTCGACACTTTGACCCGACTCTTTATTATTTTATTTTTTTTAAAATATCATTATTATTTTCTATATAAGGCATGAAAGTAAAGTTAATGATGGCAAAAAAAAACAAAAACAAAAGAAAGGAATGTTAGTGGATTAAAATTCAGGCACATCAGCAAAAGAAGGGAAAGTTTAGAGTCTAGAGCCGTGTAGTTTGGAAAAGCCTCAATCCTTGCCTTCATGGAATTCTCTACTGAGCATGTTTTATAAATATTGTCTTATTCTCTTTCCTATCGTTATCTGAGTGAACTGTCCGTCCTTCTCTGGCAGTTTTGGGTGTCGGCTCCAAGAAGCCAGAAGGAAGGCTAATTGAGTGCATTGCCAAATGGCCTTCCTTTTTAATATCTGCTCCTGTCTAGACATTTCTGACTCTGTTTGCTTTCTAGTTTCCCTTGATATGTTCTTGTTTTCCAAGGCTTCTCTCCATGCAACTCTCCTGTTAAATTTGTGTTTTTGAACACTTTATCTTTTCATTTAGGGTTAAGGAGTAATTTGGCCAACGAACTATTACTTCAGGAGCACCCAACACAAATAATTTTTAAGTGGACCAAAAATACCAAAAAACTTTTAAAAATGTGCCGTCAGCACAAAAATTGAGTAAAACTTTTTTGTGTTGGGCGCTTATGGAGTAAAACTTTTTTGTGCTGGGCGCTCCTCAAGTAAACATTTTTTTTTGTTGACTGCACATTTTTAATTTTTTTTTTTTTGTATTTTTGGTCAACTTAAAAGTTATTTATGTTGGACGCTCTAAGGTAATAGTTGGTTGGCCAAATTGTTTCATAACCCTTTCATTTTTTAATTTAGTACGTGTGCATTTTTCTCTCTTATTTAAATTCTTAATTTTACTAAGTTAGTACAATTGGCTTCCTTTTTTTTTTTTTTTGGGTCGAATAGTACAATTGGCTTTGGTACATAAGCTAACGCAGTTAGTAGAGCAAGGTTGCAAGGGTTAGCATAGCAAAATCAAATAATTTAATTAAGAAAGAAAAATACACGGGCACCAAATTAAAAATTAAGAGAAAGTAAATTATTTGCAAAAATAGTTTTCTCGAATGCAGTTTTTTTTTTTTTTAGAACTTTATGTTATATATAGACTATTGAATACATAGTGCAATTTATTTTTCCCAAGCGTGATTGATTTTCCTACAGAAAAGGAGGGAAAGGGTCCATTACACGTCTCTCCTACAGAAATAGAACTTCATGTTCTTAAACTGTTTTTCATGCTGGGACTTTTATTCATGTAGTCAAGAAAAATAGTGGCGCATGTAGCATGACTTCGTATTTAGGTGTTAATGGCCATAACGACTTATCTTAATCATAGTTTAAAGCATGTAATAACAAGGGGAAGAAAACTCTTCTTCTTCACTTGTTTGAAATAAAGGGTACTAAGATGTATAAAAGAAAAGGCACTGAGATATGTGATAATAAAGAGATTTCGCCTTCCACCGCTATACAGTAAAAGGTAGACATGTAAAACAGTAAGCATGACTCTGAATACATTTCTTCATTCCTCTGTGATTCGTTGATCCATATATATTATTCTGCAGACCATAAATGATGTTTTATTCGCAATCATATCGTCTGGGCTATCAAGATACCTGGATTTTCGAGAATCAAATGGTAAGTCATTGTTGCAGGCAAAGGTTTGTGCGCTCACAGTCACAAATTCACAATATATATTTCTTTTAACCTCTCATCAGGGCTGAAAAATGGGGTTCAGATAACTGGGATAGCTATGGCCAATTTGAGACCGCAACAAGGCTTGCAGGTCTACTCATTCTTCCCAAATATAATGATGTCCTTGTTTGTGCATGCTTTGTACTGTATTTATTATTCAGATTTCTCTTAGAATATAACGTTGAGGTTGGATCAACATATGATTGATACTGATCAGGATATAAAAAATATGATGAGAAGCAATTCAGGAGCAAGTTGGGGTAATAAATTTGGCATGATTTTGCTGCCAGTATCATATCTTGGAAGTAACTGTCCTGATCCTTTAGAATATGTGAGAAGAGCTAAGGCAATGATTGATAGAAAAAAACAATCTTTGGAAGCCCACTTCTCTTACACAGTTGGAGATTTTGTAATGTCAACTCTCGGAGCAAAGGTACGTTTTATTCCCACCAAGTACACAAAACACCCCTGAACTTTGGGCCATGCACAAATAATCATCTTGACCTTTTTAAAACTCAACGATAAGAGCTAAGGCGATGATTGCTGGTATCTTTAGTGCATTAAATTTATAACTACCATCTGAATCCTGCAGGTTGCTTGCTTGCTAAATTACAGGATTCTTTGCAACACTACATTTACAATCTCAAATGTGGTTGGTCCACAAGAGGAGATTATGCTTGCAGGCAACCCTGTGACTTTCTTGAGGGCAAATAATTCTGCCTTGCCTCATGTACAGTCCCTAAACCCAATTAATTAATGCTCTTGGCATCATTCATACCTTTTCAGATAAAATATTAGGTTTATGACTTTATGCTCTTGAAGTTAATTACCGTTGGTTTATAATTCAGGCACTCACTTTGAACATGGTGAGCTATGCTGGAAGGGCTGACATGCAAATCCAGGTAGCTAAAGACATCGTTCCTGACCCAAAGTTCCTTGCTAAGTGCTTTGAAGATGCATTGCTAGAAATGAAGGATCATGCATTGGCAAAGAGCTGACTTCTGTATAATTTGTTTTTGTTGAATGTACAATATTAAGAAAATTGAATTGTGACCAGTCATTCCAATGCATTTGATCATATATACACAATATTCATTTCAATGGAATATTTTTAACCGTAATTTCAGTATTGTTTTTGCTCTGATCTTTTTATTGTGTTGGTTTAAACTTTTATGAACAACATTTTAGACCTTTTGCATGTGTGAATATTGCTACCGATTTTTCCATCAAAGCTAGAAAATGATACAACCTCCGGTCCTAATTATAGGAACACTTTTGTAGTACAATTTACATTACAAAAGTGTTTCTATAATTAGGACCGGAGGGAGTATATTCTTTCAAGAAAAATGTTGTAGGAATATGGGCAAAAACGTCAAGAGTAGGGGGATAGTCATAGAGCATCTAATTAAGATCACTATAGCAATGTAATTACCAAAAAAAATTTACTGTCATATCATAAAAAATTGGACTGTTTATTTTGTTATCAGCAAAAGTGATGTGCTGCTCTATTATCCCAAAACATAGTTTTATGATTGTAGTGTGGAATGATGCGAGTTTTATGGATTGTCCAATATTTGCTTCAATCTTCCAGTTCCAGTCTAAAGCAATTACTCACCCTGTCCCTTTTCATGGGAGACAATTTTTTAGTATGATGCGTTCCCCTTTATAAGAACACTTAGAGATTGTCTTTTTTTTTTTTTACTGACTTCCCATCTTACCTTCATTTAATTACCCATATCATTGTATTTGATTCCCGCACATTCTTTCCGCCACATAGATGTGGGTATTTTTGGGAAAAAAGTTACAATTTTTTACATCTCTACCATCTTCAACTAACTTTCACCAATTTTTTGAACGTGATATGGTTAATTATTTCTTATGAAATGGAATGGAGGAAGAAATATGTGTACTACCAAGTACAGCAATTCATCAGCAACTACTTGTGTGCTTTCTGCAGAAGGATGTTCTTTGCATATTTACAGAAAATTATGTATGTGTGTTCATCAGTGCATGCATTTTGTGTATGTAACTCATCAGTCCTGAAAATGTTATAGAGAAATGCATATATATAACCTATTCCAAAGTTTAATCTCAAATATCTTTAATACAACTTGTATGTACACCAGCAATATTTACAAAGTCAAATGACTCTCACTCGGGAGAAACTTCAATAATCTCCAAACCCAATCATCAAAGACACCAGCCTATAAAAGTGAAAATCAGGTCATACTGAAATCAATCAATCCCCACATGCAAACAGAATAACTGATTGTAGTGGGAGACAAGTATTATTTTAAACACAAATCTTGGGCCTAGTCCTAGGGAAAGATTCTTAGAAACACTCCTTGGTTAAAGATTGATGCAAGAAGTAATAAGAACTCGTCCAAGTGACCATCTGTGTGGTGAAATCCACTAACACATTTTGGTAAGTTTTTATTCCCTCCTTGTCTCTATCTTAAGTGCAAGGAGCATACCTAAGAATCACTCTAGATTCTCTTGCCTTTTCAGAGAGTCATACTTTGGCTAAGGACTGGGTTCCTTTACTTCTCCCTCTCTTCCTTCTTAGCAGCAGCTTTCTCAGTAAACCATATCCTCCTTGTTTTTTAGCCGGCACCACAGCCAGAGCAGCTGTAACAATATTGCTTCTATCAGTTTGATCCGAAGTTAGATTTGTTTCCTGACCATTGGGAACGTGCAGAACATTACTGTTATCAGACTGAAGAGGGGGTGACTCCTGAACACCGCTAGTAGTTTTATTTTCTTCAGTATGGGAAGACAGAAGGATTCCTGATTTAGTATCATCCTCGGCTTGCATTTGACTGCGCAAAGAGGACCGTTTGAACAAATTCTTCTCATGAGTCGGGTTGGCCATAGCACTGGTTTTCAAGAACACATTATCAAGAAGTAGTGCACTGTCACTCGACGAAGCAAGGGCCTTCAGTTGTTTTCCAAGGTTTAATATGGTTTCTTGGCACTCTGCCAACTTTGATGAAGCTGCTGTGATCTCCAGGCCCTGAAATTTTGTTTTTCTAATTATTTCCACTAGGATTTGGGATTTTATTAGATAAGTTCTTGCTTCATTGGTTAAAATAAAAGGCTTTGACTTCATAGGTGAACTGAGAAGTAATATTGAAAATGTCAACAAATGTTAAGCCATTGGAGCATACTAAACAAGAGATTGCTATGACCACTGACCATGTACTATTCTATGACCCCATTACAATATACTCCTCCAGTTCTTAATGTAGGACCTAATTGGGGAGTTGATGTTGGTTCTAAATGTAAGACCTATTGTACATGTTTATCAATTTCTTCCCAAATTAACTTTATTGATATTTCCTTCACAATAATCAAACAGGAGAGGGAGGAAAGAAATTAATAAAGATGATTAGAGTCTTTTAGAAAAAATATACCATATTAACTAACTCAACTAACATCCTTAACATACCCAAATTCTAAATTAGTTAATTAGATCTCATATTAAGGGCCAAAGGAGTATCAATCATTGCATTGGCAATGTAGCATTGTATCATGTAGTCGCCAAGATGTAATGAACTTACAGTTTGATGCATCTTTTCCACTTCATGTCCGTCATGTTTTGGAGATTCTTTCTTTGCTATACTGTTCAATTTTCATACTCTCAAGATCAGAATTGTTATCCAAAAAAGAAAAGAGAAGATAATTACATAAGAGTGGGATAAGAACAGAAAAGGCATTACCTTTCTAGCTGGAGTTGAAGCTCTAGACACGTTGCTTCCAATTCTTCACAAGTGTTTTTCTTATCCTCCAATTCAACTTCTAAAGATGACAATTTCTGAAAGATTTCATTTAACTTGGCACGTGATATTGTTAACTGAGTATCAAGATCTTCATTTATGAGCTTCTGTTTCTCGATCTGATCTACAATTATTTCATTGGATTCCTTATGTGTCTCCAATTCCAATTGTAGTCCTTTAACGGTATTTTGTGCTTCCTGAAGTTGTTTCTTCAGACCCTGACTCTCCTCAGTCACCAACTGAAGCTTCGCTTCCAAGTTATCTTTTGCAGTTTTTGTATTCCTCAGCTCATCTTTCAATTTTCTGTTTTCTTCAAGGAGATCATTCTGATCATCCTTCTTGTTAGTGAACACACACTGATCATCTGGGGAAGCAACCAAAGTTGAACAGAAAGACATCTTATCTTCAACTATCTGATTTTCATTTCCATTTTGAGATTCATGACAACCAAAATGCCTCTTGATCTTATCCCTTGCAACTGAAGAATTTCTAGGGCTGACACAATTATTCATGCTCCATTCCAAAGCAAATGCTACTTCCTGTGCAAACTCTTCAAGATCAGCTTTTCCAGTTAATAAATCCTTACAGGTATGAACAAGTTGATGTAGAAGTGGACTCAAGTCAGCAAGCTTCCACTGGAAAACGTGAACAAAGTATTCTTTGGATGTAGGTGATTGAGGTATTCTGGAATCCTGGTTCTTCAAGCAATCATCTGGGCAATTGTTGCTGATTAATGACACAGGTGAAATGTCTTCAATCAGTTTGATAATTTTACTGATTGAATTTCTCAAATTATAATTGAGGTATTTGTCGCTTTTTTCCTCTGTACCACTGTTGAAACTATTAGAATCCCTGGATTTTTTAGGTGTATCAGATTTACATGAAGTTGGGGGAGTTATACAACCCAAAACAATTCTTATGTCCTCGATGAGTTCATGGAGACTTCGTTTCGATATACGCTGCTGCTCTAAGGTGGCTTTCAAAACAATCTGAAGCCAGTCAAATGAAATCTCATTAGTTGCAAATTTGAATTGTGTCTCCTGTTTCCCCTCACTTAAGCCAAATTCTTGTTCAAGTGGCACTAGTTCTCTACTAGTTAAATCAGAGCAATATTTTCTTTTAGGTGTATCAACCGAAACTATAGCTCGCTTCTCCATCTCAATGAGATCATCCAGCAAATTCATCTCTGAAACTTCAATGACTTTACGGTTCTTCCGATCTTTAGTCTCTCCGGTTCTCAAATGTTCCAGTTCAGAAATAAGTGCATTTGCCCAGGATCCTGAAGAGCTAATCCCATCATCATCGTTAGCAATACCAAACTTTGATATAACAGAAAGGTCATTTGATACAGGATAACACCTTGCTAGCTCCATGGACTTGTGATCTTGAGATAGCTTTCTGAGTAGAATCTCAGCCTGTGATAATTTGGTAGCTGTTTGAGCATACATATTTCTTGAAGATTCCAGTTCAGAGTTCTTCTTGGTCAGAATCCTTTTGAGAGCCTTGTTTTCCTCATCCAGATCCTGCAAACGTTTGATCATCAAGTTGAAGCTCTTGTTAGATACTTCAGGAGAGTTTTTTCCTCTAGTAGTTTTATTGTAAACCAAATCTCTGGTAGGATTTATTCTCCTTCTCATGTCTTTATCTCCTCCCACAGTTCCAACTTCATTCTTCATATTCACCATAGCATGCTGGGGTGACCTTTTCTGTAGCAGAAGATGGAGCCTCTGACACTCAACTTCTAACTTGGAGACTTTCTGAATGGTTTCTTGATATTGTTTATGAGAAGCTTCTGCATACTGACGACCATATTCCATCTCTTCTTTTCGAATCTCAAGTTCCTTCTCAAGCATGTGAAATTCATATTTGAGGAAAGCATTTTCCTTCACTGTGGAATCCAATCTATCAACCAGTGTACTGTATTCTGCATCAATCTGACGTTTACGATTTAGCAGGTCTCCAATGAATTTCTCTTTGGCTTGAAGAGCATTGGTTAGACTAGTATTCTCAACGGTTAAGTCAGCTAGCTTTTTACAATTTTCCTGCAACTTTTCTTCCAACTCTTTTTGAATCTTCTCATGCTCTTTCAGTAAATCTGGTACAGCACCACACATACTTTCAGCTGATGTTTCTTTAGTCAAATCTTCATCTTCTTCCTCTTCACAGGACTCCATCTCTTCTGTTGCTTTATCTTCGCCTATAATTTGATTAGAAATTAATTGATTTGATCAGCCAAAATCACAAACCAGATTGGATGTCCAGAATACAGAAACAAAAGCATGTGCAAAAAGCATATCTGAAGGAAAAAATCTCCCAACTATAAAAAATGGACATTGAAATGTTTATGTTCCTAAAAAAAGAGAAAATCCCCATAAATACAAATAGATTGAGAAACTGCAAATCCCATCTTGATGATGATGTCACTAAAAATATTTTAAGACCTTTTGATGCACACAAATAATGTGAATAATACAATTTAATATATTTTTATTGGGAAAGTTGGTTAAAAGTAACTGGTTGGAAATTTTATTGGCCAAATGGACCTGGTACAAGTCATTTGCATATAGCTATGTTACATACAGCTGAAGAAGAGTTGCCCTCGTTCAAATTCAGGTTCTTCTAGCCAATTAGATTTATAAACAGTTACTTTTAACCAATTTTTCCATTTTTATTTAGTGGATTTTCTTCTGGAAACTGACTGTACAAGGAACTTAAAATATGGGATAATACTGGCAAGATATATATAAATATCTGCGTGTGTTTGTGTGTTATGTTGTACATGTTTCTTAAATTTAACACATCCTAGTTTGTTTCTTGTTATGTGTCCATGCTTCATGGCCTCCAGTAGAATCGTTAAAAGAGTGAAAAAAAGAACATAGGAGTATAACAGTGAGCTACCTCTGATTTTCCCTTGGGACATCTGTTCATGTTTTGGAGGGAAACCCTCTGCATCATGAGGATCAAGGAGGACTGATGCCAACTTCTCATTCAGACTTTTTGATGACCTCTCCACTCCAGGATTTTTGCCAGTTGGAATATCATGTACCTAATAAAATATAATTATAGAAAATCAGATCTAAGATCTCTATGTTGAAGTGAAGTTTCACTGTTCTTAAAGTGATGGTATTAAGGAATTCAAAAGGAGCAAGACTTTGACGAAACTCACAAAATGACACTGAGTGTACCAGGTTCTTCAATCAGTGAACCTTATAATAATCAGTTTTAAAACTATTCACAAGTTAAGGATTTTCCGTACCTCTGCTTCTATGGGGCTTGAAGAATTGGAAACTTTGTCCACTGCAAAGAGTGTCTTCTCCATAGATTTTTTCTTCCAAAGCCATGATTTTTGGTTCATGTTTTTCCAGTACTATCCAAGAACAAAAAATGAAAAATGCTTCATTTCATAAATAGTTACTCAAAGTGATTCTTATCAACCATTTGAAACATCTTACAAGTTCAGCCTTCATAACTTACACTTTTAACAGTATAAAGTGAGCTAGAAACACATATCAGATATAGTGGTTGGCACAAGAATATATAACACTAGAAGAAGTAACACGAACTTCATACTCTAACGCATCAGTGACTATTTAAACTATCACAACCCTCAGATACAGAAGTTATAATTCTTAAACAGAAGGTTTTTTCTTATTCTGAGTAACAGACAAGGATATTTAGGAGAACCCATTACAGTTAGAGGAGCTCGTACCTCAACACCGTCAGCTTCCAAGTGAATCAAAAAGGAAGTTTCAAGGTTTATGAACCTGCCATTATTTCTGGTGTGAAGAAGGAAAGAGTGGGAATGACCGAAGAAAGTAACGTTGGAGGGTGAAAGTTAAGGAAAAGTGAAACAGCGAATCAGATAAGAAGAAATTAGGAGGAGGACCCCAACGGAAAACGTCATAGGATGCTTTTTTTTTTTTTTTTGCTTACCCTCCACCGAGGCACCGACAACCTAAAATCCTGTTGTGGGTACTACGCATAGATACGGGGTGTTTAAACGCAAAACAGAGTTTATAAGGTCTTGTTAAATAAGGCACCAGAGGCCACATAATAGCATCAAAAAGTGGGGGTTAAGCAGAGCCTAGCAATCACGCATACAAAGTATATTTGTGACTATTCCAAAACCACAAAGATTGAGCATCTTTCTTGTACACTCTCTTCATATACGTATATGCATTATATACATAATGCAAGATTTCTCAAGCGTTGCTTCAGAAAAGCTACTGTAATGCTCTCCCTGGGGGGGACAAGATGATGAAGCACGGTCGCATGGATGGCGTTATAAGCTAAGAATTAATGATGGTTTGTAAAATTGTACTTTCCAACGTGAGTCTAATATTTTGTCCTGTTGGTAAATGGAGGAGTTTCTTTGGGAATTGGCTTCTGTCCGCTGCACAATTCGTCCGCTGCCATCCGCTACAAATGAAACGGCATCGTTTGGCGCAAATAAACTGAAGCTGATGCTTTTTTTAAAAAAAAAAAAAATTAGGATACTAACTAATATTAAAAAAAAAATACTTTAGGATACTAAGCGATACTTTAAAAATTCTTTCATGGTTCTAAAAAATTATTTTAGGATCTTCAAAATATATTTTAAGATTAAAAGGATCTTCAAAGATATCTTGAAAAAATATTTTATGATCTTGAAAAAAAAATTGAAGTACTAATATGTACTAAACATATATTTCAGGATATTCACTACTATTGGAAAAATATTTTATGATCTTGAAAATTTATTTTAGGGTCTTGAAAAAATATTTTAGGGTACTGACTAGTACTAAAAATATACTTCAAAATAATTTTTTAATTTTTCAAGATCCTAAAATAATTTTTTAAGATCATGAAGTTTTTTTTAGTACCAATCAGTATCTTGAAGTATTTTTTTTTATTTCCAATCAGTACTTGATTTTTTTTTATATAAAAAAAGGCATCAGCCTCAGGTTTTTTGCGCCAAACGATGCCGTTTCATTTGCAGCGGATGGCAGCGGACAAATTGTGCAGCGGACAGAAGCCAATTCCGTTTCTTTGCTTCTTGGACAAAAAATTTCCTTTTTGTTTGGTCTAAACCACAAGTTGAGCATTCACCTAATATAATATACATTGGTCTAAGGATCCATATAATCACAATACTTAGAAGATTTAGTAGCATTTTGGCTAAAGAAGAAAAGAATTAGAATTGCAAAGAGCTTATAGTTACACGTTGCAACGTTTCTTTAGCTTTAAATCATAATCGTTACAGATCTTACAGAACATGAAAGATTATCACAAATGCTCTACCTTTCCCCTTTTTTTTTTCTTGGTAAGTGTGACCAAAAGTTAGCACACTCAAGAGATTAAAAATAAAAAAGAGGAAAAGAAAGAGTGGGATAATATATTTATGTGCATAAAATTAAAGTAAATGGGGGGAAAAAATTCAGCTCTTACTTTTTAAACCACTCATCAAGGACACATATAATGATTTTTTCCATATAATGATATTCCAGTTAAGATCTTTCTTTCTAACGTTTATTCCGGAAATGTGACCCCACACCATCACCTTGCTAGAAATCAGCTTTATTAAAGTGATGAGAGACCAAAATGAAATGATACTTTTGACTTTGGAAAACCTGTGATTAGTTTTCTCCTTAATTACTAATCTATTATTCAAAAGATCTTCATCATTAAGTTAACTAATCACTCCATACATAAGTCTTACCGTGCAATAAGCAAGAATTAAAATGAAGATGCTAGATAAGGGTATACTATGGAGACTTGAAAAATCAAAAAGAGAATCAAGGTTTTCCAAATTAAAGGGATTCTCTTTACTAATACAGATTGGCATTTTGAAATAATGTACGATAGTGCATATTATCTGAAAGGGGAAGAATTTTTGTTTGCCTATTATATGGAAATGGAAGAGAACTTCTTTGTTTGTTTTTATAATTTGGAAGAGAAGTTCTTTGTTTGCTTTAATTATTTGGAACAGAAGAATTTTTGTAAGGGTGAGTTGAATTCAAGTATTTGGGTAAGTGTGAAACCATAGTTTTAAAAGTCATTTTTCATAAGTCGAGATAAAACTTCTCTCATATACTTATCTCATAAATCATAAAAACTATTCTCTAAAAACTAATCTAAACACACACATATGTCCTTTTAAATCATTTACCTTGAAAGTATTGGTACCTAGGTACTAAAAGAGTTTTTGATGAAATTGAAAGTGGAATTGGGGTGAAAGTGAGCTTTAAAGTGTGTTTTATATGCCCATGGAAGTGTAGTACGGTATTATTTTTAAGGGTTAAACACAAAAATACACATGTGTCTTTTTTGAAGGAGCGTCAAACACTAAGTGTTTTTTTAAGTGCAAAAATGACTACGTGGTTACAAATTAGATGCAAAAATATTATTTTTGAGTTAAGTTTGACTTTTTTTTTTTTTTCGAGTGAACGTTTGGCTATCATCCTCTTCTTCATTCAATCGGTTGATTTAATGTTTTATAAAAATATTATTTTTAAATATTTGTATAAAACATTAAATCTGAACCATTGAGATTTCAATCTATCGGTTGAGATGAAGAAGAGGATGGGAAGAGAAGTGGATGGTAGCCAAACCCGGTTTTTAATGTGCAAAAATACACATGTGATTTGGCCAAAAGAGCATCCAACACCAAGTGATTTTTTGTGTGTAAAAATATCGTTTGACCGCTAAGTTTAACTTTTTTTTATTGGACGATGATGTGACTTTCAAAGCAACTATGTGGAAAAAATAGTACCAATATCCTAAAATATAGGATCTTGAAAAAATATTTTGAAGTGACCCAGATGAAAAAAAATACTTTTGATCTTAAAAAATTATTTTAGAATCTTGAAAAAATATTTCAAATCTAACTACCACCTGTACTAAAAAAATACTTCAAAATATTATTGAAGACTAAAAAAATACTTGCGATACTAACCCAGTAATGAAAAAAATACTTCATGATCTTGAAAAATTATTCTAAGGTACTGACTGGTACTAAAAAAATACTTTAAAATACTAACCGGTACTAAAAAGATAGTTTATGGTACTGAATGATACTAAAAAAAATACTTCAGGATCTCGTTGATGACTAAAAAGATCTTTAAGATCTTGAATGATCTTTTAGAAAATACTTTATGATCTTGAAAAAATATTTTAGGGTAGTGAATGGTACAAAAAAAATACTTGAGGGTACTTACTGTACTGAAAAAATACTTTATGATCTTGAAAATTTATTTTAGGATCTTGAAAAAATATTTTACAGTCTTGATTGATCTTAAAAAAATATTTCAAGATACTAATTGGTACTAAAACGATATTCTAACAGTTAAACGATATTTTTGCACCTAAAAAAAGCACTTGGTATTGGACGCTCTTTTAGCCAAACCACATGTGTATTTTTGCACTTTAAAAGCCACATCATCATCTATTTTTGCACCTTGAAAGCCACGTCATCTGGTACAAAAAAATGTCAAATTTAATGGTTAAAGGGTAGTCATTTTTACACCTAAAAAATACACTTGGTGTTGAGCATTCCTTTAGAAAAAGCACATGTGTACTATTGTCCATTAACCCTACTTTTAATTTATATAGGTTATAGCTCTGATCCTAATTATAAGACAAATTTGACTTTTTTTTAGAGATTATGAAAACTAATTAAATTACTTTAGAGTATTTGTGTTTGTGTTTTTTTTGCTCTAAACTAACTAGTTTGACTAATAAATTATATATAATCTTAGAATATACAACATATAAGTAACTTATTTAGTTTTCTTAATTTTTTCAAATAAAGTTAACTTTATTTTATAATTAATACGTGTATTTATTATATAAAAATACAAAAACACCCCATCGTAAAGAAAGTCAGCCCCTTACCCCATTCGTCGTTTCTTACAACGTCCCCACTCGATTGAACTTCCACAGTGAATTATAAAATTCATCCAGAATCTAAATCACAAAATAAACCTAACAACAATTAATCTCAGAAAAATCAAACCCAAAACAAAGATTAAAACTACCATAACTATCGTCTTCAACCCCAATCTATCAATGATGCAAAGATGGAGTGATAGATAGCAAAAACGAAACAGATTGATGAATACAACAGAGTTGAGATCGGGTGAAGAGCTTTAGGAAACGTCTTCGGCGCACTTGAGGAGAGAAAGGAAGACATAGAGGTTCAGGAAGAGTGGTTATGAGTAGGGGGTGACAGTGAGATTCAGAAGAGGGGAGGGGAGGGTCGCCAGTACTGTCGCATGAGAGGGGGGAGGGGGACTGTCGGTGACCGTCGCATCTGAAGACTGAACCTGGAGGCTTGAAGTCTGCCTGATATGAAATCGAAATTGAAGAACCTATAAGCTTGAATGTTGCGCTTGAAGTGGGTTTGTTGTCGCCGTTGCGAATCCACTGGGGGTTTCGCGGTTGCCGTCGCATATGACGAAGTCGCTAGAGAACCTAGAAGTTGGAAGATTGTGCGGTTGAAAGCTTTGAGGGTAAAATAGGAAAATAAAATGAGTTCCATAGAAGTTTGGCAAGTTCCCAGGGGTGGGGATTCGGTATGGAACTCAGTTCCATCATTTTTTTTCTTCTTCAAGAAGTCACTTCCAACTGGAAGTGGTTCCCGCCAACCAAACAGCACAACTTGTGAAATATACTTCCACTTCCAATTCTCCACACTCATTTTCAATAAACTTAATATGTGTAATCAAAGGGACAATGTAAAAATATATTACTACCTCCAATTTTTACTATTATATCTACTCTTAACTAATTTGAGTAGATTAAAGAAACTAGTTAAATTACTTACTTGTCAAAAATGTGTGTTGGTTCCCTAATGCCATATTAAATCATTTGTACTACTTCTTGATGTGAACGCCTTAACATATACAAAACAATGACATACTTTAGAGAAAAAAATGATAAATATAAAAGATAAAGTTGATTGAGGTTTTATATATGACCAAATTTATCCGCAAACTATCTTTTATATTAAGAATTGAAGGTAATAATAAATATGGGAGGATAAAATGCACTGAGGATCAAATCTAACCTTATACTAGCTCTTATATTAGATACAAGAAGTAGTTTTTTTGTTGTTGCCAATAACTAAGCATTAGGGGTGGGATTGTGATTGGGCCAAATTATATTATTTGGTATTAGAAACTGAGGATAACTAGGGATTTGGAGTACCACGAAAGTAGGATTACTACAAATCCATCTCCCCAAGTATTGGTGAAGTAGTGCTGGGATTGGAAAATTTTGGGACAAAATTGTCCCTGTTTAGAATAATTTTTAGATCAAGTACCCTAATCATATTTCTTACATTGCCGCTCAATCTCTCCCACTTCTTCATGCTTGTCTTCTCCCCTATCTCCTCCCGCCTTCTACGTCTCTAGTCATCTTCTCTTTCCTCTCCATTTTTTGGTTTTTGCTAACAGCAACCACTATCACCTATCTCTCCCCCTCTTTCTAATATTTTCTTCGTCTAAGTTGACATGCAATTCTGCATGGTGTAGATTGCAATTCACAATGTTTGATTTCTAATGAATTTGTCTTTTTTATGACAAAAAAGTTTAGGTGAGTTGGGTCCTGGGGATTATTCCTCGAGGCTTAAAAAATGCTTACACGGATATTTACAAATCGCCAGCTAATAAGGTTCTTACATCGGTAAGAATCTCATCCATGTATTTGATTCTTTGTAAATTAACAAATCTGTTTTTTATTCTCACTCAATAGGCTTTTGTCACTATTCAATTTTTCACGTATTTGGAACCTCAACCTTGCTTATTAAATATTGTTGATATTTGATATGGATATATCATATATTAATATTTACTCATATTAGGAATATAAATCTTAGATATTATGATTATACTTGAATATGTAGGATTAGATAATATCTATACCAAATATCATCAGATATAAAAGTATTTTTGTTTACCTTTGCAAATTTTGGATTTCCTGCATTTTGTTATGACACCGTCAATCCATCATTTTTCAAGTTAGTTAAAAAAATCTAAAAATAATACTAAACTGCTCAAATGTTGGAACGGCTAGATAGAGTGAATGGGTTTAGGGTTAAATAAGTATATATTATTGTACTTTCATAATTTATGGTAGGTATACAAATAAAATTAATGAGAGTATTCTCATCAAATATTAATTGCTACCAAACATAATTTAATAGCCCCAATCCTACTCCCAGTTCCAGTCTCATTCTCAATCGGTCAAAACTCATGTCCACGTGAGGGCCTTTAATTATAATAAACCACATTTTATAAAAAAGATAAATACTACTGGTAAAATTGATTTAATTTTTCATAAAACTATTCTGTGTTCTATAAATAAAGCAAGGAATGAATCATACTTATAAGTTTCAAATGATGTATTGATTAGACACTTACAAAAATATTTAAAACAACAAATTCAACAAAATATTACTGAGCGAAATAAAAAAAATAAAGGAAAAGAGATAAGAAAATACCATTTTAACTTCAAAATATCAAATCAGTTTTGTTACCTACAAGAATGAAGGTCTTAACTAAAAGAATATAGCAATTGATAATTTATTTTAGTAGGAATTTATCTATTTGAAATTATGAAATTTAAATAGTATTTTATTATCTTATTCTCAAAAATAAAACTATAGATTGCTCAAATTTGTCTCAATTATATCAATTTAGAGTCTAGAGTTTAATTTTTATCGATTAAATTCCTTAAATTTTATATCCACACACAATTAATCCTTTTGGTTTGAGGAGGTATAATCATAAAAGCACATGTATTCTAACTACTAACCTAAAAATGACAACATTTTCATGAATTATAGAAAAAAATGTTGATTTATTAAAATTAAATAAGAATATAAAATTGTGTATAAATTAAACCTTAAGAAGTAAATTGATAAAAGTTATATTTTAACAACTAAATTAATAACTGAGTCAAACCCGACGGCTAAAACTTAGAAAGTCTCGATAAAAAACACAACAATAATTTCATTTATTAAGAATTTATTTATAATATAATATATTTTTTTCTAGTAATATAATACTCCTTCCCGTCCTAAATATAAAATATAATTAATTTTTTTAGAGAATTAAAGGTTTAATTAGATTACTTTAAAATATTTATATTTATTTTTTAAAAAAAATTATTTCCCCTAACTTATAAACTAATATATAATATAAGAATACACAATATATTATATAATTAAATAATTTATTTAACTTCTTTATTAATTAAAAAAAAAAAAAAGTTAACGTTATCGTATTTTAGAGCGGAGGAAGTATAATTATATTATCAATAACATCCATGTTGTTTGTTTCCTACACGGTTCCGTGTAACCGATATATCCACGAACATCACCGACCTAAAAGGGTATACTCGTTAATCGTTATATTAATCACATGATAAGGGCAAACTGGGAACATAAATTGTGACGCCATTTCCGACTAGCAAACTCATATCTTCTCTATCTCGCTTCTTCTGCATTCACCAGGACTCGGTCCTTGATTCGGCGAGTCTCCGCCGGTCACCGGCAGGTAGGGTTTAACGCGCTATCTAGTAGTACTCCCGATCATGGAGATCGATCATGAACCGCCGCCTTCCAACGATGATAGCGCAAAAGCTGCCGAGAGCCCTGTAAACTCCTCTCCTCCTTCATTTTCTTCTTCTTCTTCTTGCTCATCTTCCTCGTCACCACATGGTTTGAAGGAAAAGGAGAACGAAGCGAACGCGTCCACGTCAGCCAAGTACGACGATGAAGAAGAGGAGGAAGAGGACGTCTGTCGGATATGCCGGAACCCTGGTGATGCTGAAAATCCTCTCAGATACCCGTGTGCGTGTAGCGGGAGCATCAAGTTTGTGCATCAAGATTGTCTCCTTCAGTGGCTCAATCATAGCAACGCTCGTCAATGCGAGGTTTGTCCCAACCCCTATCTCCTTTGTAGATTATACAACTTTTATTGCAATTTATCGATGGGTTGCTGATTAGGTTGTTTGTTGGGATTTTGAGCATAGACCAACATACGGATCAATTGAATCTGTTGGTTTTATCATGCCGTATTCTTGAATTTCTGATCCATATCTTATTTTGCTGGTGTGGGCGTGTTTCCTTATTTTACGGAGCTGGTGCTTATTTATTAGGGTAGTAGTAGTAGTTCTTTTGCTAGCAATATTTTGTGTGTGTGGGGCGTTTGGCCTATATGTGATGAACGAAGTTAAGCCTTCCCCTTGAAATCATGTCTGTCGTCTCGTGATGAGTATTTATAAGCAGCCTGATTTACGTTTAACCTTTGTTACCTTATCTTGTCAGTCACCAAGTCCAAACATATTTTTGTTAGCAGCGCAAGATGTCAATGATTATAACCAAAATAATAATAAAATAAAAAAAAGAAGCAAGAACAACTGCTGGAGCTAAAAGAGTAACTTGAAGACCTACATGCCAAACATTTAAGGATACAATTGGAAAAATGATGCATGTGCTATGCTAGGTGGCAGGCGTTGCGTTGCACTCACACTGAACATTCTTAAGACCTGAATCCTTATGCATGCAGTATATTTGAGATCTTCCTTTCTTTTCTTGTTCGTATATTATTCATGAATGCACTTCTCATTTGCTACAGGTTTGCAAACATGCCTTTTCATTCTCTCCTGTTTATGCTGCGAATGCCCCGGCTAGGCTACCTTTTCAAGAATTCATAGTTGGAATGGCTGTGAAAGCGTGCCATGTTCTGCAATTCTTTTTGCGCCTGAGTTTTGTGCTATCTGTGTGGCTCCTTATTATACCTTTCATCACATTTTGGATATGGCGATTAGCTTTTGTGAG
This sequence comes from Acacia melanoxylon, assembly GCA_019022615.1. Lineage (NCBI taxonomy): Eukaryota > Viridiplantae > Streptophyta > Magnoliopsida > Fabales > Fabaceae > Acacia > Acacia melanoxylon. The sequence continues at coordinate 6,214,506 of JAFJYJ010000007.1, forward strand.
GAGCTTTGGTGAAGCCCAGAGGTTATTCTTAAGTCATTTATCTACTGCGGTTATTCTGACTGATTGTCTACATGGTTTCCTACTCTCTGCAAGCATTGTGTTCATTTTTCTTGGGGTCACTTCTTTGAGGGATTACTTTAGGCATTTACGAGAAATTGGGGGGCAGGATGTTGACAGAGAAGATGAAGTGGATAGAAATGGGGCTCGAATTGCCAGAAGGCCTGCTGGACAAGCTAATCGCAATGTTGTTGGTGATGGAAATGTTGAGGATGCTGGTGGAGTTCAAGGCATTGTTGGAGCTGCTCAAGCTCCTAGAAGGAATGCAGAGAATGTTGCAGCACGGTGGGAGATGCAAGCACAGCGTCTTGAGGCTCATGTGGAGCAAATGTTTGATGGTTTGGATGATGCTGATGGTGCTGAGGATGTGCCCTTTGATGAACTTGTGGGCATGCAGGGTCCAGTTTTCCATCTGCTTGAAAATGCCTTTACTGTAAGTGTCTTTTTCCCCGTTGTATTTTATTGTTTATTATTTTCTTTAAATGCAAAGGGCTTGCTGATCTGAACAATTTAAACCCAGAAAAATACTATATCCTTACCACGCTCAACCACATTTCTTAGAAAGTGTAACTGATCCTGAGTTGCTGCTAGTTTTCCTCACTTGGCCTTTCAACTTTAGGATGGAAGCAGGTCTTGCAGGAGTAATGAATAGATTGTGGGTTTAAGACCACCCTCATTCATGTGGATGGCAGTGGTGCCATGACAACAATTCATTGCTACTTTGACCCCTTATTGTGATATTTTATTCTCACATGTTAATTAGTGCTGTTCATAGCATTAATGTGACTTCTTTAAGAGACCATTGTGGGTTTTCGGTTTCAATCTTGCTAAACATTGATTTTGGGTTCGGTTTTCATTATGAAGCAAAGCATGACTGGTTCTTTTTCTACTATTGGTTTTTATTATTTTAATTATTCATTCTATTCACACTACAGTTTCTTTAATATTGCAATTTGTGTCTTGTTTCTATTAACGTAGTTAGGAAATATTCTAAAGTTGTTTTTATGCATTTTTTTATTCAAATATTAAATGATTCATTCTCTATGCAGGTGCTGGCAAGCAATATGATTTTCCTTGGTGCTGTGATCTTTGTGCCCTTTTCATTGGGCCGCATTGTACTCCATTATCTATCTTGGTTCTTTTCAACTGCTAGTGGTCCTGTATTATCAACTGTCATCCCATTTACAGATACGGCTCTCTCCCTAGCAAATATTACATTAAAAAATGCATTAACTGCAGTAAAAAATTTGTCATCTGAAGCTCAAGAAAGTGGACTGATAGGCCAGGTTGCAGAAATGTTGAAAGTCAATGCAAGTGGATTAAGTGAAATGTCTAAAAACATTAGTGACAATGTTTCAGCTGATTACTTGAAAGGAGGGTCATTTGGAACTTCAAGGCTTTCTGATGTTACCACTCTAGCTATTGGATATATGTTCATACTCACTCTACTCTTTTGCTACTTTGGCATTGTTGCTCTGATTCGATACACAAGGGGTGAGCCTTTAATAATTGGAAGGTTCTATGGTATTGTTTCTGTAGCAGAGACAATTCCGTCTCTACTCAGGCAGTTTTTGGCAGCAATGAGGCATCTGATGACCATGGTTAAGGTTGCTTTCCTCTTAGTTATTGAATTGGGGGTATTTCCGTTGATGTGTGGATGGTGGCTGGATGTTTGTACCATCAGGATGTTTGGGAAGACAATGGCTCACAGAGTTCAGTTCTTTTCTGCTTCTCCTCTAGCAAGTTCATTGGTTCATTGGATTGTAGGGATTGCCTACATGCTACAAATCAGCATATTTGTCAGTCTTCTCAGAGGGGTACCTTTTTTTCTCATATTTTTGTAACATGGCAATATTCTCAAAGCCCTGGTTTCATTTATATTCTTGTTTTAACGCTGTTCACCACTAATGGCAGGTTTTGCGCAATGGAGTTCTGTACTTCCTTCGAGATCCTGCCGATCCCAACTACAATCCTTTCCGTGATTTAATTGATGACCCTGTTCACAAACATGCTCGTAGGGTCCTGTTATCTGTTGCCGTTTATGGAAGTTTAATTGTGATGCTTGTATTTTTACCTGTTAAACTTGCCATGCGGATGGCTCCTTCCATTTTCCCACTTGACATATCGTAAGCTGGCTCCTTAGCTTTTTTAATAGGTTGTGTAGACTAAATTGAAGCTTAGTCACAATTTTTAACGTCCAATGTGTATCATTGTAGGGTATCTGATCCATTCACTGAAATTCCAGCCGACATGCTCCTCTTTCAGATTTGTTTCCCATTTGCTATTGAGCATTTTAAACTGAGGACAACTATTAAGTCTCTTCTGCGCTACTGGTTTACAGCAGTTGGTTGGGCACTTGGTTTAACTGATTATTTACTTCCTAGACCTGATGATAATGGTGCTCAAGAACATATGAATGGGGAGCCAGCTAGGCAGGACAGGCTACAGGTTGTACAAGGAGGAATACCTGAGCGGGGAATGGTAGCCTTTGCAGGCAATGAAGTGAACAGGGATCTTCTTGGATCGGGAGACTTGAATGTTGGAGATGACTTTGAAATTGATGAACAATCTGATTCTGAGTGAGTCCTGTGATTAGAGCCCTAAAATTCTGATTTATGAATGAGTGATGTGTTTCTTTATTTTGTTTCCTTTCCTCCTTTCCCTTTTTTTGTGGGCGTGTCTCTGTATTTTTTTTTTTGGGTTGGGGTTGGTACCTTATGGTCCTTTGCCTTTGCATTCTGAAATATGTAGAAACTTTAGTTTTTGCTGCCTGTTTCTCTATGTACCTATGTTTTGGATGTTCTTGGTTTTGGTCATCAGTTTCTTTGTTCTTGTATTTTGGCTGTTTTTTGTAACCATGTGATTCAATATACTCACTGTGCCTTTCACAGTTATGGTTTTGTGCTGCGCATTGTACTGTTGCTGGTGGTTGCTTGGATGACTCTGCTTGTGTTCAATTCGGCCCTGATAGTTGTACCAATTTCTCTTGGGCGGGCACTTTTCCATGCCATTCCTCTTCTCCCCATCACTCATGGCATTAAGTGCAATGGTATGCAGATGGTTGATTTTCTTTTTGTAGAGCACAATAATCTAAATAGCTTGTTTATTCATATACACGAGGGGTATTTATACACAAGAAAGAGGCCTTAGACTTAATGGGTCTGTTATGATAATTGATAACCCTAATCACTAATATTAATTATATTAATATTTCCTAACACTTTTCATTGGGCTCAGCTTTGGATGAGTTTGTAATTTTATTTCCTTTTGATAGATTTATATGCTTTCATCATGGGAAGCTATGTCATATGGACGGCTGTTACTGGAGCAAGATACTCAATTGAACAAATTAGTAAGAGGATGGTTTCAACTTTATTTAGCCAAATTTCCAAGTGGTGTGCGATTGTTATAAAGAGTTCTGCTCTTTTGTCTATATGGGTAAGAATGATTCTGGTAACGATTTCTATTACAACTTTTCTTCCCGTTGCTTCTGCTTAGGTTTGTGTCAATGTAATGATCAGTGCTTGCGTTTTTTTTCCCCCAGATATTTGTCATTCCAGTGCTCATTGGGCTCCTTTTTGAACTTCTGGTTATTGTACCAATGAGAGTTCCAGTGGATGAAAGTCCAGTGTTCCTCCTCTATCAAGACTGGGCCTTGGGGCTTATTTTTCTTAAAATATGGACTAGATTGGTAAGTTTTTCTCTAATATGGAAAAATTTGCTTAATTATTTTCAGAAATAAAATCAGTTTACTTTTAAACTCCTGGAAGTGTTGTCTACGAATTATAGGCAGATGAAAGTCCTCCCCCCCCCCCCCAAAAAAAAAAAAGGAAAAAAATCAGAGTAAGAGGGTTTTACAAAATATTGTCTACTAATAATCAAGTAATTGAGGTTAGGGGGTCTTTGCTGCTTGCTATTCATAAAAACGTAAGATTCTTTCTTTGGTAAGTGAATTTGATCGTGTCTATTGTTTAGCCATCGAACTAGTAGGACATTAAACAGAATGGGTGGTCCTATATGTTAGCCACTAGCTAGAGTATTAAGTTTATTCAATGATTGCCTCATCATCCAACTTTCCAAGAATTCATTTAAAGTGTGATGCAGTGTTTGACATATTTAATTTATGGTTTTAACTTTTTAAGTAGGAGCGAATTTGGAATTTTATTGTCATTTACAGGAAAAGTTAAAGACTCAATTGTCTCTCCCTCCTTTTGGCGAGGTAGTATAGATGACTTGTAATAAAGGACCAGATGAAGTATAGAACACAATGACTGCAATCTATGTAACTAATCTCGCATAGTAGGATATACCATCTTGATGTCTACTGTTTCCTTGTAGGATGTTTACTACGTTTCATTAAACTATTTATGAAAAGTTGGACTACATGGAATCTTTTCCTTAGGAACCATGTACCAGGATGTCATCCTGGTTGCTTTTTATTGACCTCCTGTCTGGGGTGACATTGGCTTTTTCACATTTTATATATTGGCTGGTTGACTGACCTCCCATTCCCTTTTTTTGGGGTGCCTTGATTTCCAAATAGGTTATGTTGGACCACATGATGCCGCTCATGGACGAAAGCTGGCGAGTCAAATTTGAGAGGGTGAGGGAGGATGGTTTCTCAAGGTTGCAAGGGCTATGGGTCTTAAGGGAGATTGTGCTTCCGATCATAACGAAACTGTTGACAGCATTATGTGTGCCGTATGTTTTAGCCAGAGGAGTGTTTCCAGTGTTAGGGTACCCATTGGTGGTCAACTCTGCCGTATATCGGTTTGCCTGGTTGGGATGCCTCTCTGTCAGCCTTTTGTGCTTCTGTGCCAAGCGATTCCATGTCTGGTTCACAAACCTCCATAACTCAATACGTGATGATCGTTATTTGATCGGTCGTCGGCTGCATAACTTTGGCGAAGAAGTTGACAAGGCTAAAGAAGCCGCAACTTCTGAAGTTACAGAGAGTGCGAATTCACTGGGCACTGCTTTGATACCACATGACCGTGAAGCAGATGTTGGACTACGCCTGCGGCATGCAAATCGACAGGGTGACTGAGTAATTGTATTTTTGGCCAAGGGCTACTATTTTAGTTTTAATTTTAGAAGCAGTGGTGTAAGACATGTGGGCTTGATAGATGTATACACTTTCCATGACACCGTTTAACTCTTCACATAAATGGTTTTGCATTTGTGTAGGACCCTATTCAGCAAGTACATAAATGGTCTTGGCTAGAGGCCTAGAGTCGCGCCTACGGTTATTTTTTTTTTTTTTTTTTTTTTTTTTTTTTTTTTTTTTTTTTTTTGTAAAATATGCTTTAGGGAAATAATTCATTATAATGCTTATTTTATCTGGGGTGTTTTTTCCTACTTCAGAAATTTCTGGACTTATTTTTCATCTTCACAAATAACAATAATAATAAAGGGTTAAGGTGCACTTAGTATGTGAAATATCTTTTGATATGCAATCGGCACCCTAAAATACTTTCGGTGCAATTTTGCCCCTAACATATTATAAATGGATCAATATCACCTCTCAACTAACTGCCCCATCTCCACAACAAAAGTACTCTCCCCTCCTCCATAAAGAGAGATATATAGACAGAGAGAGCCCCATGAAAGAGTAGAAAGGCTAAAAGCATTTTCAGAAAAAGCTGAGGGGAACGGCAAGAAAGGAATCAAGAGAAAGGAATTTTCATCACAAAAACAAAAGCAAGATAGAGATTAGATGTACAAGACAAGTGTACAAGAGTTTAGTTTCGACCATGTAAACATACTTTTAAAATGCTAACTCAAACAGGCAATAATCAGTAGTTCTTGTATGCGCAGAGGTAACTTTATGGTTTTTTTTTTATACGAATGAAACTAGCATTAAATTAAAAGGGGGTTACAAGGGGAATTAAATCCCAAAAAGTCATGTAAACATAAAATCCGTAAGAAATCCGGACAAACATCAAAAAAGCTAGAAGACGATAGCCTTGATAGCCTTCCTTTGCTAAAGCATCTGCTACTTGATTCTTATCTCTAGGAATATACAGTATCTTGAGGAACCATTCCCTCGTCATGAATTCCTTTATCTTCCAGAGAGTAAGACGCCCACTGCCATCAAAATTCTCCCCCCTCAATAGGTCCACCAGCTCCTTCGAATCAGCTTCCATGGCCACTTTCGTACACCTAAGATCCCAAGCCATTTTCAATCCTTTAGCAATGGCCCAGGCCTCCGACTGAAACGCCTCACAAAATCCCAGGTAGTGCGAAAAACCTGCAACCCAATTCCCTTCGTGGTCTCGTAACACACCTCCAACTTTATGTTTGATAAAAGCGCTGTCAGGAGGGCAAATGGCGGTTGCGAGCTGTTAGTTGTGCGGTGACATTAATCTATTTTTAACATATTGGAGACAAATTTGCACCAAGAGAGCTGATTACACCTCAAAATATTTTAAAATGCTGAATACACAATCATTTCACAATTATATATTCACTGATTTTGAAATCGAGCCCATATATCCATCAGAATTGTTAGAAAAAGACAACGCCATTCCCAACGAAGTTGCGTTACCTCTTGTTTCGAAGCCTGCTTCATTCATATCTACAAAGGTTAACTCGCCAGAAACATCAACTTAATAGGCCAAACGGCGCATAACATTATAGAAAGCATAAATGAAATAGTTAAGAGTGATCATTCAACCCAAGGGAAATGATGGATAACAGACCGAAAGCAAGCAGTACCCGCTACAATGAAACAAACTCAACCTGAAACAGAGTCAACGCCAGGCCTACAATAACAATCCAATCGTTGCAGAGTTTTATCAAAAACACGAAACTCTCAAGAAACAAGATTGTCATTAAGTGATAATGCGGCCAATTGATCCGCCGGTCCACCAGCTTGCTGCTGAGCAACATTCCTCAGCACCTCCAATGCCTCAGCCACCTTTGATTTCAAAGCCTCGGGTGATTCTAGCAAGTGCAGAACCTCAGGCTGGTCCATTTCCAGAAGCATGCCTGTCACTTTTGCCGCATTTTCAGGCTCCAACTGTTCCACAAGAGGATATAGGTTCTCACCCAGCATCTACAAATAGTCAACGTAAGTGGGTTAGAGCTTAACTCTAACTAATCAATCTGGGGCACACCTAAATATACAGTAGTATCATAATGAATAACGAATAACTCAGGAAAATGCCTACCGTCCTCTGTTGCTCTGGAGAAGCATTTGCCAAGGCAGAAGCCAGAGCCCCTATAGGAATTTGCTGGGGCAGAGCTGCATCACGAATTGGCATTCCACCGACATCATATGGGACAGAAAACATGCCTCCAGCAACCCCAGGCATGGGAGCGTCGGGCAGACCCCTACCAGGTGGATATCGGTACACACGCCCCCTTGGAAGCATCTGTCATTCCCAAAATCAATAGGCAACGTCAGTAACTGGACAGTTGTTTTGCACGAACATGAATACATGATGAAACTATACTAATACACTGACCTGCTGCTGCATTAGTGGAACAGGCTGCTGGTTCTGCTGGACTGCCCCTGCACGTCTTCCACCTGGACGCTGACCCTGCTGCCCTTGCTGAACCATTGGCATAAAGAAATTTGGCATAGGACCTCCTCCAGGCCTCATTCCAGGCATAAGCTGTTGCTGATACCCAAATCCAGGCTGATCCAATAGCCAGGCAAGGCACAGGTTCAAAACAATGATAAATAAGATAAAGATGAATAGTAGCAAGTAGAAAACAATAAGATGAATAGTATCAGATAAAAATAAGTTGAATCGTGGGAGTAGAAAATTACAAGTCAAGATGAGTTGTGACCATATCGAAGTGTAGGTAGAAACATTTGAAAGGAATTACCTGGGAAGGAATGATAGCAGGAGGGCCTTGACCATAAAATATTTGTTGTCCAATACCTGGACCACCAGGGGGGTACATAGGCACCCGGGGAGCTACAGATGGTGCCATTGCAACAGGCCGCATTTGCGCAAATTGAGCCTGAACAAACAGGATGAGACCAGAATATATAAAATTGATAGTCAGTGGTCACGGGCATATTCAGTAACCATGTACAATACCAAACCTCAATACATCTAGATCATCACATTAATCGTGCAATAAGATCTAACCCATCATAATTCAAATTTCTTATCCCAGATCATAAACTACAGGGATTTTCAACCAGGAATGTATATCAGGCAGGTAAGAAAAACCCAACAAACCACCATTCTTCTAAGCTATGCACAAATCCTATGGTTAAGCAGGAAAAAATAACATACGTACTAGCAATGGGATTAACTGAGATAGTGACAGAACCTAACTTAGGAAGTTAAGAATGCCTTTCTGCACATTTCAGATGAATATAGAAGATTCAACATTTCATACCCAAGGATGAATGACATGAAAAATAACTTAAAATTCACACAACACATACCTGCAGTCTAGCTCTTCTATCTTCTTTACGTTGAGCTAAAGCAACATATAGAGGCTTGCTTATTACCATTTTTCCATTCATCTCCATAAGCTACAAAATGGTGGAACGTTAAGAGCCATTTTCTAACCACCAAGGAAATCACCTTCAACACAGAGAATATTATCTTTGACTTACAGCTCTTGAAGCCTCTTCAGGAGTCATGAATGACACAAACCCTGATCCTCGGCTTACCCCATTGGGGTCTCTCATAACCTATCAAGACAAATGGGGAACTTTAAGTGACTCTACAGGTCAACAGTTAGTGTGAAACCAAAACAGACCTTACATACCTTGCATGAGGTAATGTTACCAAATTGAGAGAAGAGCTCCCTAAGCTTATCGTCACCAATGCTATCTTCTAAATTTTTAACATACAAGTTGGCCCCTTGATATTTATCAGCGGCTTCTTTCATGGTCTGCTCAAATCGAAGTTTCAATTCAAGCTCCCTCTCGGATTTCTTTTGAGCTTTTCCGACATACCATTCCTTGTCATCAGTTTTCTTCCCATTAAGAGAATCAACAGCCCTAGCAGCATCATCAGCATTCTCAAAGTTCACAAATCCAAAGCACTTAGATTTCCCATCTGCATCTCTCATAACTACAGCACTTGTAATTGTTCCGAATTCACCAAAAATTGCCTTTAAATCTTCATCAGTGGTTGTCTCAGATAAATTCTTAACAAAAACGTTGTTAAATTTTGTTTTGTCAACAGCACTTTCTCTCTCTTGCTTGCGAAGAAATGGTCCCACATACACCTGTTTATCATTCAACAGCATGCCATTCAGCTTCTCTATGGCCTTTTGAGCAGATTCCTCATTTTCAAATTGCACAAAGCCATATCCCTTTGACTGGCCAGATGAATCTGTAGCTACTTTGCAGGAAAGGACATTCCCAAATGCAGAAAAGGTATCATGCAAAGCTTTGTGGTCAATTGCCTTGTCAAGATTCTACAGTGATCCACCAAAAACAGACAAAAACATTGACAAAGTCAGACCCCAGCATGAAATCATTAAACAAATTACCACTTCAAGATACTAAGACCGGAGAAAAGTGGGGAAAAAGAAGGCAAAACATGCATACCTTAATAAATATATTTCCAGCCCCACTTCTTCGAATGCTAGGATCACGATGTGAATACATAATACGGATGGGCTTGTTATTAAGAGGAGTAAAGTTCAGCAAATCTATTGCTCTGGCAGCTGTAGGCAAGTGATATAAAAGAAATGTTTATTTAAAAATTATAAACAGCCTCACAGCAAAATTTAACTGAGTGAAGCATCACAGGGGAGTAGAAATTTGATTTCATCACACAATTAAAATAAATGTTTATTTAAAAATTATACAGCCTCACAGCAAAATTAAACAGAAATAAACATCACATGGATTTCAAAATTTGAGTTTATCACAATTTAAATAGCAACCATAATGCACTTGTCTAAACTAAGATCAAGCAAACTGCTAATAAGTAGATAACAATCTGAAGGGTTATCCAGGGAACGTTGGCAACTAATAAAATCACACCGAAATGGTAAATTAAACTACACAATAATCATAACACATGCACCAGTCCTACTTTATGAGTTTACAGAATACAACAAGCAGCCATGTATCTAATGCACTATGATACACACTGATAGATTCATTTCGGGTTAAAGTTATAGAAGAGTGTATGTTCATGAAAAGAATCATTAATAGAAAAGCACTGACCCTACTTCACGAGACAGCAAAAATAAATAAATACACTGCTAAACCCATTCCTGGATCATAATTAATGGAGCAGTTAGCAGCATGCTTAGATGTCCATGAGACAGGAAGAAACTGAGTTAGGAGTGCCTAGTGTTGGTCCAAGTCTCCTGGAGATACCTTAGACGTTCATGTCCTCACAACCTAACAAAATTTGCCTGTCTAACTTCCCCTAAATGCCTAGACTAAAAGCCATGCTATCAACAACCACATAAGGAAGAATTAAATTGCATTAAGAATGTCAGCTATGCCCTTCTTCTAAAGTCACGGCTCCCACACCTATACTGCAATTATTATAGGATCATGTTTCTGATATGTAAAGATAATAAAAGTTAAAAGTTAGTTAGGTGTCGTTGGGAACATATTTGTTAGTTAGTTAGTTTTAGCTTGGCTTGGTCATCAAGTCACTCTAGCCTATAAAAAGGGCCTAATCCGATTGTATTTTGCAATGTCAATGAAAGCTAAGAGCATATTCAGATTACTCTCTCTCTCTCTCTGCTCTCTTCTACTTCTTCAATCCTCTAACCTTCTTTCTCATATACTCTAATTCCCAATTCTACAACGTTCATATTACAATTAGATATCAGTTTCACACAAAAAAATAGATAAATTGCATAGCATTGCCTCTAGTTCATGCATCACAATAAGCACAGTCATGGCAAGGTCACGACAAAGCCATCCAACTGGCAAGTGTCTTTCATGACCATCTTTTCAGATCATAGAATGCGCAGAACAACTGGATATGCAAAACAAACCCTGAACTTATCAAGACCAACAACTAGATATGCAGTAATAGAACTTTATTCCATCACATTATATTTAATGAAACAAGGATTTTTTGACAACTCGTGAGGAAGCAACTATCCCTGAGAGAATTCACAAGGATTTATAATATGACAAATGATTTTCTTTGGGGCCAATGAATTATAGTAGAAATGAACAAAGATCAATTGAGGAGTGAAAATGTGCAATCCAATCACTACTTGCAAAGATAAAAAATAATATGCACGACATTTTTACAGCATAACTGCATTAATAGTGACCAAACAAATGACACCGGCACAATTTTGCTAATCAGGTAGTAAAAGAATGTGTCTTGTCCCCTCTATAGATTCGATTCTTCAATTTCCTGTTTAGGCTTCAAACTTCACTATAGCAACATGGTGTACTCACCAGCAATTGAAATCAATATAACTAACCACAATTTAGACGAAAAATTCAGGTGCAAGGTGCTAAGAATTATGAAGCCCTCATTTATACAGAAGGATGCCTGAATAAGCTCATTCATAAAATCAATTTACTTTTCGGCAAATGTCATTTATTAAGAAAACGATTTCCAAAACCGGCAGGCCAAATCCCAAATGTTCAACCAGGAAATTCGCATGGTCCAGCTAATCTATCCCAGAAATATCACCTACTTAAGCATAAAAAATTTCACCAAATCTATCGGCAAACCAAAAGAAATTTTTTTTAAGAGACTTCCAACAAAAGATGGTGACTTTCCGAGCGACAGGCACGTCAAACAACTAACCTTCTGGTGCCGAGTTATAATTGACATAACCGTAACCAAGTGATCGCCGGCTGGTCAAATCCCTACAAACCCTAACGGAGACAACCTGACCAGCTTGACTAAACAGATCGTAGAGCTGCGATTCTGTAACGTTCCAATCAAGATCTCCAACATAGAGCGACGTCGTCCCGAACTGGTTTGCCCCGCCAGTTGCAGGGGCACCGTTAGCTCCCGGTATCACATTTTGAGGCTGAACTTGAACCTGAGCCATCTCAACCAGCAACAACTAGACCGATGGACTTAATAGATCCTTTCTTTGTTTTTTTACCAAAGGTTTCGCTTTTTTTCCTTTTTTTTTTTTCTATAGTTCTCTTCCCTCTCCTCTAGTTATTCAAAACAATACAGCCAAGGAAGAAAAGAAACCTAGATAACTCACAGTGAACGAGAAGAATAAAAGGGCACAAAGCCGATAGCTACAGCGGATATTTTTCTTTGGGGTTTTTTTTTAATGAAAATTCGAAAAGAGCGCGGAGGAGAGGGAAGGGAGTGAAGGATAGATATAGTCGGAGGCCCGACGATAAAATGGAGTTGCCGCCGGGGGCGGCGGCGCGTGAGGATAATGAACTGGTGAAAAAAAGGACGGCAGATTAAACTGCACCGAGAGCGGGTGTGAAGAAATATAGGAAAATGGAAGAAAGCAAACCCTATCGAGCACAATCTAGCAAGGCCGATAGTAACCGTCCGATCTGAAATACTGTGGGGCCCAGATGACGATGTCACCGTATTGGGGGCGATGGATGAGTTAGAAAACCAACCAGGCAAAACCGGAGCATCTCGCAGACAAGTGAGAGAGAAGACAGAGAGAGACACAGGTTAAGGGAGATGAAGATTACAGGTTAATTGTTAACATAACTAAAGTTTATTTTTGCTCCTTTTATATTTAGACAAGATTTCATTTTAACTCTTTAATTTTAAAAAGTACTCTATTCGGTTCTAATAATAAAATTGGATTGACTTTTTTAGAAAAATTAAGAAAACTAATTAAATTATTTTAAAGTATTTTTATTTTATTTTTTCTCCAAACTAATTAGTTTGACTAATAAACTAATTACTAATATATAATCTAAAGATACACAACATATGATATGGTAAGAATTTATTTAACTTCCTTAATCTCTCCAAAAAAATCAACTTAGTTTTATAATTAGGACGGGAGGTAGTATATTTTTGGCGGAAACACCGTTAATCTAACTAACCAAAAATGATAAGTCAGCAAATTTAAAATGCTTACATGTCTAAATTTTAATTTTTTTAATATATTTATTTTTACATTATAATTTAAAAATCAATCTTCTAAAAAGACACTTCAGCACTTAGCATTTTAAATTTGCTACGTTGGCATTTTAAATTTGTTAACTCGGCCTTTTCTATTAGTGAAGTTAATAATGTTAACTTTAAAGAACTAAAAATATACTTTTAAAATTTAAATGACTAAAATGAAACTTCTTCTAAATTTAAAGGACAAAAAATAAACCTTAGCAATTAATATATTAGACTAACCCGTTAATCTAGTAAATTTATCATGGAAATGATTTGAAAAATTTTCTTTTATCTAAATAGAGAAATTAATTGAGCATGCTTGACCTTATAATTATGGTTTTAAGTAGGGGCAAATTTGAAATTTGATGTCATTTACAAGTAAAGTTAATGACTTAACAATGTTCTCTTAATGCTGGTGAGATAGTTATTGGTGATTTATAATGAAGGACCATGTCAATCGGAGTATAATATTTAAAGAGTTAGTTTTTAATAGAACAATCAAAAATGTTTTATCCGTGCAACTAATCTCGCTTACATTTTATAACTTCTTGTTGTATAAGGTTTGGCCATCATTTCCTTGTAGGATGTCTGCTACATTTTATCAAACTTCCATAACTCGATATGTGATGATCATTATTTGATTGATTGTTGGCTGCATAACAATGGGGAAGAAAAGGTGATTAAGTTTCAATGCTCATTGCAACGATAAACATTGAGAGCTTATTACCACTGCAGACCGTTTATATATAATTTGGATGGATCAGATTGAAAATTTTCTTTTATCTTTTTTCTAAAAAAATTATTTTGGTGTATATTGAATTTAAAATAAAGATAATATGTAAACTGTTAGTTTCTCAAAACATAATTATTTATTTAAGAATTATTAGTTGAAAAATCTTAAATCACAATTGAAATTTTATTTGATTTGTGCAAATTTTATCACAATGACAAGCTCTCGGTCTTGCCTATGCCCATCATTGACATGAACAGTAAAACTCATTTTATCGGGCGTGAGATGTATACACTTTCCATGACACCGATTAACTCTTTAAGTTGTGTGTGTTTGGATTAGTTTTGGAGAATAAATTTTACGATATACGAAATAAACATATATGAAAGGAGTTTTGTCTCAACTTGTGGAAAATGACTTTTAAAATAATGGTTTCAATGTTTTTGCAAATACTCACTCATAAATGGTTTTGCATTTGTGTACGAAAGTACCTCAACTTGTGGAAACCATTTATGATGCTTGTTTTGTCAGGTGTAAATTTTGTCATGCTCGAGAGAATTCTATTTCATCTTCACAAACATTTTATAATTAAATATTCACTGATTTCAAAATCGAGACTAATGGTCTGCTTAGATGGGAAGAAAAATTTGGGAGAAAGGAAAATAGGAGAAGAGAAAATGGAAAGAGGAGAAAACTGAAAAGAAAATGTCATCATCCCTCCTCCTTAGATGGATTAGAGAAAATAGTAAGAAAAGAAAATGAGTAAATGTCTAAATGACTGAAATACCCTTATCTTATACCAAAATGTATGATGTTTAAATTCAAATTAAATATTAGAATGGAAACATCATATTAATATTAACATAAGCAAATAATTTAAAATCAAATTATTTAGAAAGGAGAATTTACTCAATGAGAATAAATTTTAAGGAATTAATCTTAAGTCATGATTTTAAGGAAAAAAGAATGTTGTTACGCAAGAATAAATATAAGACATTTAAATTAATTTCTCACTATATATATATATATTAGGACATGATTTAAATACTTTTTAAACCAATATATGAATTTACTAGCAAGTGAGAATTTAATTCAATAAATTTTTAAAAGACAAAGAGGAAAGGAGTTATTAAAAAAACTTTAAGTTAAACTTAAAAAATAAAAGGGGACAACGGAAAGGAGCTTTCAAATAACTATGACATGCCACGCCCGTCCTTGGTAGTGCGACAGAGAGAGAGAGGGCAGCAAAATGGAGTTTCTCACTCCAAATCTCTCTTCGTGGAGAGAAGAAAGGGGCGGACCCCTCGTCCCATTTTCTTTCCAACTTTTCTTCCCCCTTCCTTTTCCTCTCCCCTGTTTTCTTCTCTAGTTGTCTTTCCTCCATTCTTTTCTCTCACTCCAAGCAAGGGTAAGTCTAACCATCTGAATCTCTTCCCCCTCCAAAATACAAGTAAAAATGGGATTGTTAGAAAGAGACAACGCCATTCCCAACCGATGAGCGAGGGCGTTGCCTCTGTTTTGATTACTGCTACACACTCATATCTACAAAATTTAACTCGCCAAAAATATTAACTTACTAATATACTTAATAGACCAAACGGAGCGCAACCATGAGTCCAAGCAATCATAAGGTATAACATTACAAGGCATAAATGAAATTGTTGAGTGATCATTCAACCCAAGGGAGATGATGGATAAAGACCCAAAGCAAGCAGTACCCACTACAATGAAACAAACTCAACCTCAAAACAGAGTCAACGCCAGGCCTACAGTAACAATCCAATCGTTGCAGAGTTTATATAAAAAACACGAAACTCTCTCAAGAAACAAGATTGTCACTAAGTGATAATGAGGCCAATTGATCCGCCGCTCCACCAGCTTGTTGCTGCTGAGCAACATTCCTCAGAACGTCCATTGCCTCAGCCACCTTTGATTTCAAAGCCTCGGGTGATTCGAGCAAGTGCAGAACCTCAGGCTGGTCCATCTCCAAAAGCATGCCTGTCACTTTTGCCGCATTATCAGGCTCCAACTGTTCCACGAGAGGGTACAGGTTCTCACCCAGCATCTACAACCAGTCAACGGCCATAAGTGAGTTAGAGCTTAACTCATCAATCTGCGGCATATCATAAGGGATGCATCAAAAGAAAATTGCCTACCGTCCTCTGTTGCTCTGGAGAAGAATTTGCTAGGGCAGAAGCCAGAGCCCCTACAGGAATTTGCTGGGGCAGAGCTGCATCACGAATTGGCATTCCACCGACATCATATGGGACAGAAAACATGCCTCCAGCAACCCCAGGCATGGGAGCATCAGGCAGACCCCTACCAGGAGGATATCGGTACACACGCCCCCTTGGAAGCATCTGTCATTCCCAAAATCAATAGGCAACGTCAGTAACTGGACAGTTGTTTTGCACGAACATGAATACATGATGAAACTATACTAATACACTGACCTGCTGCTGCATTAGTGGAACAGGCTGCTGGTTCTGCTGGACTGCCCCTGCACGTCTTCCACCTGGACGCTGGCCCTGCTGCCCTTGCTGAACCATTGGCATAAAGAAATTTGGCATAGGACCTCCTCCAGGCCTCATTCCAGGTACGAGTTGTTGTTGATACCCAAATCCAGGCTGATTCAATAGCCAGGCAAGACAGGTTCAAAACAATGATATATAAGATTAATAGCAGCAAGTAGAAAACATTAAGAGTGCTATCAAATAAAAATAAGATGAATAGTAGGAGTAGAAAATCCCAAGATGAGTTGTGACCACGTGGATGTGTAGGTAGAGGAACAGTTAAAAAAAAATTACCTGGGAAGGAATGATAGCAGGAGGGCCTTGACCATAAAATATTTGTTGTCCAATACCTGGACCACCAGGGGGGTACATAGGCACCCGGGGAGCTACAGATGGTGCCATTGCAACAGGCCGCATTTGCGCAAATTGAGCCTGAACAAACAGGATGAGACCAGAATATATAAAACTGATAGTCAGTAGTCACAGGCCTATATTCAGTATCCAAGCATAATCCCAAACCTCGACATTGATCGTGCAATAATGTCCAACCCACCATATTTCAAGTTTCTTTTCCCAGATCACAGACTACTAGGATTTTCCAACAGGAATATACATGAGGCAGGTAAGAAAAACCACCATTTCTTCTAATCTACGCACAAATCCTATGGTTAGGCAAAAAAATAACACAAGTACTATGGTAGCATTGGGATAGACTGAGAAAGTGACAGAACCTAACTTAGGTAGCTAAGAATGCATTTCTGCACATTTCAAATGAATATGGAAGATTAATATTGCATACCTAAGGATGAATGACATGAAAAATAACTTAACTTCAGACAACACATACCTGCAGTCTAGCTCTTCTATCTTCTTTACGTTGAGCTAAAGCAACATATAGAGGCTTGCTTATTACCATTTTTCCATTCATCTCCATAAGCTACAAAATGGGGGAAAATTAACAGCCATTTTCTAACCACCAAGGCAATCACCTTCAACACAGAAAATATGATCTTGACTTACAGCTCTTGAAGCCTCTTCAGGAGTCGTGAATGCCACAAACCCTGATCCTCGGCTTACCCCATTGGGGTCTCTCATAACCTATCAAGACAAAAGGTGAACTTTTAGTGACTCTACTGGTCAACAGTTAGCGTGAAACTGAAACAGACCTTGCATACCTTGCATGACGTAATGTTACCAAATGGAGAGAAGAGCTCCCTAAGCTTATCGTCACCAATGCTATCATCTAAATTTTTAACGTACAAGTTAGCCCCTTGATATTTATCAGCTGCTTCTTTCATGGTCTGCTCAAATCGAAGTTTCAATTCAAGCTCCCTCTCGGATTTCTTCTGAGCTTTTCCTACATACCATTCCTTGTCATCAATTTTCTTCCCATTAAGAGAATCAACAGCCCTAGCAGCATCATCAGCATTCTCAAAGTTCACAAATCCAAAGCACTTTGATTTCCCATCTGCATCTCTCATAACTACAGCACTCGTAATTGTTCCAAATTCACCAAAAATTGACTTCAAATCTTCATCAGTGGTTGTCTCAGATAAATTCTTAACAAAAACGTTGTTAAATTTTGTTTTGTCAAAAACACTTTCTCTCTCTTGCTTGCGAAGAAATGGTCCCACATACACCTGTTTATCATTCAACAGCATGCCATTCAGCTTCTCTATGGCCTTTTGAGCAGATTCCTCATTATCAAATTGCACAAAGCCATATCCCTTTGACTGGCCAGATGAATCTGTAGCTACTTTGCAGGAAAGGATATTCCCAAATACAGAAAACGTATCATGCAAAGCTTTGTGGTCAATTGCCTTGTCAAGATTCTGCAGTGATCCACCAAAAACAGACAAAAACATTGACAAAGTCACAACCCAGCATGAAATCATTAAACAAATTACCACTTCAAGATACTAAGACCGGAGAAAAGTGGGGAAAAAGAAGGCAAAACATGCATACCTTTATAAATATATTTCCAGCCCCACTTCTTCGAATGCTAGGATCACGATGTGAATACATAATACGGATGGGCTTGTTATTAACAGGAGTAAAGTTCAGCAAATCTATTGCTCTGGCAGCTGTAGACAAGTGATATAAAAGAAATGTTTATTTAAAATTTGCCAGTCTAGCTATCCCTACATGCCTAGACTAAAAACCACGCTATCAACAACCACATGAGGAAGAACTATACTGCATTAAGAATGTCTGCTATGCCATTCTCCCTTAAGTCACAGCAACCATGTCTATACTGCAATTATTACAGGATCTTGTTTCGCACCTAAAAAAAATCGCATAGCATTGCCTCTAGTTCATGCATCACAATAAGCACACATTCAATCATGCCAACGTCTCAACAAAGCCATCCAACTGTCAAGTGTCTTTCATGACCATCTTTTCAAATCAAAGAATACGCAGAACAAATCCTGAACTTATCAAAACCAACAACTGGATATGCAGTAATAGAACTTTATGCTATCACATTATATTTAATGAAACAAGGATTGTTTGACAAATGGTAAGGAAGCAACTATCATTGAGAGAATTCACAGTTCCTTAGATATAAGCATGGTACTGAATATTAAATATTAATTATTTTTAATCTACAATATGACAAATGGTTTGTTTGTTGGGCCAATGAATTAGGACAAATGAAAGAAGATCAATTGAGAAGTGTAAATGTGCAATCCAATCACTATTTAAAAGTGATATGCACGACATTTTTATTCCATAACTGCATTTATAGTGAGCAAACAAATCATACCGGGGCACATTTTTGCTCATCAAGTAGTACAAGAATGTGTCTTTTCCCCTCTATCTATTTCATTCTTCAAATTCCTATTTAGGTTCCAAACTTCACTAAAACAACATGGTGTACTCACCAGCAATAGAAATCCAACTCACCATAGTTCAGACGAAAAATTCAGGTGCAAGGTGCTAAGAATTATAAAGCCCTCAATTATATAGAAGGACGCCTGAATAAGCTAATTCATAAAATTAATTTACTTTTCGGCAAATGTCATTTATTAAGAAAAGAAATTCCAAAACCTTGCGAGCAAAAAAAAATTCCAAAACCGGGAGGCCAAACCCCAATTGTTCAACCAGGAATGTTCCCATGATCCAACCAATCTGTTCCAGAAATATCACCTATTTATGCATACAAAATTTCACCAAATCTATCGATAAACCAAAAGAAAGTTTTTTGAAGACGCTTCCAACGAAAGATGATGACTTTCCGAGCAACAAGCACATCAAACAACTAACCTTCTGGCGCCGAGTTAAAATTGACATAACCATAACCAAGTGATCGCCGGCTGGTCAAATCCCTACAAACCCTAACGGAGACAACCTGACCAGCTTGACTAAACAGATCGTAGAGCTGCGATTCTGTAACGTTCCAATCAAGATCTCCAACATAGAGTGACGTCGTCCCAAACTGGTTTGCCCCGCCAGTTGCAGGAGCACCGTTAGCTCCCGGTATCACATTTTGAGGCGGAACCTGAACCTGAGCCATCTCAACCAGCAACAACTAGACCGATGGACTTAATTGATCCTTTCTTTGGTTTTTTAACAAAATTTTTCCTTTTTTTCCTTTTTTTTTTCTATAATTCTCTTCCCTCTCCTCTAGTTATTCAAAACAATACAGCCAAGGAAGAACAGAAACCTAGATAACTCAGAGTGAACGAGAAGAATAAAAAGGCACAAAGCCGATAGCTACAGCGGATATTTTTCTTTGGGATTTTTTTATGAAAAATCGAAAAGAGCGCGGAGGAGAGGGAAGGGAGTGAAGGATAGATATAGTCGAAGACCCGACGATAAATAGGAGTGGCCACCGGTGGCGCCGGCGCGTGAGGATAGAGAACTTGTTAAAAAAAGGACAATGGAGGTGGTGGGCACCAGAGGGCAGGTTAAACTGCACTGCGAGAGAGAGGGTATGAAACGCAGGGGAGGGGGTATATAGGAAAATGCAAGAAAGCGTAAACCCTAGCGAACACAATCTAGCAAGGCCGATGGGATCCGTCCGATCTGAGATGCCGTGGGGCCCAGATTACGCTGTCACACTATTGGTGGTGATGGAAATGGAAATGTAAGAAAACCGAGGAAGTCGCAGTCGCAAACAAGACAGAAAGAAAGCAGAAACACTCACACACAGAGGTTAAGGAAGGTGAAGATTCCAGGTTAATATATTCAATTAACCCGTTAACGCAGCAGGAGAATTATCTGAAAGTTTTTATTTTATTTAAATAGAGAATTTTTGTGAATCAACCGTCAATCACGAATTTAAATTTAAAAATGTCAAAACTTAAAAAGTGGATCAAAATATATTTGCTATGTGCAAATAATCCTTTCTAGAATCCGTTTGTGCATGTCTCTAACTATAATCAATAAAAATTAGTTAGGTATTCCTATCATGCTATTTTCTCTTATTATTAAATGGATAATAATAAAATAAAATAGCACTTAATTTATACAAAATTATTGATGATAAGTTAAAAATGAAAATATGCTCATGAACTTTTACTCCAATTACGTCTAACACTAGGAGTGTTCAAAACCCGAGACGAAGCCGGATCACCCGATCCCGATTTTTGGTGGGGATTCAAACTGCATCCCGGTCCCGGTAATGATGGGACTGGGAAACCCCTATTTTTTTTATAAAAAAAATATTATATTAGTTAAAAAATTTAGATTCTAGTATTTAAAGTGATCATTTTTAATGCCTAACAAAACCATAATCGCATAAATTGATCTAGAATTGAATAATAGTATTTTATTATTATTATCACAATCATCATCTTCATTATTATCTTTATACATTCTATAGTTATGATTAGTATTACGATATATAAGGTTTAACTCCAACTACATATGTGATACCAGTGGTGGAACTTGGAGGAAAAGTTTGGGGGGCCAAATAGTGGTGGGGATTCGGGGATTGCGCCCCCGAAATTTTTTTTTAAGGAAAGTTTTAAATGCATTAAAAATGAAAAAAAAAATATATTCATGAAATTAAGTCAATTAACTTCATCTACAAGTGTAGTGTAGAATGGGTAAAAGTATAGTAAGGGATACACCACAAAAGTAAATTTCACTGATAAGCTAAAAATTTCAGGTAATTAGAATGAAATATAAAAAAGAATGACAAAATTAACATAAATCATACAAGACCCCACATAAAAAAAGATTGAATTATAAGCCCAAAGATATAAAAAGAGGGAAAAATGTTTAAAAAAGAAAAAAAAAAAAAAAAAAAAAAAAAAAAAAAGAGGAAGAAGAAGAAGTTGGGGGCCAAAATTTAATTTTACTACTTTGAGGGGGCCAAAGTTGTATTATTACACTAAAAAAGAAAAAGTTCTATTAAAAAAAATTAGGGGGGGCCATGGCCCCCATTGTCATAACTAAGATCCGCCACTGTGTGATACACATCTTATTAAATGTAACTTAATTTATAAAGTAAAAAAATACAAAAATAAAAGGATAACTTAATTTATAAGGTAAATAATTAAAAAGAGGAGACTGGGATCTCAAGAGTGATCTCGGTTCTCATCCCGATCGAGATGAGAAATTCCCGAAATCAAAATGTCTAGGATCAGGCCGGGACAACCGGGACGGAGATACTTTGAACACCTCTTATCTAGCACTATATAGAAAATGTGATGTGCATGTAAACTTGACAGCTATATGTGCAAATGAATGCTCAATCTTACGTTTTGAACTTTTGATAGCTCGTGAAAAATGAT
Organism: Acacia melanoxylon; assembly: GCA_019022615.1. Lineage (NCBI taxonomy): Eukaryota > Viridiplantae > Streptophyta > Magnoliopsida > Fabales > Fabaceae > Acacia > Acacia melanoxylon. The sequence goes on from JAFJYJ010000007.1 coordinate 6,236,572, forward strand.
GAATGTTTTGAAAGCAACTCATACAAAATTTATGTTTATTATTATTTAATTTTTCCCAACAAACTCAAACCAAATTAATTAATTACCAAATCTGAAAAATCAATATTAACAAAAAGTTGAACATTATTAAGTATAACCCAACATTGGGTGTGCATAATTAAGAATTTAAGATGAGCCTAAATGCGCAACATTTTCGAATTTTTTAAGTTATGTGTAATAATCTCTTTGATATAAACATAACTTTATTTTATTTTATTTTTGCAGTTGTCTGCACATAACTTAAAAATTACGAAGATAATTTCTACAGAAAAAGTAAACTTTAAAAGGAATATATGGTCAATTGCATATCACATTTTATTGATAACAAATAAATGATGATAATGAGTTATCAATAATATAAATATAAAATTTAGGAGGTCCCCTTATCAAATTAATAAAATTTTCATAGAGTTATTTACACATTATTTTGTTGTGACATATTTACTCATTATTTAATGTTAGAGAGTTCTGTCTAATTTAATTAACTAGTTTGCAAATGAATAGTTATCCGGTAAAAGTTTTTTAATATTCAATTCGTTGAAGTTTATATTTCATATTAACAATATTTTTTTATCAAATATATATAAAAATGGTCATACAGCACAAATTTCTTAGTTATGAAATGATAATTTACTTGGGAGAATAACCATTTATGGAACTCAGATGGAGGTTAATATCAAATCACAACATCTACCTAATTTTTTTTACCAAACGACATCGTTATATTTTTTAATATAATTTAAGTTCTTAAATCCAGCACTCATTTTCTTATATTCCAATGCACACAAAAAGTTTTTTAATAAATTTGATTTGACATTAAACTTTTAAGTTTTTTGGGTTGATTTCCCCCCTTTTTTTTATTGAGTTTGAACTTTGAAAGTGACATCATTAGATGTTAAAAAAACATAGTACAACATCATGTGATTTAGCATCTTTATTTTATTGAATTATACGTGGTTTATACATAAATAAATATTATATCTACTTACGGATTAATGTTTTGTATTAAAATATTATTTAAATCATGATCAATTTTATGCTGAATTAATTTTGGATTTAAACTACTGCTTAGACCGGTTTATTAGACGGTTGGTTGCCAAGTAAATGAGATTCATGATACGAGCTAGAAAGAGTTTTCACCCGTAAAATCGGCCTAGCAAGCTAATCATGTAGTAGTTGGACTTTGAATAAGGATCGCTAATGGCTAATGATTTTCGGGTAGACCTAAATGAAGGTCTAATGGAAACTTCCTGCAAATCAATGCAATGGACTTTCGTATCCTGCCTTTGTGCCCAACAAAAAGAAAAACTCAAGACATTTCCATATATAATTTGCACTTTAACAAAAACAATGTGGATGACATGCGGACAACCAGTTCAGCATATTTAGTCAATTAACGATCAAAATTAACTAGGTTAATGGCAGGGCAAGATTGCTCCATTTTTACACTTCTGGGGCAAAATTGCCCATCAATGAAAAATTTCAAGACAAAATAGACTCTTAACCCAAGAATAAAGAAAGCCTTCCTCTTTTTCTGTAATAAAATACTGAAATAAAAAAAATATTTTACTTTAATTCTTAATGTAAGATCATTTTATGTAATTTAGGTAGATTAAAGGAAGTTAAATAAATTATTTAATTATAACATGTTGATGCGGTCTCTCTAAAATATTTCTATATCATATTAGATTATATATCAGTTTACAAATTAAGTAAATTAATTTGAGAAAAAAAAAGATAAATATGAGAGATAAAATGGAAAAAAAAAAAAAAGTTCCATAAACCAAAAGCTACCCCAAAACAAGGTCCAGATCTAGGACCGAAGGAGTATAAAATACCCAAACCAAAATGTTTAGCATAATTTTTTTCCATAATAAATTTTCAAATTATAAAACTGTGTATGTCACATGTTTTTTATTCACCTATTACAATTACTTGTTTATATATTTGATGGGGGAAATAAAAAAGGAATATAATTAGATCTGCATGGTGTTGGAGTGGGGCAAAAAGATATGCGTGGAGACTTATTCATAGGGTTAAGGTAAAAAAAAAAATCTTACTCCTCCGGTGATTAATATAGGATATATTTGTGAAGTTAATATTAATCCTAAATATAAGACATATGTTTTATTTTTTAATACATCTTTTTTCATTCACCCTTATTAAAGCTCCCACAGCAATAATCAAAGAAGAAAAAGATGAAGGAATTAAGAAAAATTACTAAGATGTTTTAGAAAATACATATCATGTTAACTAACCTAACTAATTTTTTTTAATCTAATCAAATTAATTAAATATGTATTATATTGAAGGAGTATAAAGTATCTTTATGAGGAGCTAATTATATCCTAAACTCAAGTAAGATGGAACTTTATCGGCATTTTGACCATTTTACCCCTTATTAATTAATTAATAACCATTTTGCCCTTGTTCGAAATCTATATACCAATCTGCCTCTGTTTAGTCGATTACATGATTTTTTTTATTTGATTACATCATGTAATCGACTAAAAAAACCATGTAATCGATTACATCATAAAAAAAAGGTTAAAACTTGGGAAAGCCATAACTTCTGGCTCAGGAGTCCGAATTATGTGATTTTTTTTTTGATTTCACATAAATTTTCAAAATCTACGCACTGACATAAAAATTAACTTCCAGATTTAATAAAGAGAAAGGAGGAAGAACACAGATTAGCTTTTCAGCCAGCTGTTGTAACGTGAGAGACTGAAGGTTGCGCCTCGGGATAGGACAACCTTGGTTGCCGTCAGAATCCGTTTCAGCGCTGCTCTCCATTCCGCATCTCGTCTTCCTCTGCTTCTTGAATTGCTTCACTGCTGCGTTCTGTGTTTTTCCTTTGCTGTCATCCAGTTCGCGTCCCCTTGCGTCTCTGATCTTTTTAAATATATATACCTTAGGTTTGGGCCGTGCAATCTCTGATTCTTGCTTTTCTCTCTGGTTCGCGTCCCCTTGCGTCTCTGATCTTTTTTAATATATATATATATGTATTTAATGAATTGTTTCCTTTTATTTGATGTTTTCTTTTTGATTAAATCACATAATATCTCTTGCACAACAAAAATAGGACATGAATATATTTTATGTGGAATTATACTTTGATCCTATATTTAATTTAATGATAGAACAATATATAAAATATAACTAAATAGGTATATAATATTAACAAATCCAACTAATTATATCATAAAAGATACACCTATTTAATTATAAAATATAAACTTACGAGTTTTGCATATTTTGTTTTTGTGGATGATGTTATTTAATTTTTATTGTTATTTTTGCTTTTAAAAAAAAAATCATTTCACTGCGTAGATTTTCAAAAGTTATGTGGAATAAAAAAAATCACTTGATTGATTCTCGAGTTAGAAGTTATGACCTTCCGAAGTTTTAACCTAATTTTTTTTATGATGTAATCGATTACATGGTTTTTTTATGTAATCGACTAAAAAAACCATATAATCGACTAAACACGGAAGATTGGTATATAGATTTCGAACATGGGCAAAATTATTATTAATTAATAAGGGGTAAAATGGTCAAATAGCCGAACTTTATCTATCAACTTCAAAAAATAGTGCAAAAATTTTCAACGTGTAACATATATATGTCCCTAACTTCCATTGAGTAACGGACGTGGGTCCCACGTTTTGTGTCACATGTAAATGAGTTAGGGACATGATTCATGAGTGATGAGACCCATAAAGTAGTACCCCACAATTGTGCAATTTCGCCCATGAACCACAAAAAACGGCGGAAAAAAAAAATCTTCAGTCAATAAAAGAGGTATATGTTGGCAAGCTAACTGTAAATGTCAAAAAGATTGAAATTTTATTTAAGTTGAAGTACAGATGTGAAAATATATGTGTTCAAATTTATTCTAACTGATAAAAGAATAAATGTTCTATAGTTTCCTCCTTCACTATACAAATGGGACATCGACTCGTACTAGATCTTATTTGGTGGAATAAGGCAACATTAGTAGCAATAGCACTATTAAGGATACGCCAAATAAATTATTGCACATGTGGAATAGTCTTAATTTTCCAAAGCGATTTCCAACTCAGAGTAGGAATCATGGTATAAGACCTTGCCTAATAGCACCGACAACAAGTCTTTCCTTCCCATGATGATAACCCAACTTCACCTTGTATTCTCCATTTTTGGCATCACCACACCAATTTATCATCTAAACCATTATCAAGAATAGGAATTGCATATAGGACACTTTTAACTTCATCCGTTAAGTAATGACTAATTGGAGTGAGATTCCGTTTGCCATCAAGAATAAGATCACAGACTTTGCCATGAGAAACATAATAATCATCAATATTAGGCGGTTTCTCAGGGAAAGTAACACCAGGAATCCAATGATCTCCCCATATTCTGATTGTTTCTCTAGTCCCCACATCCCACCTGAGTTCTTTTTTGAGGAAATCCCTACCTTCGAGAATGCTAGACCAACATCACAACGCTTTGTACCATTTTTCCGCATCAATAAATTCATTCTTAGGAAAGTACACACTCTTCAGCACCCGATCCCATAAATCCTGAGGTCTTACCATTAATCTCCAAGTTGTTTTAGCCTATGGTGTATCATTCAATTAGTGAACTCCTTTCATCCTTGACCTTCGTATCAAATGCACCCACATTTGTAGCAGAAGCTTTGCAATCATTCATATTTAACTGACCCAGGCAGGGTCCTTCTTCTCTCACGGGACCCAAAATCTTGAAGTTAGAGGCCCATCTAAGCTTATAAGAGACCAAAGTTAGATATAACTCTGCACCCACTATCTCAATTGATTACACACTCTATACTCAAGAGTAATTCTCTCACTAGAACTTACTCCCCGTTACAAGTTGCAATCAATGAACCCAATCACCAAGTCCCCAGACTTGTGATCCTTTACAATAAATGATTTACAGAAAAGAAACTCTCTCTAAGAGTGGATATTAATAAAACTTTGAAACTTTAAGTGTCAAAAGACACAATACAAGTGAAAACAGAAAGGTAGTTGAAGAACTTTGAATGCTATGCATTTTCAGCAGGTGTATTGGTTGAGAAGACTTGAATGTTGTTCTATTTATACTCAGAGATCATTAAATGACCATTGTAATCCTTCATATAACCGTTGAAGTGTTAATCTAGCTGTTATAGACAGTTTTAGTGTCTTCTCTCACTAATCTTCACTTAATCCAGCTGTGCAGAAGTTTAGAGTTGACTTCTTGAAAATAAATCCGTTGGAATAGCAGCTACTGGATGTGGAAGGCAGTCATTAATCCTTTGTAGGCGTGTGCAGAAGGATTACCCAAAAGTATACAACTTTCTGGCTTTAGCATTTAATGTTCTGACATGCTTTTTGCTTTTGCTTTAAATCTTCAATAAACATTCTCTAATTCATCTGAAACTCACTAAAAAAGTGGTTAAACATATCTAGGAACATTATAGAATAATCATAGAAAGTATTAAGATCAAACAAGAAGGTTTTATCAAATCGTAGAATTTGAAATTCTGAAGACGCGTTGAAACCTCGAGGTTTGTTCTTCAAACCTCGAGTTTTGGACTGTAGCATGTAAAGTTAATTTAAGTCCAAAACATCAAAACTGGAGGTTTCAACCTAAAACTGGAGGTTTTCAAAATTGCAAAAAGCGTCAGCCTCTCTGTTTGACAAAAACTCAAGGTTTCATCAGAAACCTCGAGGTTTCATTTGAATATGAAACCTTTGAAAAATCGCGCCAAGGCAAACCTGAAGGTTTTCTAGGAAACTGGAGGTTTTCTAAATTAGAGGAAAGATGTGTGCTCTCTGGATGCCAAAACCTCGAGGTTTCGCTCAAATGTTGAAATTCTGAGTTTTTGCGCCAAAACAAAAACCGGAGGTTTTGAAGTAAAAAGCGGGAAAGCGCGAGATGCTCTCGCACGGACAAACCTCGAGGTTTGTCCTCAAACCTTGAGTTTTCACAGCTTTGAGAAAACTGGAATAGACTCAAACCTGGAGGTTTTTCACAAGACTGGAGGTTTTGAAAAACTGACCAAAACATGAGCTTTCTCTAACAGGTCAAAACCTCGAGGTTTCTTACCAAACCTCGAGGTTTCACAAAACTTGTGAAACCCAGAATTTTCATGTTAAAATAGAACCTTGAGGTTTTAGACAAAAACTGGAGGTTTTCAAGTGTTCAAAACTTAGGAGACTCTCTATAAGTCAAAACCTCGAGGTTTTATCAGAAACCTCGAGTTTTGCTTTTTCCGAAAATGCGAGAAGTCTCCGTGTTATGAAACCTTGAGTTTTTCTCGAAAACCTTGAGGTTTTCTCACCCGTAAACCTTGAGTTCTTCTCTCTAAGGCCAAACCTCGAGGTTTCTGTGCAAACCTCGAGTTTTGCTCTGACAGTGACTTTTTCAACATTTGAGAGCAAAAGTTCATGCTTTGTTTACAATTATTGGAGATCATCAAAACCCTTAGAGAACTAACACGTACTAATTTACCATCAGCAATCGGCTTCTCATACATTACAATCTCCCCCAACTATCACCAAGAATTTTTGCATTATTGTTTTCAAAAGCCTCCAAGGGAAGCCCATGAAATTGTAACCAGAACGGTGTAGTGCCAAAGTTGACGTCCTTTAGCACCATGTAATCCTCCCACAGTTGAAGGTTTAGGAGGTAGCCTTGGATTCACCATGGCCTTTCTTTAAGGATACAAACATAAACTTCCTTCTTGTTAAATCGAAACAGGAATATTAACTGGTTTCGATCAAGTTCATGTACCTCCATTTCCTCATCCAACTGCCACCCTTTTTTGATCATGGAAACCATAGCCGGGACATTCAAAATTTTACCGTTAGAATCTTCCCAACTAAAGTATTTCCTTGTTTTTCCACCTTCCGTTCCAGGTTTAGAATAACATGTTGTACTTTCCTAGAAACACTACTTTACCCCTCCTCCATACCTCCAATCTCCACAAGCACCACAAACGCACACACAGACAGAAGTTATTAATAGAAACAAATTGAAAGAAGGAACACCTGATCAACGTTCAAAAAACGCCCAGCGAAATTGATTCACAAGGAACCTCACAAGACACTCACGATGGGAGAGGGAAAGTCTCACTTGGCATGTTGATACCTAATGTGTAATCCTATTATAGCTTGGAAATTTTCTCACAATTTTTAGGGTTTACGGGTGAAATTATACCAGTTAGTGGCTTGAATATTTTGGTCCCTAACCCATATAAAGTGGGTCCAGATCCTCTCACAGCCGGCCCTCTCCCCATCCCTCACAGTCTCATCTGGACCGTCCAAATCTTGATCCAACGATCCAGATTTTTTTTTAAAAAAAATATTTTGGACGGAGACGACATCTCGGCCGTCCAAATCTGGATCGGACGGCTGAGATGTAGTCGGGCAGAGAGGATGGGGAGAGGGCCCCACTGTGAGAGGATCCCCTCCCATATAAAGTAGGACACACGTGGGACCCACATCCTTTGAGTAACAAAAAAAATATATTGTGAATTAATAATATTTTCAACTTTTTGTTTTTTTAGTGTTGATTACTTGATTGATAAAATTGCACTATACTAAAGTTTAGAATGCCTGCAACTTCTCACGTATTACCAACCATTATTTATATTTATGTCCTCTTTTCATAATTTTCATGATTAGTGTGAAAGTAGTTGCAAAAATATTTGACAAGAGCACACCTTTTATTATAGGAAAATTCTGCTCACTTGCTTGTTATTTGTCATGCGTATAATCAGTGGCGGAGCCACGTACACTGTTGCAAGTGCAGACACCAATTTTTTTTTCAGTCTGTTTGATTGAGGATGCAACGGTAAGGATGGAGATATGAAAGCTTCGATCTCCTCCGATGACAGCTCCGAAGGTGACGACAGGGGTGAAGTGGCTGTTGGATCTCCTCCGATGAAGCCTCGGAAGGTGATCGATGTGGATGCTCCACCATCTTCTAACTCTGTTGTATTTGAAGCTCCATACCAATCTCCCCTCTTCTGGATTTTTCTTCCTTGATCGCTCCTTGTAAAAAGAAGGAAGGATTCAATGGTGGTTTCTGTGGCAGACGGTGGCTGTTTCCGTGTTATGGTTGTGGGCTACGGACTATGGTTGTGTACTTGTGTGCGATGGTGATTAGTTTTTTAGGCAAGGGCATATAGGGTCTTTTCACATTATAAATAGATTTATTAAATAAAAAATATCTGGCGGTTCCATGGCTGAACCAAATAAACTTTTAAGGGTTAAGGTGGAAAAATAGCGTATGTCTTTCTCTCAGGAAAGCCCGATAGAAATCTTTTTTTAGGTGTAAAAGTATTTATGTGGTTATAAATTAGGTGCGAAAATAGCGTTTGTTGATTAAGTTTGACTTTTTTCTTTGAACGATGACGTGACATTTCAAATATTTTTTTCAATTATCCTTTTAAAATGGCCAATACCCGAAATATTTTTTCAAGATCATAAAATAATTTTTCAAAATTATGAAATATTTGTTTTGTACCAATCAAGATCCGAAAATACTTTTTAGTACTGGTCCAAGACTCGAAATATTTTTTCAAGATCCTTTTAGTCTGGTCAATACTTGAAATATTTTTTAAGATCATAAAATTATTTTTGCACCTTTGAAATGCCACGTCATCATCCAATCGTAAAAAAAAGTCAAACTTAACTGGCCAAACGCTATTTTTTTGCACCTAATTTGTAATCACATAGTCACTTTTGCACCTAAAAAAAAACATTTCTTCTTGGCGCTCCTCGGAGAAAATCACATGTCTATTTTTGCACCGTAACCCAACTTTTAATCCCATTTTCACTTCTATTATTTTCACTTCTATTTCTACTTTCAGTTCCACTTCTATTTCCACTCCCAATTCCCTACAAACTCCTCTACTAGTGTATCAAAAGATACATATTTTTGCTTGTATTATTATCTACTTGATATGGAGGTTGGAGATAGTGGTTCAAGAGTTGGGTGATCGATTTGATAATGTCAATACCAAGTTGCTTGAGTGTTTGAGTTGTCTTGATCCTCGTGATTCATTTGCTAATTTTAACAAAGAAAAGTTGATTGAGCTTGCTAGATTCTATCCTTTAGAGTTTGATGAGCTTGCAGATATTCCGTTTCTTTCTTCAAGTTTCAGTAATTTTATTGTTGATGTAAGAGTTGATTCTGATTTTGTCAATTTGAAAACAATTTCTGACCTTGCTTTGAAGATGGTTGAGAAGAGATATGATATTGTTTATCCTTTGGTTTATTTGTTGATAAAGTTGGCCCTCGTTCTATCGTTAGCAACTGCTAGTGTTGAGCGGGTTTTTTTCTACAATGACTTTTGTTAGTAATAGGCTTAGTTATTTCTTGATTATTATTTTTCTATGTTAAGTTGAAGTTTTCTCTTCTTTTTTTAATGCATTTAAAACTTTCCATAATTTTTTTTAAAAAAGGTTCAAGGACACTGCCCCCGAACCCTCAAATCCCTCAATTAATTGTGTAGACACAAGCAAAAAATCTTAGCTCCACCACTGTGCGTATTTATATTATACTTTTATTATAAATATTAATTAATAATACTTATTTGCTTACAAGAAAAACAGAAAATGACAATATTGGATTCAACCAATTCAACGTAACCCCGTTTGTCAACTTTGAAAATTCCCAAATTTGATTCATTTTCTAAGTGTACGTTGGAAAAATTAGGAACAAAACAAAACAAAACCTACCGGTTTTTACCTTCCCTCTTTTTTGTACTTCTTTTGTTTTGATTCCCCTCCCTCTCATTTGTTGTTGACTATTAATTTTATTTTAAAAAAATATCATAAATGTTTTTTTTTTTTAAAAAAAAAAACCAATCGGACATAGTTCAATCTTCTAGAAGGGAAGTAATAAAACCCTCATGCAAGATGGGGTCTCAACTCTTAATTCTCAACATAATAATCTATAGTAATGTAATGCTCTGTGGTCCTTAATATAAGACCCTACTGATATTTTTTTGAGAAATTAATAAAGCCTAAATAAATTCTTATTCATATCATATGTTGTGTAGATCATTAGAATATATATCGGTTTATAAGTCAAACAAATTAGTTTTTTAAAAAATGATAAATATAAATTTTTAAAGAACTTATTTAATTTTCTTAATATTATATTTAGAATCGAGGGAGGATTTTAAAAATAGATTCCTTATGACTAGTTTGTGTTCGTTATTCCAAATGTATCAAAATTCAAAACCATGCTCTTAATATTATAATTCATAACCTCTTTATAATATATTTCGTATTTTTATTTCGGCCAAGTATTATTTTTTACACACAAGTGCTATTTTGATATCCACACGCACTGGTTTTATAGTAATTATATTTGAATTTAAAATAAATATATTAATTTTATTTAAACTTAATCCTTCAAATCACATTTTTATACATGTATATGTGATGCCCCCACATGTTTAAATTGGCAAAAAGATAAATAGGTAATCTTGTAGGAATATGGAATTTTGAAGTTTGAATGTTAATAACTTAAGTATATGAATTAACAAGTTGGGTATAGAGATTGATAATTTAACTTCTTCAATTTATCACTGTTATACCTAAATTGCTCATTATTATTCATAAGTTGTCAACACTAAAACTGTAAAATCTTATATTCTTATTAGATCAGTTATTTGCCCTTTTGTTAATTTAATAGGCGTTTTGAGATTTTTTGAATTAATATATAATACTCCCTCCGGTCCTAATTATAAGACATAGTTGACTTTTTTGAAAAAATTAAAAAAGCTAATTAAATTACTTTAGAGTATTTGTATCTTTATTTTTTCCTTCAAACTAATTAGTTTAACTAATAAACTAATATATAATCTAAGAATACACAACATATGAAATAATTAAATAACTTATTTAGCTTCCTTAATCTCTAAAAAAAAAGTTAACATATGCCTTATAATTAATCGGAGGTAATATTTTTCTGTCATTTTCCGGGCTTTATACTATCTCTGTAACAAAAAAGAATAACAGTTAAAGTTCTCATGATTTAATTGAGCTCTCATCACTTCCTACTGAAGCGGGTACTTCAGTCAATTTTCTTTCCTGTCATTATTCATCCTTGTGTCGTAGTGTTGTCTTGCCTGGTTTTTTCAACTAAAAATAAAAAGTTAATTAGCATTTACATAAATTTAAATAATTATTGTATTAATTAATTTCAATTATTATGGCGGGTCCAAAAAAGAAGTTTCAATTATGCCGGGTCACCGACTTTTCTCCGTCCAGTGGGGAATAGAATCCGCGTTCAACGGAACCGGAGCAACACCCGCGAAATTGAAAAAGTAAAGGACGTGCACGTCTTCTACTCTTCTCCTGTCTCCCACTTTGATCTCTCATTCCCTCCATAAATTCCTCTCCGATCGTAATTTCCAGTGTTACAGTGATTCCTCTTTCTTTTTTCTCTTCTCTCACCTCTCATAGTCTCTCTCGATTCAAACCAGATTCCAAGATCTTTCTTCAATTTAATCAATGGCTTCCATTAATTTGACCACCACGCTTCCTCTTACTCGCTTTTCTGCTTCTTCCCCGCTTTTCATTCACCACCTTCAGCTTCAATTGCATTCTGGTCATTCCCTTTCCGCGCCTTCCTTCCTCAAACGACGGCGTTTCCCTATCGCCCTTGGGTCATCTGGTCCCCGCATAAATTCTGTTCCAGTACGGATCAATAACTCACTTGTCGTTGTTATTTCTGTGTGTGTGTGTGTGTGTGTGTGTGTTTTTTTTTTTTTTCTGTGCATAATTTTTCTGATTTTTTAAATGTGGGGTTTTTATTTTCAGCGTAGAAACGGAACATACAGGGTTGCTGATTTCATGACGAAGAAGGAAAACTTGCACGTTGTGAGAACCACCACCACTGTTGAGGAAGGTTGGTATTACTACAACTTCATTAGGATGGCTCTCCCTGTGATGTGTGGGACTTCACTTTCCATCATGATCATACGCTTTTTACTTTTGTTACAGCGTTGGAGGCTCTCGTTAATAACAGAATCAGTGGTCTTCCCGTAATCGATGATGATTGGAATCTGGTAATTTTTGTACTTGATCATGTTAATAATAATAACGACAACTAACATTTGGACTATCCTACTGAAGCAAAATTATAAATATAATGCATGACTTGTGGCTTCTTATAAACGAACGGTTCCAAGCTTTATTTTTCATATTATTTAATTTTAATGCTTTCCCCCCCCCCCCTTTTTTTTTATTAACTTCGTTTCCTGAAGATCACTTAACATTATTAGTATCAAATCGATAAGTGTATAGTCGAGAGAAATGATACACTTTGCCCTGATATTAGTCCTACGTGCTCTTAGTTGGTGCATAGTGGGTCTCCATTGTTTCAATCCCTCATTTGAGACTCCTTTTTTGGGTTGCAGGTTGGTGTTGTCTCAGATTATGACTTGTTAGCGATTGATTCGATATCAGGTAATATAAACATTTTTTATTACAAAGTGAAAACATATTTCATCTCATTTCGTCCACGTTTTAGGCATCTATAATATTTGTCCTAACTTTCATCACAGTAAATTGAGGTCTATCTATGTAAGTTGATGGAAATGTTTAGAAGTTGTTGTTTACGCTAGTTAGATTGACACATCTGAACTTTTAACATCTAAAGATTGGAGAATGGAGTTACTTACCCTTTAGTGTAAATTTTGGATGAAGCTATATGCCATTATTGATGATTGGTTTAAGTTGCTAAATAATTCTAGAGAAGCCTGTGACACTTTCTCTCTGATGGTAGATTGACACTGGCCACTTTCATGTGTATTTGTATGAGAGAGAAGGGTTTTACTTGGTTATGGGCCAAAATGGTGGTTTTAATCTTCTCTAGAACTCTGAAAGTCCGCCACTCTGAAATTAGATCATTTTACTAACTTTTGTGAATCCGTTTCTCCACATATATCTTGTTTTAATTCTAATTTTATCTGTCAAGCCTATCATCAGGCAGATGTCGTCCTCACCTTCTATTTCATCTGGAACTAATAAGAGGGATTCACATGTTGTTATATTGTTCTTCTCTGCTTGTTTTATTTTTTTGTGTATTGCAAATTTGGCACTAATGTTTCTTTTTTGGCTTCAGGTGGCAGTCAATGTGAAACGAACATGTTTCCTGATGTGGACAGTTCTTGGAAGGTATGTCGTATTCGTTCTGTTCTAGACTTCTGCACTGCTACGTACTCTTGCTTGATTTGTTTATGTTTTTGTTGTACTGCTTTGTGAAATTTTGCTCTGTTCCGTAGGATAGCTGTCAATCATGACATATTTAATTATTAGACTATTTTGCTTACTGATTACATAAAACACTGAGTCGCTTTTGTTTTATGGTAATTGTGGTTGATGAGTTTGATGCGAGATCTATTCTGTTCATTTTATGGTAATGATGATATTTACAAAGCTGCATTGGACAGTTTAACTATGCATCACTTTGTCCCCGTATGTGCAGAAATTCTTTTTCTGACAACATACATGAAATTCTTTGTTTCTGGAATCACTATATTTGTTTGACTAAAAAATATAGCAAATATCATGCATCATGAACATCTGAATTTGTAAATAGTGTAAACTAAACCCTGTTGACATTTTCTTTCCATTGTATATCTGCGAGTATATGTTATATATGTTGCATTCAGGGTGTGGCACTTTTTTTTGTGAAATGCTTGATGGACTACTATTAATTATAAATGAGGGAAATTAAACCTCATCTCTTTTGCTTCTATAATTTGTGCAATCGAGTAGTATTTTTATCTTAAATTATTCCCTCCCTCCTGTCTTTGTTTTCTGCAAAGAGGAATTGTACATATGGTTATTTGTTATCCAGAAAAGCCATTTGTAATATGTTTGAGGTAACAAACTCATTCTCATGCTCGCATCTTCTAGACTCACTGGATAATAGGGCCGCACATGTCAGTGTTAGAAGTATTTTTAAATAAACCAATTTTCTTTATCCACAACTAGATTGCGTCTACATCTAGAATTATATATGGGACGGATGAGAAATTGTACTTGTGTACCTTATCAGTTAGCAGCCAGCAGCATTCTGCAATTTCTAATTACTGATTTTATGGCAGACATTTAATGAGATACAAAAGCTTCTTGAAAAGACCAATGGCAAAATTGTGGGTGACTTAATGACGCCAACCCCACTTGTTGTACATGAATCTACTAATCTAGAAGATGCTGCCAGGTAAGGATTTTGGATACCAGCTCCATGCCATTGGCTTCTCTCTTGAGTCTCTGTATTTCTATTGCCAAAAAAAAAAGGATCTCTTCATTTCTAACTTATTGTCTGACCTCATCCCTTCTCGTGTTAGGTTGTTGCTAGAAACAAAATTTCGCCGATTACCTGTAGTAGATGAAGATGGCAAACTGGTAAGAAGATTGTGCATCTCCCGTTAAAATCTTCGTTATTTCGATTCTTGCTTTTGCCTCTGAATTGATCTTTGTTTTGTTGTTATTCAGGTTGGACTTATTACAAGGGGGAACATTGTAAGAGCAGCTTTGCAATCAAAACGTGCCAGTGAGAGATGAGAACCCCGTATGTAGTGGTTTCAAGAATATAACCGTTTAAGCAAATCTGTGGATTGGCGGAGATGAAGGCAACTTTTGATTTTACCAGAGGAAGGTGGGGATGGATTGATCTGCTATAAGAGCTTACATGCACAATGTCGACAAGTTACATAGGCTTTTTACAATGTTCTGGGTAGGAATATCACATCATTTTGAGACGTTTACTTTGACCATTTTACATAGTAAATTGTTTGGCGTTTTGTAGTTATTAATCTAGTTCCTCTTTTCATGCTGTACTATAGAATACAGATTCCATTCCAACATTCAAAAGCCCTGTATACATGTTTAGAGATCGATATTCTATACTTTTGATATGGAAGAATTAAGAAGGCATGTTAATCAAATATCAATATATATCATTATGCTAAGAAGGAAGGAGTTTATTGAGTGTTCTTTTTAATTTTTTTTCTACTTCTTTTCGCATGATTTCATATTTTTTAATGGGTAAAGGTGTAAAAATGCATATGTGTTTTACCCTCGAGAGCGTCCAACACCAAATGCTTTTTTTGAGGGTAAAAATACATATAAACTTTCTCAAATGGAGCAAAAATACCATCTCTATTACTTTTTAGTTTGTGGGCCTTACCTGTCATCTTTTTCTAACTTTTTCTCCTCTAACTTTCTCTTTATTTTCTTTGACATGTATTAATAAAAAAAAATGGCTCTCCAATCCCCCTTTTTTTTTGTTGTTGCTCAGAATCTCTCTCCAATCCCAAACTTGTGAATCTGCTTTGTTTCCTTCTCTTTCAGCCACCATTGATGGAGAGTTTCGCACTTCACTCTCTCTCCACCTCAACCTCATTCTCTCTTTCTTCCCCTCGCACTTCCTTCCTCCGTCATCGTTAGCACACAGTATCCAAATAAGCCCTGTAAAGTAGTTCGAGTCGGTTTGACCTTTATTATTATCATGCAACGTTGACAAATCATGTTTTATTTGTATTGTTTTCCTATCAGCATGAGGGAAAGCTCAGTGATTAACATGATTTTGAAGGTGCTTCACATAATTTTCATTGCATTTGTGATATTATATTGATGGGTTTCTGGGGAGGGAGCTAGAAGAACTTCATGGAGCCTGGTGATCTGGAAAAGCCATCCGGGTTTTTCCCTTATGGTGCTTCAAGCGTGTTCAATGGATCAACAATGGTAAATCTCAGCTACTCCCTCTGGTCCTTATTATAAGGCACCAACCACTAACATTTTTTTGTCCTTATTATAAAGCACCAACTTACTTTAACTAACTCATTTATTACTATTTTTCCATTATGCCCTCATTTTTAACTAACTCATTTAAACCTACATCATTAAAGTATGGGTAAAGTTGGAAACATTTATTACTTTTGGACCTAATCAATGACTTAACTTCCATTCCTTGGTTCGCGAGAAATGGGTAGTTGGTGCCTTATAATAAAGATCGGAGGGAGTACATCGGATACGACACCGTTTCTTCCATGGCCGAGGAAGTTCAAGATCCAGTTAAAGATATCCCTATAGGTGTTGTAGGATCGGTCATAATCATAACCTTTCTCTACTGTCTAATGGCCGCCTCCATGTCCAAGCTTCTTCCTTACCACAGATGAATGCGGAAGAGAGAGGAGAGAGATAAGGGACAAATAGGGAGAAAAAGATAACATATGGGGCCCACAAACTAAAAAGTAACAGACATTTAAGGTGTTTAACCAAAATAATATTTTTGCTTTATTTAAGAAAATTCATATATATTTTTGCACACACAAAAAACATTTGGTGTTAAGCGTTCCTGAGCATATGTACCTTTTTTACCTTTACCCTTTCTTAATCTACCATCTTTATCAATAGTTAAAAATGTAAACAACATTATTGCTAGGGCAATTAATTTTATGAATTAGTTAAAAATAACTTACATTTTAAACGAAAGAAATAATATGTCTCTTTAGATTAGGCAATTTGTGAATACTTTTGTAAACATTCTTCAAGCTTAAGTAATTTGTGACCTGGATCCCAATTTACTTAAACCTTTTATATTATTTTTAAAAAAGGAATAATACATCACTCATGACGTTGCGTGATAGATGTTTTCTCAGTTACGTACGCGACTTCTCCAAGTGTGTTGTTTAAAATACTTCCGGAAGACATAATTTTTTTTGAGATAAAAGAAACTATTTAAATTCTTTTAGAGTATTTTTATTATTTTTTAAAACTAATTAGTATAATTAAGAAAGAGATATAATCTAAGATACATAACATATAAATGATTAAGTACTTAGACTTTTTAAAAAATTAATACTGTTTTATATTTAAAAGGGTTAAGTAGCAATTTTGCCTCGGAAATATACCCTAGGAGCAATTTTGCCTCAGAAGTTTTTTTTGGAGCAATGTTGCCCCAAATTTTTTTTTTGGAGCAACGTTGCCCCTCCGTTAACGGTCAACTAACCGTTGACCGTTAGGGTTGTTAACAGAGGGGCAAAATTGCTCAAAAAAAAAAAAACTTCCGGGGCAAAATTGCTCCAAAAAAAATGTTATTTATGACATCATATATTTTAAATTCTTATTTATATAATATCTAAGGGTGAAACAGTCGCTAGCCAGCTTCACTTAACAGTGCCGGCATGTTCAAGAACAAAGTGGTTGGCGATCAGTACTGTTAGAGGCCATTTTTTCAGCCTGAGCCTGGCTTGTGCCCTGTTAAGGCGGCCTATATTTTTTTAAAAAAATTATAATTAGGCTAACAGGCCACAAGCCTCATTGCAAAAAAGGTCTACTTCAATCAGGCCAAAAATATGCCTACTTTAAACGGGTCGAATTACATAAATTAGTGAAAGTAGAGATAAAAAAGGGTTGCATTTTCATTAATATGAGTCATTATTGCAAAATTAAATATTAAATGTACTTGGGTTAAGTAGCAATTTTAGGAAGATATCTTTCAGGAGCAATTTTGCCCTGAAAGTTTTTCTTGGGAGCAATGTTGCCCTGAAAGTTTTTTTTGGGAGCAATTTTGCCTCTCCGTTAACGGTCAACTAACGGTTGACCGTTAGGGTTGTTAACGAAGGGGCAACATTGTTCCAAAAAAACTTCCAGGGCAAAATTGTTAGGTATACTTCCGGGGCAAAATTGCTACTTAGGGCATGTTTGTGATAGCTTTAGTAGAAGTGACTTTTGTTTCTAATGTACTTTTTTTGATGGATTTTTTTTAATGTGATTTGTGTTTGGGATAGCAGTAGCAGAAGTGACTTTTGTTTGTGATGAGAACTTGTTTGACATAGCTTTTAAAAAGATAGATGAGATAGAAAATAACTGAAAAATGCATGAATCAAATTCACACACACACATATATGTTGTATAAAATGTGATAATTTGGGATAAAATTCAAATATTATTAAGTTTTATGACATGGTTAATGAAATAGGAGTATTTTTTTTTAATATATCATATTGCAAGTATTTTATAAATAGGATTACTATGATTCTATAATAACTTCAAAATATATATATATATATATATATATATATGCCTGTTTCTACTTTTTTGAAGTGTAAAAGTATAATTGAAATGAATGAATCAATCTAACTTCTGCGATTCATGAGCTGTTTGGTTTGACAGATTTAGAGGGGAGGAGAGGGGAAAATTTTTATAAGTTGCATTTAAAAATTAAAAAAATGGGGTTATAACCTTGTAATAAAAGAAGATGTAAGATATATAAAATTTTAAGATTGCCCAAAAAAAGATAAAAGAGTAAGAAAAAATAATTAAAAAATTAAATTGATTTTCTTTTAAAAAAAAAAAGTCCCTATAAATTTTAATTGGTACAATATTAATATTTAATTTCAAATATATGTAAATAAAAAGTACTTAAAATAAAACCTCATGAGAATAAGGCTAGAATTTGGAACGGTTTGAACTGGGGCAACAGTGTCATTTTGTAAAGGGCCCCCACATGTGCAATTGATGGGATGAGAAGTAATGAGATTAGAAGTTAGGGGAAGTGGCTTCAAAGAAAAAACTCCATCAAACCTTAAAGTCCATTAAAAATAAAGATAAGCCAAAACACCCAATAATTATATTTTTTCTCTTAATGGACTTATTATCCCATCTAATGAGATAATAAATTCATTAGATAGGATAGCCAAACAGGCCCATACTCTTAAAATCGGGACTTCTACTTTAGAAAGTGGTCCACACTCCAGACTCCGCAATCTTCTCATACATATGAATGTTCCCTTACCCCAATCTCCAGTCCACCTCTCTCATTACTTATGAGTGAGAAACTTTTCTTTTGCACGTCATTCATGACGTTTCTTCCCTAACTTTTATGGGGTTGGCTATGATCTTCTTCCCTTCCCATCCACTTTCCATCCTCTTCCTCATCTCAGCCGTTGAATTGAAATCTTAACCGATTCGGATCTAATGTTTTATAAAAATATTATTTTTATATATTTTTTAATAATTTAATATTTTTTTAATAAAAAAATAATATTTTTATAAAATATTAAATCCAACGCTCGATTCGGATCCAATCCAACAATTGAGATGAAAAGAAGATGAGAAGTAGATAGAAAGGGAAAAAGATGGTAGCCACTCCCAACCTGTCCTCACTTTCATTATATCAGCTTCACCCACAGTAAGCTTCTGTGTACTATACTCTATCGCCTCTCGTTCATTTCAATTTCCCCTTCTTCTCTTCTCTCGAAGCTATGGCTTCTGCAACCTCTCCCGTACAAATTGTCTTCTTCCCTTTTGTGGGAGGAGGCCATCAGATCCCCATGATCGACACCGCAATAGCCTTCGCATCACACGGCGGAACCAATTCCATCATCATCACCACCCTCTCTAACTCTCTTCAGTTCCACAAATCCATCCTCCGATACCAACAATCCGGCCTTCCAATCACCATTCTCACCCTGCCTCCAAACATTGAAATCTCCGACATCGACATGTCCGCCGGCCCCGCCACAGACACCTCCGTCCTCCGACAACCTCTCCAACAACTCCTCCAGGATCTCCACCCCGATGCCATTGTCGTCGACATGTTCCATCGCTGGGCTGCTGATCTCATCGACGAACTCCAAATCCCAAGGATCGTCTTCCACGGTAGTGGCTGTTTCTCTCGCTGCGTCTTCCACAACGTCACACACTATGCTCCGCATGAGAAACTGGGTTCCGATTCGGATCCATTTCTCGTTCCGGGTCTCCCCGATCCGATTGAATTAACAAGGTCGCAGCTTCCGCCATTTATCAGAGACCCAACTCAAGGATTCGATCGAAGAAAGAAAGCAGAGGAGAATAGTTTCGGCACTGTGACAAACAGCTTCTACAATTTGGAACCCGCTTATGCCGATTATCTCAGGAATGTTATTAAGACCAAAGTTTGGCTCGTAGGACCTGTGTCTCTGTGTAACAAAAAAACAGAGGATAAAACAGAGAGAGGAAAGATTCCTACCATTGACGAACAATCCTGTTTGAATTGGCTGAATTCAAAAGAACCCAATTCAGTTCTGTACATCAGCTTCGGGAGTTTAGCTCGATTACCTCGGGAACAGCTCAAGGAAATTGCATATGCCCTTGAATCTCGCGATCAACAATTCATTTGGGTTATAGGGAAAATCTTCAAATCTTCAGAAACAGAGGAAGGGGATGAATCAAAATGGCTCCCAGATGGGTTCGAACAGAGAATGAAAGAAAAGAACAAAGGTTTGATTATAAGGGGCTGGGCTCCACAGCTTTTGATACTAGAACATGAATCAGTCGGGGGATTTATGACACATTGTGGGTGGAATTCGACATTGGAAGGGCTGAGTTCAGGGGTTCCGATGGTGACGTGGCCGTTGTCGGCGGAGCAATTTACGAATGAGAAGTTGGTGAGTAGGGTTTTGAGGGTTGGAGTGGAGGTGGGGAGTCGAGAGTGGGTGTCATGGCAGGATGAACGGAGAGAGATAGTGTGGAGAGAGAAGGTGGCGAAGGCGGTGGAGAAAGTGATGGGTAAGAGTGAAGAAGCAGAGGAGATGAGAAAGAGAGTCAGAGATATTGCAGATAAAGCAAGAAGAGCTGTTGAAGAAGGAGGCACTTCTTATGCAGATGTTGATGCTCTGATTCATGAGCTTACAATTCGCCGTCAAACTTGTTTTAAAGCAAATTAGTTAGTAGGAGTTTGTTCATTTGAGCCTACAAAAACAAACGTTATCTAGTTGTAATTTTTGGCTAGGTAAGAGTAAGAGGAATTTAATGTTAGTTTACGTAAAGTTGCTTATGATAAGAAGCTCTAGACAAATATTACCTCCTCCCTTAATATAATATATAGATAATTAAGTTCAGGATATTAAAAATATTAGTTAAGTTAATGCATGTCGGTTTATCTAAAGCTACTTCATAACCAAAACCTCCTAAAATATGCAAATCAATATTGACACTTTGAAGAAAAAATTGTAAATTTTGGGAAAAAAAAGGGATTGAGTTTTATATTTAAGAATAAAACAAACATCTCCGAAAAAGTATTTTTGTTTCAAACGTGTTCAAGCATTTCTTAAAAGACTTAAACCAATTTGTATTAACAAAAAAAAAAAAAAAGCCTTAAACATTCATAAAGATTTTCTAAATAAGGATAAAAATATGTCACGTTAGGCTAAACTTTTATTAAATAGGCTTGAACCTGCAACATGAGCTTTAAGTTTAAGCTTAGGCATGAGCTTGAATTTAGGTTTTTTTAAGGCTCAAACCTAAGTCTTCAGAAGGCCTACCTATGCCTGAAGCCCTTTGTAAAAACCTAAGTTGTAGGCATTGAAGGCTATAAATAGGCTTTAAGACTACTAAAATTTGTATAAATATAAGCTTTTAGTAAGCTTTAAAGCCTACATATTTATAAATTATAGATTTTACATAGGCTCAAAGCCTATTTAAAGCTTGCATATAATTAAAAGAAAACCTATTTTTTTATATAGAATAAAATACTATGTGTATTAAAGTCTTAAATTAAAATATATATTAACAGGCCAACCTACAAGATAAAAAGCCTAGCATGTTTAAGCAAGTAGGCATCTAAAGCCTCTTAGCTAAATAGGCAAGGCTTTATCAAGCCTTAAACAAGTCAAACTATAGGCCTCTGAACGAGGTCTAACTTATTTTCATCCCTTGTTTTTTTTGGCCCAAATTTCATCCCTTGTTTGAATTAAGGTTATTAAACTTGAAGCGAACTGGTAGGGTCAGCTATGAACTTGATGGCCCGACCATATCCTTAATTTGAGGCGTCAGTAACTTGGGGTAACTGAGACTTAACCTAGGCAACCCAATGAGTTGTTGGTTGCCCGAGCTTAAGCCTAAGGCTATATGTATACATTTTTAGGTATAGGTCTGAGTCTTTAAAAGGCTTGAAGTCTTTTTCAAGACCTACTTAAAATACAAGCCTTTAAATATGTCTTAAAACTTATGTCTCCAAATTCATATATAACTTTTCAAGCTTATTTACAACTTTATGTTGTGTCTTAAAAGCCTAACATTCATTCTCGTCATAATATAATGGCTTACTAAGGAAAAGAAAAGAATGTCTAGTGACAATAGTTGTTTGAACAAGTAATAATAAGAAAAACCAAGTGTCTGTTGACTAATAAGATGTATTTTCTAAAATCGACCAAGTATAACAAGCGGTATGTAAAACTTGATTTTACCTCTTTTGCTTTTCTCACATAAACTAAGATAAACTTCTCCTACTAAGATTATAATATTTCATTTGGCACTAAAATAAATTTACAAAAATTATTGTAATTTAGTGGACAATGCAAATCAAGGGAGAGGAAGTGAGCTAGCGTTAGCATCTCGAGTGATCAAATATAAGAGAGATATGGGTGAATGATTGATGTATGCAAGGGTTGAGTGCGTGTGAATGACGATAAGATGTGAAACTTATGATGAAGGCTAAGTTGGTAAACTTATAGATAATATTATGGTATAAATTAAAAAAATTAAATAGGCCAAGCTTGTAGACTTGTAAGATGGGTTCTATAAAAATAGACTTGACTTGTTTATCTAAATAGGTCTCAACCTGAGCTTGACTTATTTACTAGATATGCTATACTAGGCCTTATGCTCCTACTGGGATCTGACCTATTTTCACCTCTAATTGATATATAGTAGGGTTAAGGGGCAAAAATACACATGAGCTTTAGCCCGAGGAGCACCCAACACCAAATATTTTTTTTAGGTGCAAAAATACATATGAGCTTGTAAAACCAAAGCAAGAATGAACATTTCGTTAAAAGATGTTAACCTTGTTAGTGGGACCCACATTATCTAAACAATAAAAATGTCAACAATTTTGAAATTCTTCTTTTGCCCTTGACTTTACCTTCTCTCCTTCCTCCTTCATCTTCTCCATTCTTCGCCCCCGACTTTACCCTTCTCTCCTTCCTCCTTCATCTTCTCTATGGCGTGAAATCTCTGTTTATGTATCGTAGATGGATTGAACGAGGATGAATGACAGGAATTGGAACAACACAGGGTCGCCGAGAGCGCCTACGTCACCGACGATGTCACCAATGAACCGTCATGCTCAGGCAAGTTTCGCTGCGTCGTTCAATATGCGGAGAGGGCTGAACAATGCGGCCAAAGCCGTCGCTCAGAGGCTCGCACAGGTTATGTCACACTCAACCAACGAGGACGACGACCTTGCGCTTGACTAACGTTAAAAAAATCAGACACAACCTCAGCTCCATCGACAAGCACAACTCACTAATAGTTGTCTTCTCCAGAAGCTCTTCCTCCCAAATTGGCATCATAATCAAAATTTCCACATCAAGAAACCTCGAAATTCCTTTAGAGTCCAAGCAGTGAAGCCCCCGCCCGGTGTATGCTCTTCATCTCTCACATTCTTGCCGCCATTTTTTTTTTCGTTTCTGTGTTATTATTTTGAGAACAATGCTTCCCCCAATTCCCAATTAGGTTATTCATAAGAACTGAACTACCTTAGATTTGCTTGCTTAACATGGTGGAAATTAGCAATATCTCTTTGTTTTAAATGAAACATTGTTGAATAACACAAAACTTGGGGGTCTCTTCAGGTAGAATTCCCCAAAGTACAGCCACAGTTTAAAGCTCCATTTCTAGGGTTCACGAAGATAGTAGAAATATGGAACTCTAGAGCTTGCATGATCGGAATAATTGGTGTTTTCATTGTAGAATTGGTGAGTATTACGAATCTTTTGCAGATAGTGCAAATATTTAGGAAAGTTTTGCTGAGTTTGGTTATTGTGTGATTGTGATGTTCATTTTCAAATCCAAATTTGAGAATCGTCACTGTTCTTCTTCGATGGAAGAGTTGCAGAGATGAGAGATGAAGGTTGGGAGGGAGAGGGTGTTAGTGAGGGGCATTTTGGTATTTTCATAATGTATTTAACAGAAGTTAAGGCAATTTAATTGTGATGGTATTTTTGCTCTGGTTTTACAAGCTTATGTGTATTTTTGCACCTAAAAAAAACATTCGGTGTTGGGCGTCCCTCAGAATAAAGCTCATGTGTATTTTTGTTCCTTAACCCTATATAGTATTTGGATAATATGATGAGAATTTTTTTTCCCTCATCAGTTTGGTCTCAAGTTGGCTTTGAGCTAGCCCACTAACTCTTTATTCATTGTCTTAACAAGTTCAAAACCCGGTTTAGGTTTGATAACCTTAGTTCAAATATCATCAATCTTGTTACCTTAGTTCAAATATCATCAATGTTGTTGTCTTGCTTATGAGTTTTGTTATGCTCATCACTTCTTGTTTTTTCTTGCACCAAAGCTATCTTCTTAGCCACCATTGCACATCTTTGTTTTTATCTTTTGCGCCAATCATGAACTCTAGAATCCATTATCAAGAAAAAATGGGAAAAAGTCTCCCATTAAGAATTTTACTGGTGATAATAAATTGATACATTTTGATATCAGAAAGTACTATAAATTTTGTACAAATATCAATACTTTGATTTAGATGATTCTCCCCAATAAAATTTAAATAGATGATTTTTCCCAATTTTCCCCATTACCACCAAAATAATTATTTTAGGACCAAAAAATAAGAAAAAAAATTCTCCGGGCTTCCCACATGTTTTAGCACGATTGAGGAAAACTTTAAAACTCATCAACTATGTCTTGAAATTTAAAAAATTTCAACTTCGTCCCTATTCAATAGACATATTTTACCTTTGTTTAATAAAATACACCAGCATTTAGTAGGGGGTAAATGAGTAAATAGAAAAAAGTCAATAACATGCCTTATAGGATTGAAAAATTCATTAGGGAATTACTTGAGATACTTTGGAAGACAAATTATTACTAACCGGTCTCATGAAATAATCAAATTGATATTAAGTTCTAAGGGATTTGTGGTAATTCAATGGACTAATGAAAAAATAAGTTTACTTGTTAATGTGTCATTAATACAAAGCTAGGGTACTTCAATTGACAAGTCAATATACCATATATAATAAGTTAAGGCAAAAAAAGTGACTGATGTTATTAATAACAAGTTAAGGCACCTCAATTTATAAGTCAATGTGCTACTGATGACAAATTATGGTGTCACCAATAACAAGTTAGGACTCTTCAGTTGATAAGTCAATGTGTCACTTTCACAATTTTAATAAATCGATGATAGGTCCCTTAAAATTTCATATCATTTTGATAAGGGTTAAGGTGAAAAAATGCACATGTGTTTTATCCCGAGGAGTGCCTAATACCAAGTACTTTTTTTAGGTGCAAAAATACACATAAGCTTGTAAAACCAAAGCAAAAATGCCTATGCCATTAAAAGAGGCTAACCTCTGTTAGTGGGACCCACCTTATTTAAAAATAAAAATATCTACAATTTTTAAATTCCTCTCCTACCCTTCACTTTACCCTTCTCTCCTTCCTCCTTTATCTTCTCCATTCTATGCGAACGGGCGGTGTCGAAATCTCTGTCTTCTATAATCAATCCTTCTATCCTCCATCTTCTATGTCTCCCTCCAGCCTTCTTGCTGCCACAGTGTGCACCCTCTTGTGGTGGTAGTTGGGGTGGTTGAATTTGACCCGCTTTGAACCACCAAAGGGGCTTTCATTGTTTGAAGCCTCAGATCTATAGGATGTTGGAAGAAACGAGAATCACAATGTTTGCTAGTCGATTGATCGAGAAGGCAAGACTAAGCACGGAGGAGGAAAGACTATAATTTAGATGGAGAAATTCAACAAACTCAACAATCATGATTTCCGGTGATCTAAGGGTGTCTACAACTCTTAATCTCCATCACTCCTACCCTTGTCAAATTTCATTGTCATCCCTAAAGGTTTGAACGTCTTCTCGTATTTATCTTTCCTTTTTTGTTCGTTTCGTGCTCATGAGGGTGAAGGGTAAACCTTTTTTGCGGTTTTAGCCATCTAATTTCACATTTGAGCTGTATTGGTCATCTAACGAAAAATGACACGATGCCAATTTCAAAATACACGATTTCCCCGGAAACTTCACCCATAAATTTGCATATTGCCCTTGCTTTTTCTTATCTTTCTGATGGACGAGTCTCAGAGGACTTGAATAGCAAAGAAATTTAATGAGAATGTGTCCTAGGTTTAAGGAGAGAGTGAAACCCCAATTTTCTCTCCTGCTTTTGCTACATTTCTCCAGCTACAAATATGGGAATTTAGGGATTCGGGTACTTGTAAATAGTTATTTTGAGTAATTGATTCCACAAGGAAGTCATCTATTTTCCGTATGGTTTTGAACTTTGTGGTCTTAGTCACAGATAATTAACTTTGGGATCTTTGTCATCTATCTATCTTCGCCTGTTGATGGTAGATGGCAGGCCCTGTTAGAGCAGTTTAACTTTTAACATGTTACTCTTTATATTGAAATCAAAATATGTTTATGCATTTTGTAGAGAATTCCAGTCTCTCCTCCTCCGTACTCAGTCCGCCTTCTTGATCAATCGACCTTTCTCCACTAGCTTTGGGAATCGTCACTGTTCTTCGATGGAAGAGTTGCAGAGGATGAAAGTTGGGAGGGAGAGGGTGTTTTTTTTGAGGTGAAGGGCATTTTAGTATCTTCATAATGTACTTAACGTCTGTTAAAGCAATTAAACTGTGACGGTATTTTTACACATAAAAAGACACTTAATGATGGGAGTGGCTCCCATCCTCTTCCTCTCCTCTTCTCAATCTCAGCCGTTGGATTGAAATATGAACGGTTCAGATTTAATCTTTTATAAAAATATTATTTTTATATTTAAAAAATATTAAATTATTAAAAAAAATATAAAAATAATACTTTTATATAATATTAGATCGAATGGTTAAGATTTCAATCCAATGGCTAAGATGAGGAAGATGATGAGAAGTGAATGGGAAAGGAAGAGGACCGTAGCCAACCCATGTTTTTCGGAATAAAACTCGTACACCTAACTCTTTTCACAATTTGATTAGATCATTTAGTGATAATTTGTCTCTCTTCATAACCTGGTTGTAATTCCCCAAGGAACGATCACTTCGACGTCCTTGATGACGCAAAAAACTTTGTCGTCATTGCACCAAGAAAATCAATCATACCAGTACTGGACACATGGAACGATCACTTCAACGTACTTGATGACGCAAAAAACTTTGTCGTCATGCTATTTTCCAGCGACAATATTATTCTTCTCTTTTATTATTTTATACCAATCCACCAATCCCCCTCTCATCAAAATAGTCAATTGACTTGGGCAGCAAGCCATTCACCTCTCAATAAAAACCAATTCTCTTCATCTCATTTGTCAACATGAGATTTCAGTTTTTTAATGGTGGAGTTTTTAAAATCAGTTTTTTAATGGTGACATGCAATATATGAAATAAGTATGTGAGAAAATTTTTGTATCAAATTATGTAAATAAGTGTTTTTTGACCCCAAAAATAATCCAAAACAAGCTTAACAATATCATATGAATATATGTAAAATACTAAATTATGATCTTACCAAGACAGGCAGGTTCCAAAAAAATACAAATCAACCAGCCGCCCCCAGCTTTACCCTTTATATATTTCAAGCAGTTGTTTCATCTTCAACACGAAGAACCCACAAGTCCTCAATCTCTTACACTCTCAAATAGTCCATTATCTTCTTCATTCACGTACATCTTACAAAACTGTGGAACTTGCTCTGATCCATAAATTTCTTCTGTGTCACCACTCCTTATCTGCAAAATCAGAAGCCATGAATTGCGAAAATCACAACCTGCACATATTCTTCCTCCCCTTCCCCGGTCACGGCCATCTCATACCAACCATTGATATGGCCAGACTTTTCGCTGCAAGAGGTGTCAGAGCCACCATTGTCACCACCCCACTAAACCTCCCTCTTGTTTCCAAAATCATCGGAAAATCCAAAGCTCCTTCAAATTCCAACATCAACATCGTAGCCATCAAATTCCCCTCCGTTGAAGCTGGCCTACCAGAAGGCTGTGAACATGTGGACTCTATCCCCTCCATGTCTTTAATTCCCAACTTCTTTAAAGCAGCGAGCATGCTTCAGGAGCCATTTGAACAAGTCTTGCAGCAACACCGCCCAGATTGTCTAATTGCCGGAGCATTTTTTCAGTGGGCGACAGATTCTGCAGATAAGTTCGGGATTCCGGGGATTCTGTTTCATGGGACCAGTTCTTTCTCTTTGTGTGCAGCTGAATGTATGAGACTCTATAAGCCTCATAAGAACGTTTCATCTGAATCAGAGCCCTTTGTGATTCCTAACTTACCCGGAGAAATTAAACTGACCAGGATGGTTTTGCCGGAGTATGTCATAAACGACGATGACGAATCTGAGTTGGCGAGAGGGAGGAAGAAAATAATGGAATCAGCAGGGAGAAGCTTCGGGGTGATAGTGAATAGCTTCTACGGACTGGAGCAGATCTACGCAGACCTTTACCAGAAGTTAATTGGAAGAAAAACATGGCACATAGGCCCAGTTTCGCTATTGAATAAGGGCATTGAAGAAAAAGCAAACAGAGGAAAACAAGCTTCCATTAATGAACAAGACTGCTTGAAGTGGCTTGACTCCAAGAAACCCGACTCTGTTCTTTACGTCTGCTTCGGAAGCATAGCAAACTTCACGGATTCTCAGCTCAAAGAAATAGCGATGGGTCTAGAAGCTTCGGGACAAAATTTCATCTGGGTTGTGAGGAGAACCAAAAAGGATGACCAACAAGAACAAGATGATAGACAAGAATGGCTGCCAGAAGGATTTGAGAAGAGAATGGAAAGGAAGGGGCTGATCATCAGAGGATGGGCCCCACAAGTGTTGATTTTGGATCATGAAGCCACAGGTGGGTTTGTAACACATTGTGGGTGGAATTCAACGTTGGAAGGAGTGAGTGCAGGAGTACCGATGGTGACATGGCCTGTATCTGCAGAACAGTTTTACAATGAGAAGTTAGTGACGCAAGTGCTGAGAATTGGAGTTCCAGTGGGTGTTAAGAAATGGGTGAGAGTGGTGGGGGATAGTGTGCAAAAGGAAGCCATTGAGAAGGCAATGAGAAGAGTAATGGTGGGAGAAGAAGCATTAGAAATGAGAAACAGAGCAAAGAAACTTGGGAGCATGGCGAGAGAGGCTATGGAAGAAGGAGGATCATCGTCCTTGGGCTTGGATGCGTTAATTCAAGAACTTAGCTCTCGTAGTGGTCAGTGATTGATGGTTTGTTGAAGATCAGATTATTGTGCTTAGCATTTCAGTTCAACCTACAACTTGTTGGTTGTGTTTTGCCAGCCTATATTTAGTGTTGTGCCTGCTTTTGGTTAACAATTCCAAGATCTGTGTGGTTTATTAATACCTTGTGGCTTGTACTATGCAGACAAGAATACCATCTGTCTGACACTACATGTAATTTTCTCTCGGCAAAAAAAATAAAAATAAAAATTCACTACATATCTATAAGCAATGGATTTCAACCTTGAACCTAGCATAATCAAAACTAATTTTTATTTATGTAGGGAGGAAAATAGGAGTAGAGAATACTAGATGGAAAAACATGTAGATTTTTACCTCTTGGTGTTATCTACACCTTTTATTATTATTTTGAGTTAACTGTCTATTTTGCCCCAAAAGATGACAAGATAAGCCAATTTTATCTTCAAAGTTTTTTAAGGTGTAATGTTGTCATGGAAGTTTCCAAATCGTAAAAATTTTGTCCGGGCCATTATCTTAGTCAAATTTAACCATTAGTCACTCAAGTGATCATAAGTGTGAACAGTTTAACACTTTCAGTAAACAATGCAGTGATGAATTCTTTCAAAAAATACATTACCGGAATGGTCACTCGAGTGATCAACTAGAAATTTTTGTAAAACGCTTCATCACTTTTTAAGGGTAATAACCGTTTTGCCACATCTCACTCGAGTGATGCAGTGATTTTCTCGGTAATGTGTTTCAAAACCTTTTTAAGCCAATACACCTTTCCCAAGACACTTTCCTTTTTTATCATCAAAAAATGGAATCTAATATACACGTCTCATAAGCTTCTCTTACTCTTTCGGTGAGGTCTATAACTAGAATAACAAGGTGACCAAGATAGTGATCAGTTTTCTAAAAAATATTTAGAAAAGATTGTTACCTTACCTTGTTTTCCAAAGTTTTTTAGTTCGTCTATTAGTATTATAACTATATGTAATGTGTAAACATCCTATTTATTTAATTTCATTTTGTCTTGGATAAAAAGAAAGAATCACACAATTATTATCTAAACACATATCTTATATTCACTAATATTATTGTCATTCATGAATATATAATGGAAAAAGGCTTTGAGGCATGAATTATCATTTTTTTTTAAAAAAAAAAGCAATTCTCAACCTATTGGAAATTACAAAATTCTTTCATGATAAAACAAATCTTTCCTAGAATATAGTCATATACTTATAATTCTATTCACATTCTCCGAATAAGAGAAGATAATTATACACCCGTTTCTTGAAAGTCCTTTAAATGGCCAAAACCTCCATACATATCAATTATTTCTTGATCTAATTCCAAGTTCAACAATTTATTTATGTATGATACAACACCAATTTTATCTAGGAGGTATTACATACAAGTACCAAGAAAAAGAAAAGATAACAAGTAAATATTTTGAAATCATTAAATTGCATTGAAGTTTCATGGACTTGGGTTAGATTAATTCAAATTGAGAAAAGACAAATTTACCCTTGTTAATTTGAGCAACTAATGACACGTTGCTCAATGACTTGTCATTATGTTACACTGAATTGTAATTGGTTGATCAATCAAATTAAAAAAAGCAAAATGATATATATATATTTAATTCGATTGAATCTAAGCCACGTCCAATAATATTTTAATGTAATTTGATAATTTTAAGGGACCCACTTGTCATTTTTTTCCCTTGTGACCTTTATGTTGTTCTCCCTTTTATATATTT
Organism: Acacia melanoxylon; assembly: GCA_019022615.1. Taxonomy (NCBI): domain Eukaryota; kingdom Viridiplantae; phylum Streptophyta; class Magnoliopsida; order Fabales; family Fabaceae; genus Acacia; species Acacia melanoxylon. Next base: position 6,267,605 of record JAFJYJ010000007.1, read on the forward strand.
ACCTTCAGGAACTCAAATCCTGAAATGAGTGAGATGAAGTCCCATCCAGACCCTTTGCATTGAAGTAAGCTGCGTACTCTGCAACCGTGGTTTCCCTATACTTTGGAGGGTTCTCTTCAGATAACAATTCCTTTATGGGCCCATATGGTTTTGGTGCTCCCTTTAAACCCGTGAAAAAAAAAACTAGCAACAGATATTCTTGGACCCTCAAGATTAGCCAATACTCTGTGTGCTACACTCTTGAATTTGTCATTTGTTATAAGCTGTAGTTGAAGAAAACTATCTATTACCTTGACAAATAATAGTTGCAAGAAAAACAAAGAAAGGCATGAAAGAGAATAGAAAGCTTGCCTGCATCAGGTCACCCATGTTAACAACTAAAGCTCCAGGGATTGGTGGAATATTAATCCAAGTGTTATCATAAAGAGCCTGAAGGCCACCTATATGATCTTGGAGAAGTATTGTGAGAAAGTCATTATCAGAGTGCTTACTGGTTCCCAAAGTGAGGTCAGGTTCTGGACAAGTAGGGTAGTAATGGCCAAGAGGTATAAACCCCTCAGCACAACCCATGTCTTTCAAATGATTTGAGTTTAGACCAAGAGCTTCTGATAATAACTCAAACAACAATATTCCCAATTTCATTATGTGTTTCCCGTATTCTAGCAATATATCCCTGCAAGTAGATGCAAGAAATAAACCAAAAAAAGAAAGACTTCAAATACCATATTTTAACCTTCAACTACATATGTTGCAAACTAGAATTCTTCAATCATATACTCCCTCCATTTCTTAATACAAGACATCTTTAAGAAATTGATATTGATTCTAAATACACGACATAATTTTTATATTTGTCAATCTTTTTTTTTTCCTTCCGAATTTAGCCTATTGATGGAGGAGAGGGATTAAGAGAATTAAGAAAGATGAGTAGGTGCCATATAAACTAACTTAATCAGTTTCTTTTATAATCAAATTAAGTAAATATGTCCAAAGAGAGCCTGTATGATCTGATTTGACTAAAAGCAATGAAAGTACCTGCATACTTGTGGCAGATCTTCTGTTTTTGGAGGATTAGGAGCAATGCAATACATGAAAGTATCCCTCCAGTTCAAAGCTGTTGAACTACTGTACAGATCAAAGTTGCTATTATACACAATAGGTTTCATTTGATCACGTGTGTATAATTCCTTTTTAACCTCCAAATCTTGCTCATGGAACTTTCGCACTCCGTCTATAATCTCATCAAGAACATGAAGAGGAATACCATGATTGACCACCTGAAAGAAACCCCAAGTCTCAGAAGCTTTCCTCACTCTTTCAACTGTTTCTTGGTGCTTGCCGGGTCCTTTATCAACACCGGCGAGGTCTATGACTGGAATAACATGCTTTGTGTCTCCCAAATTTGAAGCTTGTATAGATTGATCAGGGGGATGATGGAACAAAGGAGGAATCTTGGTGACTCCTGCATCAACCAGACCCTTGACACCAGCTTTTGTGTCATCAAATGCTTTGCGCTCACTTAGTTCCTCAGATTCCAACTTCTGCGTGATTCCCATTTTGCTTGTCTTTATACAAGTGCCATGGATATAAGATACAGTATAAATGAATCAAGGAAGTCGCAGAAAATAATCAGGACCGAAAAAAAAAAATCATCTTGCATTTTGGGAAACTCATTATAGAAGAAGTTAAAGCAGAAGGAAAGATTGGGCATGGTATTAACAGTGGATCTTATGGTTTTTGAGCTCAGAAACTCGAAAGCATAGGTGAGGGTTAAACAGCGACCAGTGAAAGCAAAGGAGAAAAACAAAAAAAATATGAGAGGACAGGTTAGAGACGCACCTGAAATTCCAGAGTTGTAGTCACCTCACTTCACTTATCTTCCTTGGACACAACAGATCGTGAAGAAAAAAAGCGAGCAAGCAAGAAAGTTGGCCTGTGAGAGAAAGAGACGGCCGCTGCGATTTGAGGTTGAAGGAGAGAGAGCACTCGTTGAATTTTTCCGTCGGCCTCACTCTGAAAAATAAGAAGAAATGATATGATTGTGGCGAAATACCGCTTTTAGACAAATATTTATGTCTTTGTCACACTCGTTGAATTGCAGTATGGTGGACGGTGTCCGGATACTCTCCTCATCCCCCTCTCCCCATCCTTTACGGTCATCGTCTAAATCTTGATCCAACGATAGTAAAGAGTTCAATGATTTGAAAAAAAAAAAAGTGAGGAGCTCGATGAGAAAAAACACGGAAACGCGGAATAAATAATGTTTATTCTGTCCGTCCTTATATATAATATTTTTCTTATGGGTACCAGTCTACCAGAGGATTTATTTTGAGTTTTTACCTGGCCGCCACGCTTAATATATATATGTTCTTATTATACTGGTTTAATTCCAGTGTGGTGGAGAGTTGTGAAGTGCTCGATAAATTCACGAGTACATATTATCAGAATTTATAAATATGCAATATGTAGTTTGGAATTTGGATGCAGACTTGAGCAGATGTGCGTGTTCTCAAAACAGGAAGGCAAAAAAACAAAAACAAAACAAACAAAGAAAGAAAGGGTTTAAGACTAAATTCTGGAAATACCTTGCAAATAGGCAATCCCCAAATTGCACTGCCTAGCTGGGTCTCCGAGTTCAGCAGCTCTCTGATACAAAACAATCACTTTCTCCCTCTCGCCTATCTGCCAGTAAATGAGACCCACGTCAACCATAGCCAGAGCGGAGCCTCGAGCAGCAGCTTTCGGGAAAGAATTGAGGGCCTTGTCTATATTCGGACGAACACTTCGCTTTCCATGCTTGAATCGCTTTCCCCAACTCAAAAGAAGCATCGCCTGCCTCAACGGCTTTAGCACCTCCGACTAGGACCGACAAACCAAAGACGCCGCTTGAAGGTTCGGGAGTGTAAAAGAAGCTGCGATTTTCGTAAGAATGTCGTAGGGAAGGGCAGAGGGCACATCGTGACAAAGATCCCGAAAGAGTGGAATCTGAAGATGCCCTTGAGCAGAGTCGAATTGAGCTACCTAAGTAAACTGATGATTTGAAAGGGGTTTTCGAGGTAGAATCTTTAGTGGAAACATCATAATTGCCTATATTAGAAAATGGAAGAGATGAGAAACGAGAGGCCCCAGAGCGAGAAGGCCATGATCGGTGCTTCAGATCTGCATTCGTCGCCGGTGCTGCCAGAGTAGTGCTCGTCCTTATTGCGGTTAGGGCTTGACATCACCGTCGCCGCTGGTTAGGCTCCTCTCACGGCCGCTCAAATCTTATTTTTTTTTGTGAAAATTACATGCAGGTCCCAAGGAACGACACACAAGTCCTAAGAGACTTTTTTGATATTATTTGTAAGGAAATAAAATCAGGGTTTTTAAATGTTGTTGTAAATACACGATTTCCAGGTTGTAAATAGCGAGGAGACTTTTTTTGATATTATTTTTATGGAAATAAAATCCAGGGTTTTTAAATGTTGTTGTTAATACATACATTTTTATTGTAAATATGTCGTTTTTGTTGTAAATGACCTCTCTACATATTCAAAATCCGGGTATTTAAATGTTGTTGTAAATATAGGCATTTCCTGTTGTAAATACGTCATTTTTTATTTGTAAATGGTTAGGTGTTTAAATGTTGTTATAAATATATCGTTTCGCGTTGTTAATACAAATAATATGAAAAAAGTCTGGGACTTACGTGTAATTTTGTGATTTGAGGACTTTTTTTGTAATTTGTTTTGTTCGACCATGGCGTAACTTTCCTATTTTTTTATTTTTAATAAAAAAAATAATTTTAATGGATATAGACCTAAAATAAAGTTAATTGAACTAACATTTTTTAAAAAATGATTTTTTCATGTAAAAAAAAATAAAAAACGAAAAAAAAAAAAAAATAGATCTGAAATTTTGTCAGATTGAATGCGGGACAATTTGGGAGCTCGTCCAAACAGTTTGGACGACCAGGTAATGGATAAGCACAACAACCGGTTCCTATATTTGGGTCCTCGTTCCATATTCCATGCTTCTCTTCATAAAAAAATATTGATGGATTTTTTTTTTAAATATTTTAATATTTAGATTAAATTGTATACCGAAATATTTTTTTATACCTAATATCTCAAATTAATTAATTTCCAGTCTTGCATTTAGAAATATTTTTCATGTAACACTAGTATCCTGTAAATTAATTAATTAATTTGAGATACTGGATGAAAAAAATATTTCAGGATACATTATATAATTTAATCTAAATATATATAAAAATTAAAAAAATCCATCAATTTTTTTTGTGTGCTTCTTAAGAGGAGAAGACTTAAAAAGACATTTTAAAAAAAAAAAAAGCGTGAAATGAGGATTCAATTTATTTATATGGGAGTAGAGTCAATTTCTCCTTTTCCCTCGCTATCTTTCTATCCGGAATCGGTTTCTCTACCCATCCTTGATGGGTAAGGTTTAACCTCTTCCCATCCTGGACCGTCCAAATGATCTAGCGGTTTAGATTTAATATTTTTTTTTACTTTTTTTTTTAAATAATTATTTTAATGGATAGAGAATCTAAAATAAAGATAATTTTTCAACTAACATATTTTTTTAAAAAGATTTTTTTCATTAAAAATTAACAAGTAAAAAAAAAAAAATCAAATCTGGATGGTCAGGATCTGAAGAAAGCTCTCCCTAACCAAGATAGGTTTGGAAACTGGTTCCCTTTCTATCCTAGCCATTTATTCAATTGGAACATCAAAAAAGGGACACGTCATACACTTTAAAAGCAGAACAAAAAACAATGACTTTTCATCTCTTACACTGGCAGGAAAAGTTCACGCACGCAATCTCCATTTTTCTGAAAATCCAAGAACTGACGGTGTCTCGAATTGAAAGATTAATTATTGGTTTAGCTTTGTTTATAGGTTTCAATCAAATTAATTATAAAGAACGCGTTATCCGTTTCTCTGATTCTTCTTTATCTGGTATCGTGGCTTTTGTGTTGATCCATGTGCGAGTCGTGGGGAGGGCTCTGCACAGAGGAAATCATTAAGAACAGAGTAATGGTGACTTTGATGGAACTAAGACGAAGAGAATGTTAAATGAAAAGCATCCATTCTTGAGGAGAGTGTTCAACCATTGCCATCTTTATGCAGGTACTTCATGGAGATTAGAAACTTATATATGAGCTTGGTGTATATTTTTATTCTGCTTTTTGGAATGAGCAACTTTTACCTGTTACCTACTATTGCGGTATTAAATTAAGGGAAAATTAGAATAAAAGACCTAGAGAAAAATATATTTATGGAGAAGAACCATAAAAATTGTAATTATTTAGAAGGACCAAATATAAAAATATAAAATTAAAAGTACTAAAATATCTCTCTAATAAAATCTTTTACATTCCCTCATACATTCTCTTCCACATTCTATTTTTAAAACTAATACAAGATTTAAGTTTCATTAAATTAAACAATAGTTTTCTCAATTTTCATTTTTCACAACTTGAGTATATATCTATGAAAAAAAATTACGCATTCTTCAATTTGTAAAAAATATTTTTTTAAAAAAAAAATCAACAAAATTTTTAATTAAAATATTATTTTAATAAAAGTCAAGGTCTTTTATAATTTATCATATATGTTAAACCAAGAAAGTTTGTATGGTTTATTTTTTTAGAAGCAATTTATGTGGGTTAAAAAATTCATTTAATGTTAATAAAATTAGACAATCTAATTAACCTATTATATCCTAAAAAATATGAAATAATTTTATTTTATATTTTTATAAAAATAGCTTAATTGATATCAACATTGATAATATAAATTAGGAAACTTGATGATATAAATTGGTGAAAGATAAAAATTTCAAAAAAATAAGTTTAATCGTTGTTAATTAAATAATATATTGAAAATAAAAAATATATGATCATATCATGATGGACAGTTTTAGTTCTAATTTTTTTTTTTTTTTTTTTTAAATTATGAATACAAGAGATAATACATGAGGTTTGATTAGGGGCAATTTAGTAATTCTAAATTTATATTATAATGTTCGGTCCTTCTAAGTAATTACAATTGTTATGGTCCTTTATAATAAATATTATTTTCTCTTAGTACTTTATTCTAATTTCCCCTTAAATTAATCATTTCCCAATCTTTATAATTTTTTTTTTTTTATTTACCTGCATATCATAAAAAGAAATTTGTTTATGTAGGGGTTGTGATTTCAGCAGATCAGGATTTGGTCCACGAACAATAATAATCTATGCTCAGGTATGCATGCTAGTACATTGTCATGAAGGCTCACAATATCAACTTAAATAGCTAAAGTTCCCAAATTCATAAAAGGGCATGATTATTGTTGCAAGTATTAAATATCATTGGGATCCTTCTGTCTATCATGAACCATAAGATGTTCTCATTCTTGTTTTTTCCTTTTTACAAGTGTGATAAAAAATTCCATGTTGGCTGCTTGAGGGATAATAAAATGTCATTTTTTAAGGTATGCTTTGGGTTTCCATGTCTTGATATGCAGATTCATTAGTTTGGACTCCAATCTTTTACGTCTATTGTCCATGTTATAATATTTCTATATTAATGACAGGAATTTCTATTGGGATATTGAATCTATTAGCATATTGTGTTGTCATGTTTTAAAAATATATGAGGGAAATAAAGTGAGGAAACTTCCAGAAAAATGTATTTTGAAAAGATGGACTAAAGATGCAAGAGATGGTGTAATACATGATATTGAAGGAAGTGAAATACAAGTGGATCCAAAGCTTTAGAGCACACAAACATATTGACAATTATGTCATATGATGATAACATTAGCAGCCGAAATGTCTAATTGTCTAGAGATTTATGCCTTTGTTCACAACTCTATAATACAACTTCATAAAGAAGCAAGAGACTTCCGTTCAAGGCTAAGGAATTCAAATGATGATGAGAACAAGAAAGAAGATGGAAGTAAGGAAAAAGGTGGCAACCAAGAAAACAAGAAGATAGATGGGTTAAAAGATAAACTACCTAAGGGCATTAAAAAGAGGCAAGGAACAAAGAGAAGGAAAATATTTAAGCATTGGCCTGATCGTTTGGGAAAGAAAAATAGGTCCCAAGCCAAGGTAAGAACTGAGGAACTAGATGCTCCAATTTCATGTTCTGCACCTATGAGGCTATGACATTGCAAGCACCACCTCAAGTTCATTCATTTACTAGTATGATGATGGTGAGTTTATTTATCTAAAATTAAATCGACACTATGATTTGTTCTGTTAATGTGTATGTTGATGCTTTTTCATATTAATAATATGCTTACTTTTGTCTTTGTGATTTATAGGCTCCTTTAGATTGTTCGACACCATCATTGGAAGCATTAGAAGAGGAAATTTTGTTGTCAGGTACCCAAAAAAAAAATAGAGATAGGAATGTGCACAAATTGAGGGGAAAATGTCACTTTTATTAAAATTAATGTGTATAGTACATGAAGATGCCAAATACATATCTCATTTTCTAATACGCTCTATACTATATCAAATATATAGTATTACAACTTTTTATGACCATATACTAACATCTACATTGCTCTTGCTTCTTCATTCTTCCTTCTTCTTAGGTGAAGGTCAAACTTCTATAACAACTTCACCAATGTCCCATCAGATCCTTGTAGGTGAATCAACAATGTTTAATTAGCATGAAGCATTTGGCAACCAACACCTACAATAACAATTCAAATTCGATCAATTTAGTCATTCAACCATCATTCTTTCTGTTTTAGACAATGTAAGACCATTCTGTTTTGGCAGCATTATTTTGTTTTAATCAATGTAAGACAACACATAGGTTATATGACAACAACTTGGTATTTGACAGCAGCAATTATATAAGCATATGAAACTTGTTATTTTTGATAATGGTACTTTGACAGCAGCAAGTATATAAGCATATAAACAATGATATTTTTATTTTAGACAGAAATTTAAATTTCTTCAGATGAATGCATCAGTTGGTAACTTAATGCCCAACCAACAATTTTCCCCACAACTAGTGAAAAGTGTTGGTTTTGATTAGTTTTGATGATGTCTTATATAGATGCCATTATTAAGAGCAAAAAGTTTGAATACTATATTTATCTTCTACTTTGACTAAGTCTTATATTTAATGTTGATGTGAAGTTCAATATTGAAGAATGATCAAGAAAGTTGATCAAGAGAAGAGAAGAAAGAAAGTGTTCAATCATGGGGAATAACCAAGAAGGAAATAAGAGATTATAGAAAGAAGAATCTGCAAAGAAGTAAGAAGTTATCAAAGGATATTGGGGAAAATTAAGAAGAAGAGGAGAGATTGAAGAAGGAAGAATTTGCTGAATGGAATATCATTATTAAAGTTCTTAGATCGATGCTAGAAGCCTCCAAGATCATATGGAAGTTGGAATGGCTAGATTAGGAATTAAAGTCAGCAAAAATCAGCTTGAGGATGAGAAAACTCGAGTTTTCAAAGACTATTCAAGAACTCGCTATACTACATTTTCACGTTTTTGGGCGAGGTCAGTAATTCGATGATATCTCCTAAACCAGAGATCTGATTGAGGTGAAACCAGTGGCATATGAAACTAGATTTCTAATGCGTCATGTTGATATAAAATTCAAGCCCAAAGGAGTTCAAATAAAGGAGCTATGAATTATGGAAGTTGTCACTGAAATTCACGCCACACAGCAAACCAAGCTTCAATGTTTTGAGTGTATCTCACAAACTTAAAATCTGATTGAGCTGAAATTGGTGGCATATGAAAGTAGACTCAAAGGGATTTCCATCAAGACTTGAACCAACAAAAACGGAGTTCATACCAGAGAGATATGGCAATCGAAAGTTGACAGTCAGTTCAAGACGTTTCAAAAACGCTGGTCAAGAACAGTCTTCATTCATCGGATCATAACAGACATAAAACAATGAGTTTGGAGCTGATTCTTCTTACATTGGATTCTTACCTCAAGCTTGGACATGTAAACTTGAGTTTGAGATTAGCCAAGAGTTTTGATCTTAATAAGAAAAATCCTGAACAAAGCAAAATCACCGGTTTTCAGAGAAAACTCGAGGTTTCATAACACAAAGACTTCTCAGCATTTTCTGGAAAACGCAAAACTCGAGGTTTCTATTCAAACCTCAAGGTTTGGACTTACAGAGAGTCTCCTAAGTTTTGATCACTTGAAAACCTCCAGTTTTTGTCTAAAACCTCCAATTTTTGTCTAAAACCTCAAGGTTATGTTTTAACATAAAAATTACAGGTTTCACAAGTTTTGTGAAACCTCGAGGTTTGGTAAGAAACCTCAAGGTTTTGACCTGTCAGAGAAAGCTCATGTTTTGGTCAGTTTTTTCAAAACCTCCAGTCTTGTGAAAAACCTCTAGGTTTGAGTCTAGTCTAGTTTTCTCAAAGTTGTGAAAACTCAAGGTTTGGGGACAAACCTCGAGGTTTGTCCAGGCAGAGAGCATCTGCGCTTTCCCAGTTTTGAAAACCTCCAGTTTTACTTCAAAACCTACATTTTTCTGTTTTGGCGCAAAAACTCAGAATTTCCACATTTGAGCGAAACCTTGAGTTTTGGTGAGAAACCTCGAGGTTTTGGCATCCAGAGAGCACACACCTTTCCTCTGATTTAGAAAACCTCCAGTTTCCCATAAAACCTCCAGGTTTGCCTTGGCGCGATTTTTCAAAGGTTTCACATTCAAATGAAACCTCGAGGTTTTGTCAAACAGAGAGGCTGACGCTTTTTGCAAATTTGAAAACCTCCAGTTTTGGGTTGAAACCTTCAGTTTTGATGTTTTGGACTTAAAACGAATTTACATGCTACAATCCAAAAATCGAGGTTTGAAGAACAAACCTCGAGGTTTCAACGCGCATTCAGAATTTCAAATTCTACGATTTTGTAAAACCTTCTTGTTTGATCTTAATACTTTCTATGATTATTCTATAATGTTCCTAGATATGTTTAACCACTGTTTTAGTGAGTTTCAGATAAATTAGAGAATGTTTATTGAAGGTTTAAAGCAAAAGCAAAAAGCATGTCAGAACATTAAATGCAAAACTCAGAAAGTTGCATACTTTTGGGTAATCCTTCTGCACACGCTTACAAAGGATTAATGTCTACCTACCACATCCAATGTTTGCTTTACTCCAACGGATTAATTTGCGAGAGAGTCAACTACGAACTTCGCACATTTGGATTAAGTGGAGATTAGAGAGAGAAGAAGACCAAAACTAAACCAGAACCTTGTCTAATGAAGGCAACAGCTATATTGAAGATTACAACGGTCACTTAATGCTCTCTTGGTATAAATAGAGCTGCATTCAAGTCTTCTCAACGAACACATCTGCTGAAAACGAAATACAGAGTACACAGAGCAGAAAAACGCAGGGACACAAGCTGACATCTTCAAGATGCTAATACTCTGATTTTCATATCATTTACTCTCTGTTCTTAATGTTTACATAGCTTATCATTGAGAGTGAGATGATTTGTAATTGTCTTGGTGTTTATTCATCTACTTACGAGAGAGAAGAGTTATTGTATACATCTTACCATACTATCTGAGAGTTACTCAAGATTGGGTGATCTTGAGTGGAAAACACATTGTGTTGATTACAGCTTGTAAGGGGAGTGAATCTTAGTGAGAGGATTACTTCGAGTACAGAGTGTGTAATCAAGCAAGTGTATTGATTACGGTTGTAAGGGGGAGTGAGCGCTAAGTGAGAGGATTACTTCAAGTATTTAACGTGTAATCAAGTTACAAGAAGATAGTAGATTGAAAATCTCAAGCGAAGCTTGGGATTTGGACGTAGGTCAAGGATTGAGCCGAACCAAAGTATAAATCACGGTTTGCAGATATTCTCTTCCCTTAACTCTTACATTTCCAAAGATATAAGTTTGAATGACTCGATTATCGCTTTATGAATTATTACTGTCATACAAACTACTTTCAGTAAATTGCGAAAAGATTTTCAAACTTCCAAAAGTTTTATCATACACCCAATTCACCCCCTCTTGGGTGATAGCCTGGTCTTTCAAAAAGAGTTGAGGCAGTATCAGTAATATTGCAGCAAACCTCACATTTGTGTATTTAGAAAAATAGTTAAGCTTAGAAACTTAGACTTTCAGTTGTTAGGGCTTGATCTTTAATACTACCTCCAGTCCTAATTATAAGACGATGTTGACTTTTTTTGGAGAAATTAAGGAAACGAAATAAATTACTTAATCATATCATATGTTGTGTTTCCTTAGATTATATATTAGATTATCAGTCAAAATAATTAGTTTGGAGAAAAAAATAAAAATACTCTAAAGCAATTTAATTATCTTCCTTAATTTTTCTAAAAAAGTCAACTTGGTCTTATAATTAGGATCGGAGGGAGTACAAAGATTTTCAAGATCACGGCAAATAAATCCAATCTTTTCAAGAACTTGGAATCATTGAAAATTCTCATGAAAATTTTAACAAACGAGGAGAAAAATAAGTAATAATGTTGAATAAATAGTGTGAAGACAAACGAAAGCACCAGCTGGCATAAATAAACAATGGACAAATCGCTTGTTCTATGAAAATCTTTGCTTATTAACAAAGCAATTACTGGCCCTAGTGCAACAAAAAATCTAAGCAAGATAGGCATGTGAAGTATTGTAAAATAAGTAAACAAGAAAGATTTCTCCGATAATAATATTTAGAAAGATTTGATCCTCCTGCAGTGGGGAAAAAAAAAGCATCATGCCACCTAAATATCAACCAACTCTGGCAGGTAAAATACCATAATTTCATGAGGCCTCATCCAAGAACAAGCACAACATAATGCAGTAGTGAAAGAAAACATCAAGTAAGAAAGAAGAAGTATTAATATAATGAGGTGATATTGTAACACTCACTATGCGAATGCAGACAATATTTGACTGAGCTTTCATAGTTTCACTGTCATGTTCTAACTCTTGCTTCCAATAAGAGAGCATATAAACAATGGTATATTTATATTTGACAGCAACAAGTATTTATTTAAATTTCTGTTCTTTTGATAGCAGCAAGTGTATTTGACAGCAGCAAGTATTTTACTTGCCATGCTTTGAACATGTAAATTGAAGGCTAGAGGAAGCAACATTTCATATCAATCAAACAGAAAAAAATGCTTCCAAATGCAATCCCACAAACATTTAAAAATTTAATTAAAATGGATTCATCCATTGGCAACTCAGCTCCAATACAAGGTTGGAGCTAGTGAAAAGGGTCCACCAGACAAAACCAGTCCAAAACCTCTGAAATGAAAATCACACAGCATTGTGTAAAACCAGAAAGAAAACCAAAATAAGAGAATCAAGCTATAGATTACATAGGCCAAAATAAGAGAATCATTGCCTATGCTCAAATACTTCAAGAATGTTGAAAAAGCAATAAGAAAGAGATTTTGGCCATAAGAACACTGAAATTCTCCCTCGTGGCTGAATCTCCAAGCAAAATGAACTTGAACAAACTCAACAAACAGATAAAAACAAAATTGTTACCTTGGTAAAGTAGATATGCCCAGGAAGCCTCTCAAGATTAGGCACAACAACTAGAAACCTGGTGAAATTGCAACTTGAACTTTGCTCAAAGTGCTCAACAATGTCATCAGTCATATACATAGCAACAGATAATAGGTCATAACCACAAAATTATAAGAGACAAAAAACTAAACTCAATTGTCTTCCTACTCTTAAGAAACATGATCCCTTAAATCACTAACCTTCTCTTTTATAATGGTGGAATATCAATCAAAAAAGAAAAACAACCCCCAAAACTTAAATTATCTATAATTATACTAAATACATATATTTCCTTTCATTGTAAGAGGAAAATTCCGCTTGAATCCAAAACACAGGGAGATCGCGAACCATATGAACGAAGCAAGAGATTCTCAGATTTCAAAGAAGCCCATAATTCAATTCCAATCGATTTGCGAAATAATGCATCGAAAAAATTAAGAACAAAAAGCGTAAAGATAAAGAATCGTACCCAGAATGAAGCTTCTAAACACAATTGCGTGATAAATAAATAATCACTTCCCGGTGGTTCGAAGGGAAGATAAGGTTTATTGGATCAGGAAGGAGAATTCATTCGGTTCGGGGGCAAGAGGCATTAGCGTTGAAAATGAGAAGAAAGTGTCACAGCTCACAAGAAAAAGAGAGGAAGCAAGTAGGTTACCATACTTTGGCAAACGCGGAAGAGATGAACAGGCTTGAAATGGCAGCAGAGCAAGAATTTTTGCGAGAAGAGAGTCTCGTTCTGGTTTTAAAATGTATGGACAGTCATGATTAAAATGGGATGGATAGTTGGAATGAACGGCTGAGATGGAAGGATACTAACAGATGAAGAGGCAATCTGCTCCCTATTTATATGCTTACTTTTCTCATATGTTCTTGTCCATTCGGAGAAGGTTCGAGGTCCACCCATTGAGGTAGCATTGGACACTTTGTGAGCTGCTCATTTCTGGAGGAAATACATTGGCCTAACAACACGTAAGCAAAATGATAGGCAGACAAATTTGGAAGTTTCCATATTCATTTCATTGTCAATCACACAATTATTCAATGATTCGTCTTTTGTTGATAAATATTTAATATTTATGCATGCCTTCTTTGTCCTTGACCTCATTGAACGGGGAGGGTTGGGACATTACCTTCCACAAACACAAAATTTTGAATAAATATTATTATTATTATTATTATTATGTCATAGGGATTTTTCTAAGGGTGTGTTTGGTTTGAAGGGAAGGGAGGGAGGGGAGGGATAAGGAGGTGTGTTACCTTATTTAGTTTGTTAGAGAGAAGGGAGGAGAGGGGATACTTTGTAATGATGAGAGCCAAAAATAAAGGGAGAGAATGGAATGAGAGCCAAAACTTTTGGCTTCCCTCCCACCTAAAATTTATAACAAAATGAAGGAATGAGGACTCCTCCTCTCAAATCAAACACGCCATAAATTTTTTTTACAGAAATTAAATAGGTATTGTTTTTCTTTCTAAATGTTTAAGAGCCTTAATATTTTTTATTCATGACTTTGGTTTTATAGAAGCTCACTCCAAGTTGCCTCTCACTATTTATCATGTCAAAGAATACTTCATTCGTATACCAACTTAGCCCTCAAGAACCCTTCTCCACTTAATCTCTCTACAATTGGATCATGATATTTAATGATATGTACTACCTCCTGTCCTCATTAATAATTATAAGAGCATGTTGATTTTTTTTGGAGAAATTAAGGAAGCTAAATAAATTATTTAATCATATTCTATGTTGTGTATTTTTAGATTATATATTAGTTTATTAGTCAAACTAATTAGTTTGAAAAAAAATAAAAAAAAAATACTCTATAGTAATTTAATTAGCTTCCTTAATTTCTCCAAAAAAAGTCAACTTAATCTTATAATTAGAACTAGAGGGAGTATTAAATAATATCATAATTGAATATTTTTAATATATTTAATACATAGTATTAAATCTCATCCATTAAAACATGATATAATGATTGAGACATTAAATGGAGAGGGAAGTTAGTGTGGAGAGACTCATTTTTCCTCAATCCTCTCATTCGCTGACTATCATTTGGCAAGAGATCTTCGCTTTATTTGATCATTTCTTTTTCATTGATGTTAAGATTATTACCTTACCTTGTTTTCTTAAGATTTTTTAGTTCTGCTGTTGGTGTTATAACTATATGTAATATGCAAACCTCATATTTATTTAATTTCATTTTGTCTTGCATTTTTTTTTAAAAAAATTATGATCTAAACGCCAATCATATATTTAAAATTATTGTTGAATTAACACATTGATGAATATAATGGAAAAGGGCTTTGAGGTATGGATTATCAACTTTTGTTTTGTTTTTTTGTTTTTAAAGCAATGCTCAATCTATTGGAAATTACAACATTCTTTCTTGATAAAAACAAATCTGTCCTACTAGAAAATAGCCATATACTTATAGTTCCCTTGACATTCTCCATACAAAAGACAATTATACACTCATTTATTGAGAGTCCTTTTAAATGCTTATAACCTACATGCATATAAACTATTTCTTGATCTAATACCAAGTTCAACAATTTATTCATTAATGATACACCAGTTTTATCTATTTACCTTATGGAAATCAAATACTGAAATGAGTAAGAGCAGAAGTCCCATCCAACCCTTTTGCATTGAAGTAAGCTACGTACTCTGCAACAGTGGTTTCCCTGTACTTCGGAGGGTTCTCTTTAAATAACAGTTCCTTTATAGCTCCAAATGGTTTTGGTGCTACCTTCAAACCAGCGCTAAAAAAACTAGCAACAGATATTCTTAGACCCTCAAGATTAGCCAATACTCTGTGTTCTACACTCTTGAATTTGTCATTTGTTATAAGCTACAGTTGAAGAAAACTATCTACTACCCTGACAAATAATAGTTGCAAGAAAAACAAAGAAAGGCATGAAAGAGAAGAGAAAGCTTGCCTGCAACAGGTCACCAATGTTAACAACTAAAGCTCCTGGGACTGGTGGAATATTAATCCAAGTGTTATAATAAAGAGCCTGAAGGCCACCTATATGATCTTGGAGAAGTATTGTGAGAAAGTCATTATCAGAGTGTTTAGTGGTTCCCAAAGTGAGGTCTGGTTCAGGACAAGCAGGGTAATAATGGCCAAGAGTTAAAAGCCCCTCAGCACAACCCATGTCTTCTAAATGATTTGGGTTTAGACCAAGAGCTTCTGATAATAACTCAAACAACAATGTTCCCAGTTTCATTATGTGTTTCCCGTATTCTAGCAGTATATCCCTGCAAGTAGATGCAATAAATAAACCACAAAAGAAAGACTTCAAATACCATATCTTAACCTTCAACTATATATGCAGCAAACTAGAATTCTTCAGTTATATATGATCTAATTTGACTAAAAGCAATGAAACCACCTGCATATTTCTGGCAGATCTTCCGGTGTTGGAGGATTAGGAGCAATGTAATACAGAAAAGTATCCCTCCAGTTCAAAGCTGGTGAACTGTAAAGATCAAAGTTGCTATTATACACAAAAGGTTACATTTGATCACGTGTGTATAGTTCCTTTTTAACCTCCAAATCTTGCTCATGGAACTTTCGCACTCCATCTATGATCTGATCTAGAACATGCAGAGGAATACCATGATTGACCACCTGAAAGAAACCCCATGCCTCTGAAGCTTCACTAATTCTTTCAACTATTACTTGGCGCCTGCTGGGCGCTTTATCAACATCAGTGAGGTCTATAACCGGAATAACATGGTTTGTGTCTCCCAAATTTGAAGCTTGTTCAGATTGATGAAGAGGATGATGGAACAAAGGAGGAATTTTGGTCACTCCTGCATCAACTAGACCCTTGACACCAGCTTTTATGTCATCAAATGCTATGCGCTCACTGTGTTCCTCGGATCCTGATTTCCATGTGATTCCCGTTTTGCTTGTCTTTATACAGGTGCCCGAGATACAAGATACCGTAGAAATGAATCAAGCAAGTTAAAGCAGACAATAACCACACCAAAAAAAAAAAAATCATCTTCTTCTTTGGGAAACTCATAATAAAAGTTCAAGCAGAAGGAAAGGTTGGGCATGGTATATATAGAGGAGCTTATGGGTTTTGAGCTCAGAAGCTTGAAAGTATAGGTGAGGTTAAACCCCTTTTGAAGAGAAACCAAAACCAGTGAAGCATAGAAGAAAAAACAAAAAGATGAGAGGGCAGATTAGAGACGCACCTGAAATTCCAGCGGTGTAGTGAACTCAGTTCACTTATCTTCCTTGGCCACAACAGATGATGAAGAAAAAGAAGCAAGCAAATAAGAAAGTTTGTGATAGATATGGCCGCTGCGATTTGAGGTGGAAGGTGCCAGAACACTAATTTTGTCCCCCCCCGGGGCCCACGCTTGAAAATAAGAAGAAATGATATGATTGTGACAAAATACCTTTTTTTTTTACAAACACACACGCACACAAGGCCAGGGATAACTAGTGCGTTTCTTTATGACTAACAAAAACTATCAGTCTTTCCTGTGGCATTCTGGTGTGTTCTTAATGAAATTCCGATAATGCCACTTCAATATTCATAAAGGAGGGGCTTGTTATTACCTCCTTTGCAACTTCATATGTTTATTTATCCGAGAGATCGTCTCTTTGAAATATTTTTAGAAAACTAATTATTAGGACATATCACTATGGTGAAAAGATAATGATGAAGATTTTAAAATCGAGTGATCCATCTTGAAATTTCTTTCTAGAAAACACATTGTTAGATGATTCATAATGGTGGGCTGATAATGATACACTTTGAGCTTCATTAGCCGAGTGATCATTTAGAAAAATATTTTTTAGAAAACTCATCACTATCTTGGTCATCTTGGTAGAATGGAAGTGATAGCAAATAATTGCATCACTTACAGATATAGGGTTCGCTATTGGGTATTTGAGAAGGCTAAAGAATATGCTAGATCGAGGTGAAGCTTTCAGGCTGTGGATTGAAAGCTAAACCTCATATTATGTCCAAGTTGAGACCATTCAAGATGACATTCAGAGAACAAGTGTGTGAGAGCTGATAATCATATATGGGTTAAATACGGGAGTGTAATAATGTGTTTCTTTTTTGCCAGATAACAATGTGTTGCATGTTACTATTAATGATTCATTATAAAAAGACAATCTCATTGTTGTAGGCTAGAAACAAATCCACTTTCTGACGTTTAAAAATTCGATTTTTTGGTTCACATGCACAAATTTATATTTAGCTTATGTTTGCAACAATAGATCTAATTAGACAATTTTAATTATTAAAAATTTCATTATATTTTAATTTATTTAATATATGTATAGGGGTAATTTTGTCTATTGATTTATTATATATATGGATAGGGTCATTATATATTTAGGCGAGAAATCTCACCCCTATTTGCCTTGCTCTGTCTGCAACATTTTTCTCCAAATTTTGCTGCGTTAGTTGTAGTTTGTTCAAGTTTTCGGAGGGCGGGAGATTGCTGAGCCTGAGAAGTATTTTTTCAGTATGCCAACTAAGATTATAATACGGCCGGTTCATGAATTTCTCCCCTTGGGCTTTCTTAATATTTTGATCATTCAGAATTATAGATTATTGTGCAGTAATATTACATGCAAGCAAATCTATTCGGTAATTTCAAGGCGGCGAACAATCTCATAACATCATTCATCAAGGATCTTATGTTAACAGCAAAGGAACCATTATCAGATGCAAATTGAGAGGCAAGTCGTCGTTCAGTTTGAAAGCCCCACAAGCTCTCGGATCAGAGAATTGAAGTCAGAGTAAGAAGATCCTCCTTCCTCCACAGCCACCCTCGCCATTCTCGCAAGTTTCTTTGCTCTGTTGCTCATTTCCTCTGCTTCTTCTCCTTCCATTGTCGCTTTCACTGCCTTCATAATTGCCTCCTTCTCTACATAATCCCCTAACACTGCAATCCATTTCTTAGACCCCACTGAAACCCCAATTCTCAGCACTTGGGTCACTAACTTTTCATTGTAAAACTGTTCTGCGCATAAAGGCCAGGTCGCCATTGGTACTCCTGCGCTCACTCCTTCCAGTGTTGAATTCCACCCACAGTGTGTCAAAAACCCACCAACGGATTCATGATCCAGAATCAACACTTGTGGGGCCCACCCTCTGATGATCAATCCCTTCCCTTCCATTCTCTTCTCAAATCCTTCTGGCAGCCACCCTTGATCTTGATCTATATCTCCTCCTTGTTCTTTCTTTTTCTTCTTGCTTTCCCTCACGACCCAGATGAAATTCTGTCCAGAAGCTTCTAGACCCATGGCTATTTCTCTGAGCTGATGTATGCTGAAGTCTGAGTAACTTCCAAAGCAGATGTAAACAACAGAGTTGGGTTTCTTGGAGTCTAGCCACTTTAAGCAGTCATGTGCATCCATTGAAGATTGCTTTCCTCTGTATGATTTTTCTTTGACGTCTCTGTTGCACAGAGAAACAGGGCCTATAGACCATGCTCTTCGTCCAAGCACTTTCTTGTAATGATCTGCATATATCCCCTCCAGTTCGTAGAAGCTATTCACAACCACCCCGAAGCTCGTCACCTCTGATTGCGTTGCGGCTTTGAACACTCTGGCAATGAAAGTATCTTCATCGGTCGCAAGGTAAGGAGGCAAAACCATCCTTGTCATTTGAATCTCGATTCCTGGCAGATTAGGAATCACAAATGGGTCTGTCTCAGACACAACATCCTTGTGCGGTTGGTGGAGTGCTATAGATTTACCCACACATAATGGGAAGAACCCAGTCCCATGAAACTCGATCCTCGGAATCCCAAATTTGGCTGCAGAATCAGTGGCCCACGGGAAAAACCAACCAGCAATCAGGCAATCTGGGCGGTGTTCTTGCAAAAGCTGCTCAAGAGGCTCTTGAAGCATCGTCGTTGCTTTGAGGAAGATCTGAAACATATCTAGGGATGAGATAGCATCAACATTTTCGCAGCCTTCTGGTAAGCCAGCTTCTGCACATGGGAATTTAATGGGTATGAGGTTGATGGGAAGGCCAAGGGCTGTGGATTCTTGTAATGATCTGGAAATGAGAGGAAGGTTGAGAGGGGTGGTGATGATGGTGGCTCTGACGCCTCTGCTGGCGAAAAGCTTAGCCATATCAACAGTGGGGATCATGTGGCCATGACCAAGGAAAGGGAAGAAGAATATGTGAAGTTGCTGTTTCTGGTTTTTAGTAGCCATGTGCTGCTTTCTGGGTTAGAAAGTTTTGATTTCTGAGACTTCAGGGTTCTGGGAATTCTTGAGGAAGAAGACGGTGATGAGAATAAGTAAACCAAGTTGAGAGGGTTTAAGGAAATAGCATGCAACAGATTTGGTAAAAAAGATAGGGAAAATCCACATAGAGGCCCTTTTAATCAAAATAAACCTAAAAAAGGCCCTATGAGTCTAAAATTCCCAAAACAGGCCATAGGGTCCTGATTGGGATTGAGTTGTAAAACAAAATGACTAAAAAACCCCATGTCCAACTTCTCTTCTCTCAGATCAATTTCTTCTCTTTCTTCTTCGTTTCACCTAACTAGCTCCGTAGCCCGCTTGCCTCGACGTGTCGGTTCTTCCGTTCGGGCTTCCGCCGTTGAGACCATTGACAGCCCTCCTTGGTGAAGATGACACCGATGATGGTGGAGAGAAGGAGAAGACAGTGGTGATAGTTGTGGTACCTACGATGGCGAAGGCGTGATTCCGGCGATGGCGGTGAAGAAAGTCGCTGGTGATGATAGTAGGTGGCGGTCTCAAGTCTTCCTCTCTCCTCCATTCCAAAGTCTCTGCTTCTTGCTGTTCGAAATCTTGGCGTTCTCTTTTCTCTTGTTTCCCAAAATCGACTCCTTTTTATTTCCAAATCTCCGCCAAAAATTTCTCCACAAGTCACAGCCCTTAGCTCTCAACAATGTCAGCCAATTTTAGAAGGAAGATCCCAAAAAATATGTTCAGATTCGGCTTGCTTCAAATAGCAAAAACGCTGATTTCAATTCGGGGCTTGTACTGTAATTTTCAGCATCTGAGATCCTTCGATAATTTTTTTTTGCCAGACTTCAGTTTTTGCCTTTTTAATCCAGAGGTTTTTTAGTCATTTTGTTTTACAATTAAATCCCATTCAGGGCCCTAAGGCTTGTTTTAAGAATTTCAGACTCATAGGGCCATATTTGGGTTTATTTTGGTTAAAAGGGCCTCTATGTGGATTTTCTCGAAAAGATACAATGGTCAACTAATTAACTGATATGGGACATTGATTTGTGTGATTTGGGTCCACCGCCTCGGTTAGCACTTCCTCCAGCTTCCTTTTATGGCTTGGGTGTGCAGCAAGAGCTTATCTGTCTAACACTAATTTTCCAAGTTATAGGAAATAACCTTGACCAAAAAAAGTTATAGGAAATAACATCTAGATAATCTCTTATTATTTTGGTAACATTTTATTCTTTTGTATAGCATCTTGGCAGCCTTGTTCTTGTTCACTTAAGGGCCTTTAATTCAAAATCTTGCGTGATTGTTTCCTGTATGTTTGAATTAAGTTAAAACTCCTTGGCATTTAATTTCTTTTTTCTTTTTGTATCCAAATAACAAGTTAGTAATCTCGTTTTTGTAATTCTATAATTCTTCTCATCTCAAATTTAGGATGCCTTCTAGAAAAAATTCTTAGTATAGGATATAAATCAGTTGGTGAATTAGTACTGATTTTTTTTTTTTGAAATATTACCTTAAATAAGTAAACTTTCTTGTGCGTGTGTGTGTCAATTTATTAAAGGGTTGAAGGGCAAAAATATCTCGAATGTTCTTACCAACAGGCATTGGGTGTCTGAAAAATTTAGTGGTGGCAATAATACATTGAAAGTTTAAAAAAAGGTGCATTGTTGCCCCCACCCTTCAAGTGTTGATTTTGTATTGGCAAAAAAAAAGAAAAAAGAATTGTTAATTTTGACCATTATAGTTGACTAATTTATCCACATAGCACTTCAAATATGCCACCTCATCATAAGTATATGCCACCCATTATTCTATCTCCATCTAAGGGCCCTTTTGATAAGTGGAAAGGTTGAAGAGGGAAGGGAAAGGAAGGGGAGTGAATGGAAATGAGGAGGGAACTTAAAGAGGGTGTGCTATTTGGTAGACATGTAAATGAAATATAGGTTGAAAGAAAATAAGATGTTTGGTAAGAAGAAAATGAAGTGGTGACTATAGAAAGAAAATGTACAATACCCAAAATACTCCTTAAATTGGAAATTTTTTTATGAAATGAAATCCAAATTTCATTAATAAATTTATTAACAAAATTTGAATTTGCTAAATAAATTCAAATTTGAGAATCAATTTCTTTTCGCTCGCTTGCTGAAATAGAGGAAAATTATGTTCGTCTCTATTTTATGGTTGCTGAAACAGAGCAATCCAAGACAATACTCATAGGCTAAGCTTTTATCTTCTTTGTAATCATTTTTTGATTTTTCAGCAAAAGAATCCAATTATTGGAGAATAATTCTTTTTTTTCTTTTTGGAGTAACAACATCTTTGTTTTCAAATGTTTATTGAGAAGAATTCTCAAAGATTTTTTTAATAATAAAGATGAATGTAGCTACTAGCAAGTGCATAATGACAAACTATGAAGCCAATAATCACTTGCAAAATTTAAAAGCATTAAACGAGCTTTGGTATAGAGCAAAGACAACGAGCAGCAACACTAAAAATGGAATGGTAGCACAGGTACTTCTGGTTACAATGCTTCGTGGCTTTTCAAGCTTCTTCTTTTTTGTGGTTACATTGTCAATGCCACTGTTCGTGACCAAAATGAATTCTCTCCTTCATATGCTTCCATTAATCATCTTCAAGCTTTGATTAGAATTGTGATTCAGTTTAGGCGCTTTTATTTAAATTTTCAGGGGTAACTTTGTATTTAGCATTTTCCCTCTTGAGAGGAAAGATGAGTTACCATAAATTTTGGTTGAAACTGATCTTCCCATATTTAAGCGAACTTTGGAGCAGGTGGGAACTTGAGTTTTAGGACATTTGGCAGCCAAATTTGTTTTCATAGAGGGAACTTTTTTTTTTTTGGTAAAAATCATGGAGGGAACTTAATTGCTTATCTTCCTTTCCCTTCCTGCTTTTTTCGTGTAGCAAATAGGCTCTAACCATTCCTTTCCTCTCTCCCTCTCTCTTTCGATGAAGAACCTCTCCCTCCACCACTTTCATCTTCCCCCTCTGGGGAGCACCCCTTCATTGTTCTTCACTCTTTTCTTCTTTGGAAAAACCCAGCTCATCAATTGGTTTCTGGTTATTTAATTCGCAAACTCCAAATATCATAATATTATAGCAGAGAACAACAAACATGATTTTGAATCAACAAACCAGCAGACCCACTTCTTTCACCAATGTTACAAACTTCATCAAAATCAACCAAAGCATCAACAAAGATTTTGAAAATCAAATTCAAAACCGAGCAACAAACATGAACATAAACATAAACCTAGAAATATTTAGAAAACAAAAAAAGGATGCATGAATGGTGAAGGAAGAATAAAAACCAAAAAATATTCTAACCTACAATTTTTTTTCAATATCTTTCAAATCCACAATCGCCGTTTTCGATTTTCTTACTGTTTGTAAATATTTGAGTGCCCAAATCCACCTCTGTCACGGTCGTAACATTGTTGTTTCTTCAAAATCCGCTTCTTTCATGGCCATAACGTTGTTGTTTCTTCATATCTGCCTCTGTTGTGGCAAGGAAAGTGGATGTCAACAGCGGTGCTCCTTCTACCAAAAAAGAATTTTCAGTTCTCCATCGTGAGTATTGTGGCAAGGAAAGTAGATGTTGATGGTGGTGCTCCTTTCACATACCCATCAAGGGCGATTTTAGAGAAGACCGTGGCTAAGGATGAGGGGTGTGGTGTTGGTATTTTATGGAGAAATGCCCTTTTCATCTAATACGCAAAATTCACTTACGCATACTCGTCAAGTGCTTGGATTCTATGGAAAAATGCCCTTTAATTCAATAATGGCGCAAGGAATAGAGAGGGAGAGAGGGAGAGAGGGAGGAAGAAGGAGAGAGGGAGGGAAGAGGAGGTAGCCGGAGTTAGAAAGAGAAAGAGAGAAGAAAATGGTTCAAAAATTCTCAAGGGCATGTTTGACATTTCCTATATTTTTATTTTATTTTTTTGATGATCTGGCATAATACGTGGTATTATATCCTATGTGTAGAGCCACCTTAGCATTTTGTGGGTCCATCTAGGTCTTTAATGGGAGGACAAAATTGCTGTTTTTATTATATTCAGGGTAACCCTTTATAGAATTTGCATCACAATCCTTTATTTGCTAGAATAAAAAGGATATGAAAGAATATATGAAAAAAAAATCAATATGATTGCTAAGTCAACATTAGTATAATTTGATATTACTACTTCTGGTACTTAAGATATGACCTAGTTTGGGTTCACATGGCATGCTTATAATTACATGCTTATACCTCTAAATGTTTATACCTCTAATTAGAGGTATAAACATTTTTTTTTTAATTTTTTTATATATTGTATTTATTTAGATTTAAAGTATATGCTGCTTTCTGAGTTTTTTTTTTTTTTTTTTGCAAGTATCTCAAATTAATTAATTTTCATAATACGGTGTTACGTACAAATGCGAATCGAAAATTAATTAATTTGAGATATTGGGTGCGCAAAAAAAAATCTCGAAAGCGAAAGATATACTTTAAATCTAAATAAATACAATATATAAAAAAATTAAAAAAATATGCTTATACCTCTAATTAGAGGTATAAGCATGTAATTATAAGCATGCCATGTGGATTCGACCTAGTTTATAGTGAAATCTTAGATGTAGAACCTAGTTTGTTATACAATTGCACTACTAATTATATCCTAGATTTACGATCGAAGGAGTACCTTAGTCATAAATATAGAAGCTAAATACGATGTTTCTTTAGTTCTAAATATAAAACTTTAATCCACTTTATCCCCTAAATTTATAATTTTCTTCACAAAGTATTCATGTTGATTGCGTATAGAAAGGGGTTTCCATCAATGGTAGTTACAATGCACATGATTAAAAATGATATTTTAGGCAAACTCATATATTTGTTACAAATAATTGACTTGACTAATTTTTATGATTTATATAAATTAGTTATTTAATTCTTTTTTTAAGAACTAGATGTAATAAAATGTCAATTTCTCTAGTGGCTGGCAATCAAAGCTTCGGCATTGGTCGGCCGAAGCTTTGGCCACCAGAAATTAATTTGTGTTGTTTATATGTTTATTAAATGTATTTATGAAAAGTTGCACACTTGCAAATGAGATTTATTCAATTTGTATTGTTCATATATATATTTATTTCACTTGTTCATGAAGAGCTTGACACTTCTACTTGTTCATGAACAAATGGAATAAACATATGAACAACAAAATTAATTGGTTAGCAAAAAAACATAAGACCATCAACAAGTCTCGTTTCCAAGTGTCCAACTTATACTAAATAAGTGGAATAAACATATGAATAACACAAACTAATTTGTTAACAAAAAAAATAAAATTATATAAGACTTGTTTGTATACTTATTCCACTTGTTTATGAGAAGTTGAACACTTGCAAATAGGACTTATTCATGATCCTATCCTTTCTTGCTAACCAATTAATTTATGTTATTCATATATTTGCCCCACTTGTTCATGAGGAATTTGGAACTTGTAAACAGAACTTGTTTATTATCCTATTGTTTTTTGTTAACCAATTAATTTATGTGACTCATACGTTTACTCCACTTGTCTATGAAGGGCTTAACACTTGCCGAAGAGACTTGTCCATGAACAAGTCCCATTTGCAAGTATAAAATCCTTCATAGACAAGTAGAATAGACATAGAAATAATATAAATTGAACACATCTCATTTATAATTGTGCAACTCTACATAAATGTATAACATCAATGCACATATAAAATACAGAAGTTAATTTTCGGTAGCTAGCTGGCCAGCCCAAGAGCTGCTCTGGCTAGCACAACTTAATCTCTTATTATTAATACAGAAGTTAATGGTTCTTGTCCACTTAGACGCTTTAATTCAAGGACGTAACTTGCCCCACTGCGTGATTGTTTTTTTTCTTGGATTTGAATTAAGTTTATGGTATGAACAATTATTATAAATTGTTTTTTTTTTGCTCTGGATGTTTGTAAATCAAGAATGTTAATGTAAATGAAGGATATGGTATGAACAAAATGTAAAATGGCCTTAACAAAATTCATAATATGAATAACAAATTCATTGATGGGAATAACAAGTTATTTAATGAGAATAACAAGTTTATTCATCAGAGGAACACATGTCACTCTGCTAAAACTAAAATCTGAGCACAATTAACAAATTTCTTAATGGGAATAGCAAGTTCTTTAGTGGTATTAATGAGTTCAGTAATGAGAACAACAAGTGTATTCGTCAAGGAGAACACATGTCACTCTACTGAAACCAAACTCTGGACATAATTAACAAATTTCGTAATGGTAATAACTAGTTTTTTTTTAATGATATTAACAAATTCAGTAATAAGAATAACAAGTCCATTCGTCAAAATGACATGTTTTTCACCTGAAGAATGAACTTATTAAACCTATTACTAGACTTGTTAAACTCATTCATAAATCTTTATCTCTCTTTCCTTCCCCTTCCAACAATGGAGTCCAGCCCCAATACTCACTACATTCCAAACGATTAAAATTTCAGAAAATCAAATCAAAAACAAACTTTTTTAGGATTTTTGTGAAACCTATAAGCACAACACAAAATCAAAATCAACCCTTTCTTGGTTTTATGAGTATTCATATCACAAGTTAGTAACGTCATTTTTTGTATTTCTGTACTTCCTCCTATTTCAAACATAGGACACTTTCTAGAAGAAAAATTATTAGTATAAAATATAAATCATTTGGTGAGTTATAACGAACTTTCTCTAAATATTCCCCCTATTTAACTAAACATTTTTCTCTTGTGTGTCGCAAGTAATTGATTTTTAGAAATTGCTAGAATAAAAATGATATGAAAGAATAAAAAGAACGAAATTGCATCACAACCCTTTAATGAGATGTATCAATAAATAATATACTCTTTTTCTTTTACCAAGTTTTTATCACATTGGTTTTTTCTTAGTTGATGTTTTTTAACGAGACACATGTTTAGTAATGAACATTTAAGAGGAGTGTTGTGAATAAAATATTTATGGATGTCCATATCTCCTATTATTTCATATTATCTGATTGTTTCTTATTCTCTCCCATTATTTTCTATGATTATGAAATCCCATTAATTATAAATTAAAGAGTTGTCCCAATAAATAGAAATTTATTTATGATAAATTTAAAAAGAACAAAAAGGAGTTGGCAATGAATGCACTTTCACAAAATCAAGTATTCATGATCAATATTAAACGGTCTCTCCGATTCATAGCTTGGTGGATTTGGAATTGTCTCCTTAGAATGAACAGTATTTTCTTCCTCTGATTCTTTGTGAACCTCTTGGGTATGACTCTTGCTTCCACAACTAGGCCCTCCATTGGCTTTACTCTCCTCGAGTCTTTTCAATCGTTCCTCTGTCATACGGGTCCATCTATACACACGCCGCAACATTTCAGCCTCAGTTAACTGATCCTGAGGCTCCTGGTTGTTGTCACAGATATCTGTACGCGAGTTGTCACCGATTTTTGTACGCCTGGTATTCCCCATCTCTCCCCACCTAAGGGTAAAACCCACCAGAGATGGAGAATAATAAGAACAAAGAACAAAACAAAACACAACAGGGAAGCAGGTGTGTGAAGATTATATATTGCCATACTCTAAATGCAATGCAAAACAGGGCCAGGAAAACATAAACACAGGGCTCTGGATACCAAGTTGAAAAGACCATTTCTCACTAAACAACAATTAACCATAATGTTTTCTTAAAACTAGATTAACACGTAATTATGGAAACCCTTTTTCTTTTCAATACACACACCTCGGGGTCCAGGGTACATTTTCTTCCCACAAACCCATCACAGGAAACCATAACTCAGGGCACAATTATCGAACAGGAGAATACATAGCCCACGAGTCTTACAATACTAATCCCACAACAAAGGGTTTACACAACAATTTTCGCACAAGATATGATTGTGGATCCACCATAATATATTAGTGTATAAAATAAGGCCTTCAGAGAATAAACAGTCATCCAAAAAGTTAATGTAGTATTTCAAAAATATGAGGGCCCTATGATGGCAATATAAATCAGTACAACACTAGTACCAAAAAGAGGCCTACAAGTTTCACGACGTCTATGCCTCTGACTGCTTCCCTTGTCCTCTAGTAGGGTTAGAGGTCTCGCCTGGAAAATTTAATAATGACGGGGTGAGACATAAAGTCCCCGTAACCGAAATTAATTTATTAAATATGCAAGAAAGGATTGCAAGTCAGAAAATCAGGTTTTGTTAATAATAATATAATAATAATAATAATAATAATAATAATAATAATAATTTCAATAATTAAATAACCACAAATAAAACAATTAATACATAATAACCATAACAATTAACCATCCTCACTCATTCATCCTGCTCCTCCTTATTTCCTCGTGGAAGCGGATCAGCCCATCAGTGTTAGTAACCTAGGCCAAGGTTAGCTATCACTTCAAGTATCTTGTCCCTCCCGTGCCACCACAAAAATACCGTAACGGGAGGTGTCGCCCAAAACATTCAACTCAAATCCGGGCCAAGAATATGAGAGAGCCGATGGGCACAATTTCACCCTAAATCTCTTCCACACAACCCAACATATCCCACAACAGAAGAAATAATATAATACTAAAATTTTAAACAACAATTTATTAAATTATATTCCATACATATCACCTCACAACAAACATTATAACCATCACAACAATAACAATCCCAATAATAATAACCACTTAAATACATAGATTGGAAAATACACTGCTTCACTGAATTAATTTTCATATTCAATCCTTTACTTGTAGCCAAAACTTGACAGCAATTATTCACTTTATTCTCATTGTAAAATGGCTTATTTCTATGCTACACATAATTTTTCAAAACACATACAAGTAATATATATGAAAATTAAGCTTAGAAAAATACCTCACAAATGATCCAAAACAAGATATAAAATAAATTAACCCCGGTTACCTCAATTCCAAGCTTAACCTTAGCTTGGAAGACAACCCGCACAATCACCGCATTTACAAGAAGCGCTCTACATTATCACAAATATAACTTATAATTTCCTATAACTTAAAATAAAATTTCTAATAAAAATATATATTATTATAACAAAAATTGAAAATGACATTTTGGTCCCACAAATTCCAGAAATGACATTTTGGTCCCAAAATTCCAGAAATTACAGTTTTTCCCAAAAATTCCAGAAATTACAGTTTTGCCACAAAAATTCCAGAATTTACAGTTTTGCCCAAAAATTCCAGAATTTACAGTTTTGTCCCAAAAATCCTAGAAATTACAGAAATTACAGTTTTATCCTTCATATATAAAAAACTTAATTGAGTAAATTCCAATAATATCTCCCTAACCCCAAATAAATTGTTTTCATAACATTTATTTGGTAAAGACACTTTATAAGACATAAAACCCAAACTTCATAGATAGAAAAATTCATTTTAAATTTCTAAAACAACCAAATAATAAATCTAACCGATTAAAATTCTAATAATATCTTCCTAAACCAAATAAATTATTTTCATAACATTTAATCGGTAAAAATATTTCATAGATATAAAATCTAAACTTCATAAATAGAAAATTTCATTTTAAATTTCTATAACAACCAAACAATAAATCTAAACCGATTAAAAGTTACTATTAATTATATACTACATATATATAGTCTTCTATTGTCAAAACTCAAAACTTTCCCAAAATCATAATTCCAAGATTTTCACTAACCAACATAATAATAACCTCATTAGAAAGAGAAAAATATATATGATAACTTTCATGAAGAAAATTTATTGAAAATAAGCTAGTTTAGCTACCTAAATAATTTTATAAGATAAAAGACATACCTTAAAATACACCACCTCTTCTCTATTTCTCTCCTCACAGGCTCACACTCTCCTCTCGTCACTCCCCTCTGCTGGAACCGATGGGTGTGTGTGTGTTATGGGGGAGGGGGTATTAAATAGAAGAGGAGGAAAGTTGTTTGGAAGGAAATGATTTTTTTTTTTGAATTACAAGGCGGCAGGCACTAATAGCCTGAAATACAAGGAGCGGGATCGAACCCATGACCTCCTACTAATTGGGGAGTATTGGGAGTGGTTTAACCACCCCCATTCATCCCCTCACGCCAAGCAAGATGGGGGCAGACTTGCCCCCATCTGACACACACACAATCTTTTTTTTTTTTTTTTTTTTTTTTCCAAATTTCTTTCTTTCTCATTCTCTTCCCTCTCTATTTCAATAAATACATAATAAATACATTTATCATGTATAATTACTTTATAATTTCATAATTAAATCCTAAATTAAAAATTAGGATGTTACACCGTAACTGAAGTAAACCTTTTGGGTATTTTCTTATTTGATTTTCTTAATAGTTAGTTAATTTCTTTTCTTAGGAATTTAATTATTCTCTCATCACAAAAACCCCCTAAATTTGCATCTGCATCTAGATTTGTTCTATTGTCATATAGGTTTTAGAGTCATTTTCATCTTGCATTTAGTTAGTTTAGTTTCATTTCCTTGCAATTTTTATCACCTAAATTTAATCTAAAGAAAAACCTTGCTCCTTGGGAGAATGACCTAAGTTGACCCTAAACTGCATAATTAATTAGGACCAGTTTAATTGATTCCTTAAGCCAAAAACATCTCATCACTAAGAGCGCCACCTTTCAAAGCTGATATATATAATTCAAGCAATGTGGTTTCATCATCCAATACAAATACCTCAACTGAAACCTCCATTATCATCTTCTTAATTCATAAACTCATCATCTGCAAATTCAAAAGCCACGAATAGCGAAAATCACAACCTGCACCATTTTTCCCCCTTCCCTGCTCATGGCCACATCATACCAATACTTGATTTGGCCAGACTTTTTGCTGCGAGAGGTGTGAAAGCCACCATTGTCACCACTCTACGAAGCCTCCCTCTTGTTTTTGGATCATGAAGCCACAGGTGGGTTTGTGACACACATTGTGGGTGGAATTCAACGTTGGAAGGAGTGAGTGCAGGAGTACCAATGATGATATGGCCTGTATCTGCAGAACAGTCTTACATTTGACAAGTTAGTGACGCAAGTGCTGAGAATTGGGGTTCCAGTGGGTGTTAAGAAATGGGTGAGAGTGGTGGGGGATAGTTTGCAAAAGGAAGCAATTGAGAAGGCAATGAGAAGAGTAATGGTGGCTGAAGAAGCATTAGATATGAGAAACAGAGAAAAGAACCTTGGGAGCATGGCGAGGGAGGCTATGGAAGAAGGAGGACCATCGTCCTAATTGGGCTTGGATGCGTTAATTCAAGAACTTGGCTCTCTTTCATATGATCTTCATTTATTAAAAATGGTGGAAGCCACAATATTTAAAATAAGTGCACAGCTGAATAACGTGGTTCTATGAAAATTTTGTACGTATTCATAGCATAAACTGATAAACGTAGAAAGAAAACAAAGAGCCTTGCCTTTTATTCTTTAAAATAAACACTTAAGTGTATATGATTGGATGGTGGGGGGGGGGGGTATCCATCCTTGGACCTTCTAAAAGATAAAGTCAAATATTCTCTTTTTATATTAGATAAAGTCAAAGATTCAGGTTGAAATAAAGAATGATTCCGGCCACCTTCACATAGAACTAGTTTTCCTGCTCTCCGAACGGACGAGCTCCTAGCCATCTAGATCTAAATCCGGATGGTTGAGATCTTTTTTTAATTATTTTTTTCTACATGAAAAAACATTTTTTTGAAAAAAATATTAGTTGAGAGATTATCTTTATTTTAGATTCTCTACCTATTAAAATTATTTTTTTATATAAAAAAAAAAATCAAATCTGGGCCTTCCAATTCTAATTTGAACGGTTAGGAACTCGTCCGTACGGACGAGCAGGGAATCTAATTCCACCCCCACATATGTGAGTTTTCAAAGACCGGACACAATACCTATCTCATATCTCTTTCTAACTTTGGCATCAAATTAAATAGTTAAAACAGTGTCCTTCTACATGGGTAGGAAGAGGATTTAAAATCATGAAATCATATTTAATACTCAAATTTACAAAATTCAGAATCTAAACAACACAAATTTGTAAGTCTAATAAGTATGAGTGCTCAAAAATGCAATTTACAAGTTTTAATATGAGAATTTACCTCTAAAACTGTAATATTAAAAAAAAAAATGATCACTTCAATTTTTCTTCATCATCATCATCATGATTCCCAATAAAGGTTAAAACAAAAACAATGCTTACTCTCTCCTATCCTTTATGCCAATCATTTTCAAAATATGTATTAGAATCATGAATCCCAATGAATCTATATGGCAAAGTAGCATCAGGCCCTCCCCACATAGTCCGTTGGGTTTTGATTCCATCAAAGGAGTTACATGTAATACTAATATAATAAATTTTTCAGAAATTTGGTTGGGTTAATGTAATTGACTAGTATAAAAAACCACATTTTGTTATCCTATTACCTTAAGTAATGAAATGAGAATTATACTACTATGATTGATGAATGGAGATATATGCTTATGATCTAGTAGAAAAGATATTAGTGCAATACCACCCTCCATGAATGGCAAAATAGATTAATATATGCACAATGAGTATCTTGATCTCTTATATGAATAGCAGAACCCTCCCCGCATTTTTTTTTAATTAAGAGGTTTGTTTTTTTAAAAATAAACTTGGAATGGACTGCGGTGAGTCAGTATGCCAACTAAGATTATAACAAGGCCGGTTTATGAATTTCTCCCCTTGGGCGTCCTTAATGTTTTGATCATTCAGAATTATAGATTACTGTGCTGTAATATTACATGCAAGCAAATCTATTCGGTAATTTCAAGGCGGCAAACTATCTCATAACATTATTCAATGTTAATAGCAAAGGAACCGTTATCAGATGCAAATTGAGAGGCAAAAACACAGTGCCGTCGTTCAGTTTGAAAGCCCCACAAGCTCCTGGATCAGAGAATTGAAGTCAGAGTAAGAAGATCCTCGTTCCTCCACAGCCTCCCTCGCCATTCTCGTAAGTTCCTTTGCTCTGTTTCTCATTTCCTGGGCTTCTTCTCCTTCCATTATCTCTTTCACTGCCTTCATAATTGCCTCTTTCTCTACATAATCCCCTACCACTGGAATCCATTTCTTAGACCCCACTGTAACCCCAATTCTCAGCACTTGGGTCACTAACTTCTCATTGTAAAACTGTTCCGCACATATAGGCCAGGTCGCCATTGGTACTCCTGCGCTCACTCCTTCCAGCGTTGAATTCCACCCACAGTGCGTCACAAACCCACCCACGGATTCATGTTCCAGAATTAACACTTGTGGGGCCCACCCTCTTATGATCAACCCCTTCCCTTCCATTCTCTTCTCAAATCCTTCTGGCAGCCACCCTTGATCTTGATCTATATCTCCTCCTTGTTCTTTCTTTTTCTTCTTGCTTTCCCTCACGACCCAGATGAAATTCTGTCCAGAAGCTTCTAGACCCATGGCTATTTCTCTGAATTGATGTATGGTGAAGTCTGAGTAACTTCCAAAGCAGATGTAAACAACAGAGTTGGGTTTCTTGGAGTCCAGCCACTTTAGGCAGTCATGTGCATCCATTGAAGATTGCTTTCCCCCGTGCGATTTTTCTTTGATGTCTCTGTTGCACAGAGAAACAGGGCCTACATGTCATGCTTTTATTCCAAGTACTTTCTTATAATGATCTGCATATATCCCCTCCCATTGATAGAAGCTATTCATGACAACCCCGAAGCTCGTCACCTCTGATTGTGCTGCGGCTTTAGACAATCTTGCAATGAAATTATCTTCATTATTCACGATATAAGGAGACAAAACCATCCTCGTCATTTGAATTTCGATTCCTGGCAGATTAGGAATCACAAAGGGGTCTAAATCAGACACAACATCCTTGTACGGTTGGTGGAGTGCTATAGATTTAGCCACACATAAAGGGAAAAACCCAGTCCCATTAAACACAATCCTTGGAATCCCAAATTTGGCTGCAGAATCAGTGGCCCATGGGAAGATCCAACCTGCTATGAGGCAATCTGGGCGGTGTTCTTGCAAGAGCTGCTCAAGAGGCTCTTGAAGCATCGTTGTTGCTTTGAAGAAGATCTGAAACATATCTTGGGATGAGATAGCATCAACATTTTCGCAGCCTTCTGGTAAGCCAGCTTCTGCACATGAGAATTTAATGGGTACGAGGTTGATGGGAAGGCCAAGGGCTGTGGATTCTTATAATGATCTGGAAATGAGAGGAAGGTTGAGAGGGATGGTGATGATGGTGGCTCTGACGCCTCTGCTGGCGAAAAGCTTAGCCATATCAACAGTGGGGATCATGTGGCCATGACCCAGGAAAGGGAAGAAGAATATGTGAAGGTGCTGTTTCTGGTTTTCAGTAGCCATGTGCTGCTTTCTGGGTTAGAAAGTTCTGATTTTTGAGACTTCAGGAATCTGGGAATTCTTGAGGAAGAAGACGGTGATGAGAATAAGTAATCCAAGTTGAGAGTGCTTAAGGAAATAGCATGCAACAGATTTGGTAAAAGAAAGAGACAATGGTCAACTAAGTAATTGACATGGGACATTGATTTGTGTGATTTGGGTCCACTGCCTCGCTAAGCACTTTTTCCAACTTCCTTTTATGGCTTGGGTGTGCCGCAAGAGCTTATCTGTCTAACACTGATTTTCCACGTTATTGGAAATAACATCTCTCATTATTTTGGTAACATTTTATTCTTTTGTATAGCCTCTTAGCAGCCTTGTTATTGTCCACTTAAGACACTTTGATTCAAAAACTTGCGTGATTGTTTCCTGGATGTGTGAATTAAGTTTAAACTCCTCGGCATTTAGTTTATCTTTTATGTGTATACAAATGACAAGTGAGTAATCTCGCTTTTGTAATTCTATAATTCTTCTCATCTCAAATATAGGATGCCTTCTAGAAACAATTATTAATATAAATATAAATCAGTTGGTGACTTATTAATGATTTTTTTTTTCTAAATATTACTTAACATAAGTAAACTTTTTTTTTTTGGTTTCAGAACCAATGCAAGACCTATTTATCCAATTTAATTAAATTAAGTAAATCAGTTTATTAATTTAATGTGGCATATATATATATATATATTTTTAAAAAAGCATAATATCATCCTCCTTAATTTACTCAATTTCTCTCCTAGTTAATTGTTGTTGATATAACATAAATAGGATAACTTAGAAAAATGTTTGTAAATATGATAAATAAGTTTCACAATTATAACCAAAATAAACTCTTCAATTAGCTCCTTGAAAGTGGAGCAAATCACCAAGAGGGGGTGAATTGATGATTTTAAAATTCTTTTCAAAGAACTCTTTTTTTAAATGTTAAAACAGAGTATAACAGAGCAGTGGAAGAAAGAGCAAGACACAAGGAATTTATACCGGTTCGGTCCAACCTCTTGACCTATGTCTAGTCCCCAGATACTCTTGGATTTCACTAACTCAAATGATTACACACTCTGTAACTCTCAGAATAATTCTCTCACTAGAACTTACTTTCCTTTACAAGTTGTAATCAAATAGCCCAATCTCCAAGTCCCACGACTTGAGATTCTTACAATGAATGATATCAATAAATGATACTCTATCTAAAAGTAGATAATGATAAGCACTGAAGTACAAATGTATCAAAAGATACTTTACACAAGAAAACTCAAAGAGTAGTTGGAAACTTGAATGATTTTCGTTTTCTGTAGATTGGTTGTTGAGAAGAATTGAATGCAGCTCTATTTATATGGAGAGAGCATTAAATGACCATTGTAATCTTCAATGTGACCGTTGTGACAAGATTAAGGAAGGATTAGGTTAAGCTTTGGTCTTCTTCTCTCTCTACTCTTTGGTTAATCAGGTTGCGCACGAAGTTTATAGTTGACTTCTTGAATATTAATCCGTTGGAAGAACACTCTTTGGATGAGGAAAGGAAACATTAATCCCTTTGCAACGTGTGTAGAATGATTGTCCAAAAGAGTGCAAGCTTTCTAGACATTGCATTTAATGTGCTGACATCACTTTTTGCCTTTGTTCAAATCTTCATTTAACATCCTCTAAATCATCTGAAACTCACTAACAAACTGATTAAACACAGTTAAAAATAGTAATGATAAGAAGTATTAAGATCAAACATGAAGATTTCACACATTCATATAATTTGATTTTCAAACTCAGAGGCACAAACTCGAGTTTGTTCTTACAAACTGAAGTTTATAACTTTGCTTCAGAAGCCAAACTCGATTTTCGAAATCCTAACTCGAGTTTTCTTCTTCTAGAGAAGAATGTCGCAAATTGAGTTTTGGAAGTCCATTTAGAGCATTGAACCAAACTCGAGTTCATTAGTGACTAACTCGAGTTTTAGACTTTTATAGTGAAAACATGTTTAAGTCCAAAAGCTTAAAACTGGACTTTCCAATCTTAACTGGAGTTTTCAAAAACACTGAAAGATAGCAAAGCTCTCTGTAAGGCATAAACTCGAGTTTCCTTTTAAGTTTGAAAAACCTTTAAAAATCTTTGCCAAATGGAAACTGGAGTTTTCCACACAAATTGGAGTTTTCTCAAAGTGGGTAAAACATGAAAACTCTCTGTCAAATGGAAACTTGAGTTTATCAACACAAACTCAAGTTTTCTCAAAACTTTGGGAAGCTTAGAAAACTTTTGGCCAAGTGCAAACTGGAGTTTGTCACAACAAACAGGAGTTTGCTTAGGATGTAAAACATTGAGACTCTCTGCCAAACCCAAACTCGAGTTTGGTCAAGTTCACAAAGCTTGACAAAACTCTTCATTTGGCGTAAACTGGAGTTTCAATATGAAAACTGGAGTTTGCTTAAGTTCAATACTTTGGAAAGACTCTGTATGACCAAAACTCGAGTTTACTCTCGCAAACTGGAGTTTTGTTTCATTTGGAAAATATTGAAAGTCTCTGTATGGTTCAAACTCGAGTTTGTTTTAATGTGAAAAACTTGGAGTGCTCTCTGTATGTTACAAACTCGAGTTTGCCTATGCAAACTAGAGTTTTCTCATTTCATTAAAATTGAGCTACTCTCTGTCAAGTGCAAACTCGAGTTTTCTTTACAAAACTCGAGTTTACCTTTGACAGTAAGTTTTTTAACTTACCAAAGACAAACTTCACTTGTGTTTACAATTGTCAGTAATCATCAAAAGACATAGAGAACTAACACTCCTATATTAAATATCAGATGGAATATTTTCTTAAGAAAGCCATAGTTTCGAGTGGAAAATCATGATTTTCCAAATAGTCAAATTTTTTTTTTTTTAGAAGTTATTCTCAGCAATTTTTTCTCTAAAATTATTTTCATTACTTTTCTTCCGAAATATTTCTCAGAATGCTAATTCAAATACTGAGATTGAATGAGATTAAATGCAAGTGATGGCTTATAGATAATCATTCACTAAGGCTATGTTTGGTTTGAGGGGAGGTAAGGGAAGGGAGGGGAGAGGAGGAAATTTTTTGACCAAATTACCCATGGAAAATTTTAAAAATTACATAGCTTTTTGCATCGTTTTCCGCACATTAACTTTGTAAGCATGTCACATCATGGGTATATCTGACTTTTCATACTAGGGAGGGTGATTTGACAGATACCTTAGTCGCCTCAGGGTCAAATAGCAATTTACCACTTAATTAAAATGCAATATATAGTAAACAACTCGGGATCGTTTCTCTTATCGAAGCCAATTTATTTTGAATTCCTAGATTAAACTAAGTCTTTAAAAACATGGTTAGAAATGGGGTTTTGAAATTGGTTTTCTATAAACTAAAATTCATTAAAATAATAAGAAACTAATTCTATTCTTTTTGATATTTTTAGAAAATAATGAAGAATGATTTGGATTAAAAAGGATTTAATGATGGAACTTTCTTTGGTAATGAAGAAAATAAATTTATCCCATTTCGAAAAGAAATATGAGAGTCAAAGCTTCATTAAGTCTTGATAAGAAAAACCTCAAGATATCTGCTTGGTCAATATTCCCAATTAATAGTAGAGCTCTTACTACCGTAGCTAACTACTACCTATTGAGATATTGTTAAAAACCACTTAACGCGATTGAAATTTGATTTACGCGATATGAGTCTTCTTTAAATTTGAGTCAACTACCTCTCAAGGATTACAAATCAACTACATTAACTAGACAATACCACGCTTAATCAACATACTTTTCATCATTGAACCACAAAGAAATTCAAACATATATAATCTTCAAACCACAATATCCAATTTCAATTACAATTATCAAACTAACAGAGATAATTACCATTAGTCTCAGTTCCAGAATCATATATAAAAATTGAGAAATTCAAATACATAATTCTAGACTAATAGATTGATAGATAAACTCCCCTATGTAATGCCTTGAGCTCAAGTAAAATTCCTCATCACCAAGAAACAAAGATAGATTCAGCCACTCATTAATTTAAGCTCAGCTTCAGCTTCATCCAGACAGTAATAATCCATGGAACCTGAGTGTATAACAAATCTGGAAGAAGAGGAAAAATGGTGCTGTGCAGGGTTCAAAAGAAGGAAGATGGTGGAGGTCGAAATTGGTTATGGAAGAAGAAGAAAGGAGGTTGAGTGATGAAGATCAGAATGCGAGAGGGATAGTCGTGAATGGAGATGATGGTTGAGTAATTCCAGAATCACCAGCCCCTTCCCTATCACGGCATCCTTTTTTTTTCTGTTTTCAGCGCTGAATTCAAGCCGATGACTTGGAACAGAATGAAGAAATTGAGGAGCGAAGGTGGTGGTGTCTTGATGATGGTGGAAGTTGGTGGTGTCGTCAATTCTCCTTCAAGTTCCCCCAGCTCTCACGCGTCTCCCTCCATTAATTCCCCATTCAATCTCCCTCAGCCTTCTCGCGGCGCTGTCTCCCTTTTCATTTAATATCCCTCAACTCCCCTGGTCTTCCCGTATCTGAAATCTGAACAATGAATAAAACCTAATTGATCAAAACGCATAGCTTCATGAGGGACCTGAGTGAAAAGTTTAGAAAGTTTTGCTTGAGGGACTAAATTGAAACTTTTAAAACTTGAATTTTCAAATTTGTTCCAATCTTTTTAGGCATTTACAATCCAAAATAATTATTCCAACATTAAATATTTTCATAAAAATCAATGATTAAGAGTAATTACAATTTCTTTGACAATTTTACCCATTTTAGTAACAATTTAATGTATTTACTCTTAACCTTAATTTATCACAAGAAAGGCTTTTTAAACTCAATAACTATGACAAAATGTATTAAGAATCCCAATTTAATTACCAAAAATCATGTCTAAATGTGGTTCAATCAGAGGGGCACCTCCCCTCCCTTCCTCGCCTCCAACCAAACATAGCCTAAAAGTAGGGATAAAGAGTCAAAGCCTCAAAGAAACGTTTATTAGATGCAAATTGAGAGACAAAAACACAACTTGGTTCATTTTGAAAGCCCCTCAAGCTCTTCGATCAGATGATTGAAGTCGCAGTAAGAAGATCCTCCTTCCTCCACAGCCTCCCTCGCAATGCTCGCAAGTTTCTTTGCTCTGTTTCTCATCTCCTCTGCTTCTTCTCCTTCCATTATCTCTTTCACTGCCTTCATAATGGCCTCTTTCTCTATATAATCCCCTACCACTTGAACCCATTTCTTGACCCCCACAGGAACTCCAATTCTCAGCACTTGTGTCACTAACTTCTCATTGTAAAACTGTTCTGAACATATAGGCCAGGTCGCCATTGGTACTCCTACGCTTACTCCTTCCAACGTTGAATTCCACCCACAGTGCGTCACAAACCCACCAACGGATTCATGTTCCAGAATTAACACTTGTAGGGCCCACCCTCTTATGATCAACCCCTTCCCTTCCATTCTCTTCTCAAATCCTTCAGGCAGCCACCCTTGATCTTGATCTATATCTCCTCCTTGTTCTTCCTTGTTCTTCTTTCTTTCCCTCACAACCCAGATGAAATTCTGTCCAGAAGCTTCTAGACCCATGGCTATTTCTTTGAGCTGAGGTTCAGTAAAGTCTGATCTGCTTCCGAAGCAGATGTACAGAACTTAGTTGGGTTTCTTGGAGTCTAGCCACTTCAAGCAGTCATGTACATCCATGGAAGCTTGCTTTCCCCTGTTTGATTTTTCTTTGTTGTCTCTATTGCAAAGAGAAACAGGACCTATATTCCATGCTCTTCTTCCAAGCACTTTCTTATAATGATCTGCATATATCCCCTCCAGTTCATAGAAGCTATTCACGACCACCCCGAAGCTTGTCACCTCTGATTGCTTTGCGGCTTTAATCAATTTCGAAACGAAATTATCTTCAACGGTCATGACATAAGGAGGCAAAACCATCCTCGTCATTTGAATCTTGGTTCCTGGAAGATTTGGAATCACAAAGGGGTCTGAATCAGACCCAACATCCTTGTAAGGTTTTTGGAGTATTATAGATTCAATCACACATAAAGGGAAAAACCCAGTCCCATGAAACACAATCCTCGGAATCCTAAATTTGGCAGCAGAATCAGTGGCCCATGGGGTGAACGAACCAGCAATGAGGCAATCTGGGTGGTGTTCTTGCAAGAGCTGCTCAAGAGGCTCTTGAAGCATCGTCGTTGCTTTGAGGAAGATCTGAAACATATCTAGGGATGAGATAGCATCAAGATTTTCACAGCCTTCTGGTAAGCCGTGTTCTTGGCTTGAGAATTTGATGGGTAGGACGTTGATGGGAAGGCAAAGATCTGTGGATTCTTTTATTGATCTGGAAATGAGAGGAACGTTGAGAGGGGTTGCGATAATGGTGGCTCTGATGCCTCTGCTAGCGAAAATCTTTGCCATGTCAACCGTGGGGATCATGTGGCCATGAGCAAGGAAAGGGAAGAAGAATTTGTGGAGTTTGTGTTTCTGGTTTTCACCGGCCATCTTTTTGTTTATGGGTTAACAAGTTTCGATTTGTTTTCAGACTGATAATGGTTGGTGGAAATTCTGAAGAAGACGAAGATGCCTAAGACACTCAACAGTCAAACTAATAATGCAGATTAAAGACGTACCGTCAAACTAATAATGCAGATTAAAGACAATCCAAGAGACATCTTTTCATGTGCCGACTATATGGTCAAGCAGGGCCATGATAATCCTCCTGAGGCTGATGTTACGCTGGTCCAAACAATTCCTGTCGGATGTATAGATATGATTTTAAAAGACCAATTGGTCTACCATTGTTAGTTCATCTTTCTTGCTTGATGTATTTTGGACTGAATCTTCATAATCCAGTTCGTTTCTTACTTCTCAAGCTCTAGCTTGCATGTATTAGACAAAAAAAAAAAAGACGTACCGACCCCACTGACGTGCAACTCACGAATCACAATGAGTGACAGTTGACTGTGTTGTCGTGATGAAAAATTACTTTGAAAATTCAATAACTATTCCAAACAGATGTTTAGCCGTCTAGGTTTGGCCAATTTTGATCGGATGGTTTAGGTTTGGCCAATTAGAAAAAAGTGTACAATGTTTTTAAAATAAAACTAATTGTAAAGGATTTTTCTTCTGAAAATAAGTTATCTCCCGTGACCCCTAAAATTACGTTGTTTTGGATTAATGAAGGGTGTTTTCATAATTTTATTTACTTTTTTATCATATAAATTTTACCGAAACACACTTCATTAATTCACTTAAAATTACAAACGCACCCTTCATTAATTTAAAACGACGTAGTTTTAGGGGTTATTGAAAATAAACTTATCTCCAGTGATCAGAGAAATATTTTTCCCTTTATTTAAACTTTCTTTTGTCCATAATATATGACACTTCTATAAGGAAGATATAATTAAGACTATAAGTCACCTCCAGTTTAATTAATATTCTTTTTCCTATTTTTCCTTATGATTAATGCTTACTTTCCAATTTTACCTATTTATTGTATCCCCTCTCTCTAAAATAGCATTCTCAAAACAATTAAACTCATTTCTCAAAAAAGGTAAAAGTGAAAAAAAAAATTACATTTTAGGATATATTAATTGACCTAACTATCATTTTTTATTTCCCGTCATATAGTTAAAGTGTTATATATTGTGGACTGGAGAGAGTATTTATATGACACTTCCATCATATTTCATAGTTATATATTATGAAAAATCTAGTATAAAATTCAACAACTTTTCGATTTTATACCTATTTATTATAAAATAATAAATTAAAGGTAAAATTGTACATTCATATAAAACAAATTAATAAGGAACTTATAAATATGACCAAAAAATTTAGTCCCTCTACCAAAATAGTAATTAATTAAGGGCATTTTAATCAGGTGGGCAATTGACCTATTTACCAAAAATATTTAGAAAAAATAAAAGATAGAAGTAGAAATTGTTAGAGGAATAGATATATAATTTTTTTCAATAAAAAACAATCACATCCTCTTCTTCTTTTTCTCTTTCTCATTTTCTTCTCAACATCATGTCTTCACTAGGAAAATTCCAGAAAAATACTTTAGAAATTAGAGAAGTACAAACCAGTGATTCCAATTTACAAAATCCTATGTCAATACAGTGGAGGAATATGAGATTATAAAATATTGACAAAAAGATGCCCCTGCCCTTGAGGTGCTACCCCTTCATCTTCTTCTTCCTCTCTTTCAACTCAGAATAATTTGGCCACTTTTTTTTTGGCTTTCATCCACCTCAACATTGGATGATTGATCCGATGTAATTCGAAGAATGAGTTTTCGGTGTTGAGATCATAGACAGAGCTCGAAGAAGCCCACACAATGGTAGGTTGGGGGATTTGCAGCCTTGGCGATTTCTAGGAGGTTGATGAATCCTGCAATGTTCCTTTGAAGGGTGTGATTCGAAGAGTTTCGACAACAAGGGCCCGTTATTTACATTGCCTTTGACAATAAAGATTTGGTGCTTGGAATTTGGAAAGAAGATCATGTTTGGCATGCTTGAAGGAGGGATCGCAGTAGTCGTTGAAGTTATCGAGGCTGAGAACTCCATCGCCACGCTTCTTGAGGGCTAAGGAGCAGTAGGAGCTGAAGAAACCAGTAGCATCATTGACGAGTAGGGACATGCCATTATGTCGACGAAGGGCGGACCTGCTTCTCCTAGGTGGTGCCGGCATCAACACCATAGAAAGCAGGGGAGAGGAAGTTGTGGTAGGTGTGGAAATGCTGAGGAGGAGTTTCAGAAAGGGGAGGGATAATTAAGGGTAAAAAGGAAGGCATGCGAGTTAAAGACATTCACCATTGCAGTTGTTGGGAATTTTTGAGGGGTGGGAGCTGAAATGTTTTTTTTTTAATGATAGAGGCAAGCTGAAGCTTAATAAGAAAATTTAGGAACTAAACTATGAAAATCTAGTCCTTAATACAACAAACTAGAAAATAAACTAGGAGTGGCAGGATAGATGGTTCTTCAAAACCATATCAAGGCATCCGCTGGGAATCGTTGGAATCAGAACCACCTCAGCCTTAACAGCAACTTCATGGCCTTCTTTGGCCATATAATCAGCACATGAGATGTTTTCTCTTGGAGTATGATGTAATTCCACATCCCAGTTCTGAAACAAGAGGTCTCGAGTCTCCCCAATATTGCCTCTTAGAGCGTGATTAGTAGGACAATCTCTCATAAGGATATTGACGGCATCAAGAGAATCGGGATAAAGAACTATTCTTTGTAAACCCATCTATAGACCAACTTTTAACCCTTTCATGATAGCGTATATTTCTGCTTTCATAACAATATGAAGGCCTAGGGATTTGTAGAAGCCCATCAATCATTCTCCCTGAGCATTTCTTATCACTCTCCCGCAAGCCACTTGGTGTTGGTGGTGCACTGATCCATCCACATCAATGCAGATCACATTTACAAGGGGGGTCCAAGATGTCTCCACTATCCTATCCAGCTAGAAAATCTAGTGTTGTAGCTTTTGGTTGGCACTATTCTCCATGAGAAGGTAGTTGCACTGGTGCAACATCTCCCTAGTATTTGTGTTGCTCCCTAAAATAGAACTTTACATCTGGTTGTCCAAAGGATCCAATGTAACACCCCAAATTTAACACCCGAAAACTTGACCAAAATATTTGAAATACCTCCAACAGGGTTGATCAATATCCAAATCGTTAAATTACATACCCATTTCAAATAAAATTCATAATACAAAGTCAAAATAAGTTTCCAAAATATTTCAAAGTTAAATACAACGCGGAAGTCTTAGAATCATGGCAAATAAAATAACATAACATAAGCTATAGGAGTACAAAAGAGCCTTCAAAGCTCACTCTATAGGTGCCTTCCCTTGCTCCCTACTAGAATGTTCACACGAAAAATGTTAATATGGGATGAGATTCCACGTCTCAGTAACTACTGAATATTTCTACCGTACACAAGCGAATCACATATGACAAAAAGCAGGGGCTGATTTCAAATGTATTTATATATACCATAATTCCTCATACATAATTATTTACAAAAGTAATTATCAGTATGTCGAATTGTGAACTATACAATTATACTATATGCAAAATGTAACCTCCCTTAAATCGTCGTCCATCCTTGTACCGTTGACTGGAGCCGTAGGCTAACAAATAGTCCAACAGAAACTCATTCATTTGACTGGATGGTTCCAAGCTCACCAAAACTTAAGATACATCCGGTCAAAGATATAGAGCTTAAGTCTGGACTATGGCTCCCCTCCTTAAAAATAATAACTAAGGAGGTGTCACATGTCCCACAACTCCAATGCAATCCCAGCTAAAGGAAAACATGGGAGATGGGGCCCTGACAAGTACCATCCACTGTGCACCGAGTGGTGGCATAAAGAAATCTTATCATTCAAATTCATCTTTACTTCAATCTATCATACATACAACCGTCATGATAATTATATTCAATAAAAATAAAGTATATTAAAACATGCTTTCATTTATATAAAATAACATCACAAGGAAAAACCAACATCTCATAAAACCTCATCGGACCAATATTTCATTCTTGAAAATTTGAAGGACTAAATTTTCATTTATGAA
The DNA here is from genome assembly GCA_019022615.1 of Acacia melanoxylon. Taxonomy (NCBI): domain Eukaryota; kingdom Viridiplantae; phylum Streptophyta; class Magnoliopsida; order Fabales; family Fabaceae; genus Acacia; species Acacia melanoxylon. The sequence goes on from JAFJYJ010000007.1 coordinate 6,312,413, forward strand.
ATTCGAGGGCAAAACCATAATTTTTGCTGGGCACAAAATTGAAATTTTCATTGGTACAAAACTGTAATATTCAGATTTTATTAAAATAATATTATATCACATATACACATAATTCAGTCTATAAAGAAAACATAATTTATAATCACGCACAATTCACAAGTATATGAAAGAATATTCAGAGTTACCTGTTACTCTATAGTTCCCAAAAATTACCGCAAGGCTTCCCTACGTTCCTTCTCTCTCTCTCTCTCTCTCTCTCTCTCTCTCTCTCTCTCTCCCTCCCCCTACCTTTCTGTGAGTCTTGAGTGTTTGTGTGTTGTGAAAGAAGAGAAGATGTGAGGTATTTATAGAGTTTTGGGTCTCAACCATTTTTCAAAAATCACATATCTATCTACTACCCAACTACCTTAAACATGTCAATTGACCATCTATCTACCATTCATATGTCCATCTACCATGTAACTACCATACACATCTCCATCTACCACCTTACTACCATTCATATCTCTATCTACCATGTAACTACTGAATACTCATCTTCCGATCAAATATCACATGCTTATCTACTACATAACCATCTACCATTCAAGTTAATATCTGATTTTTACCCTAATTGCAACAAAAAATATTGATTATCAAGAGTCTAGTAGCTTTCTTATCTCAAACTTATTCCTAAATTCCTTGTTTCAAAATTTGGGATATTATAAAAATAAATCTTAAATTCTACTACAAAAAAATGTACTCTCATACTGAGTAATAGATTAATTTCTCTCGAAAAAAATTTCAGGATGTTATATCCAGAATCCCAGCTAAAAATTCTTGTCCACGAGAAGTTTTGAAATCTTCCTTTTCCAGGCTTATGATTTGTGTTCCAATTGAGTCAAACCTGCAAACTGTCACTGAAAAACTAAGAAAAATAGTTAGTTTTTAAAATTTGCTTCCAAAAGTTTCTCACTCGCCCACAATCTCTAATTATATTAATAACGTTTTCCTCGTTATTACAATGAAAATGACAAGCACTATCATCAATAAGGCCTCTCCTGGCACGAAGAGGGTCAGTGACAAGTCTCTCTTGACCAACTTGCCACATAAAGTATTTAACTTTCTTTGGAACTTGTCATCTCCACACCTAAGCCCAGAAGATATTAGTGTGAGATTTTCCTCTACAGAAAGGTAGTGGTAAGCAGATTTCATAGAGAAGCGCCCATCTTTTATAGTTCTCCAAGTAAAGCAATTCAGTAAAGTATTGCATGGGGTTGCATTTTGGTAATAATATTTATGATATCAAGAGGTAAAACTCCATGCCATCTGCTAATGTCCCATCGCCCATTCATCAATAACTGATCCCTTACTGTCTCATCTTCATTAACAAAGGAAGGATTCTGAACAAAGGATAGGAAGAGTTGAGCAAGGGGAAGCCAAAGGTTAGAGTAGAATTTGGTTCCCTCCCCTATTAAACCTTTTTCAACTTCATTGAGGAATTTATCCTAAACTTCAACTATTGCTTTCCATGCAAAGGAGTAGCTTCTCTTTCTGGAGACATTAGGAAGTATAAGGTCACCACAATTATACTTGGACCAAAGATACTGAACCCAAAGAGCATCTTTTTTTTGTTAAGAGACTCCAACAGAACTTTTTAATGAATGATTTATTTTGACGACGTAAGCTCTTGAAGCCCAGACCCCCTTACTTTTTCACTTGGGTAATTTATCCCAAGCAACAATATGCATTTTTTTTCACGTTTTCTTCTTGAGTCCATAAGAACTTCCTTGAAATTCTCTCAATCTCACTGATAGTACAAATTGGAAGAAGCGTTGATTGCATACAATTGTTGAGAAGAGAAGATAAAATAGACTTAATAAGCACCAATCGTGCTGCAATAGTAAAAAATTTGCTTTTCCACATGGACAGTTTTTTCTTGGCTCTTTACACAATAGGATCATAAGTGACTTTTATGACTCTTTTATGAACAATCAGTACCCTCAAATATTTTATGAGATCAGCAGTGATCCCAATCCCAAGCAGCCGGCTTAACTCAAGAGCTCTGTTAAAATTAACATTTTTAGAGCAAAACATACGGGATTTGTCTAAATTGATTCCATGGCCTAAGAATTTGCAGAAACTTTGCATCACTTCACGAACTTCAACCATCTGGTTACCTGAAGCTTCTCTGAAGAGGATGAGGTCATCGACAAAGAATAGGTGAGAGATATGAGGACTGCCTCTCTTGAAGCTGAAGGGTTTCCACTATTGGGATTCACATTCAGCTTTAATAAAATGACCCAAGTGCTCAATGCAAAGGACAAAAATATAGGGGCTAAGGGGGTCTCATTGTCCAACCCCTCTAGTAGGGATAAAACTTAAGCTTTCGTCACCATTCTAGAGGATAGACATAGTAGTGGAAGAAATACAAGTCATAATGAGATCAATGAGATTGTGTTCCAATTTAATACAATTGAGAGTATCTTTAATTAACCCCCAGTCAAGCTTGTCAAGTGCTTTCTCCTTATCTAATTTAATAGCCACAAAACCTTTCTTTCTTCCATTCATTCTCATCGAATGAATGATTTCTTGGGCAATTAAGATATTTTTGCAGCTAGATTTGTTAGCAATGAAGCTGCACTGCTCTTGAATAATAAGATGGGGCATGACCTCTTTAAACCTGTTAGCCAGAAGCTTCGTAATGATTTTGAAGCTCACATTACACAAGGAAATAGGACAAAAATCCTTCAACGTTGAAGGATTATCCACTTTAGGAATAAGAATAACCTTGGATTAATTTATGTTGGACATATTTGAAGGGTTGCTAAAACAATCCTCAATGAAATCACTAATTTTATCACCCACAACATTCGACTAGGTCTGAAAGAAGTGAGCCCGAAGACCATAAGGACTTGGAGCCTTAAAAGCTCCTGTATGGAAAAAGTTGCATTTTTAATCTCGATCTTGCAAACTTTTCTTGACAAAGATCTAGGATTATTATCATCAATAATAGGGAAATTGGAGCACCACCCCTCAGGGTCTTTCACAAATGCATCACGAGTATAGAGATTTTTGAAGAAGTCCTAGGCCATCGATTTCATTGTATCGTGGTCCTCAACCCACTCCCCCTCATCGTTCTTGATAGCCTCAATTCTCTGCTTCTTCCTTTTAACCATGGTTGAGGCATGAAAAAATCTAGTATTTTTGTCTTCTCCCTGAAGCCATTCTGGAATTTTGAAATCAAACAATTTCTTCTTGGGTTGCTATTTTATGATATTTGTCCCAAAGTTTTTTTTTTTTCAGCCGAAACAACCCAATCTGTAAATTCATTCTCCTACTTTTTTCAATTCTTTCCAAACGCCTAATCAACTCCTTTTTTTTAGAGAAGTTTCCTACACGGTTTTCATTCCACTCTAAAGCAAAACTTCTAAATTTTCAAGGCCATCAAGCCAATTTTTCTCCCGCCAAGCTTCTTTGGTGATATCTTTGAAGTTTATTTCAAGGGACCAAGCAATCTGGTAGGAAAAGGTTTTCTGAAGTCCTTTTCGTTGAGGTAAAGGATTAAAATTCACAACCACGATCCTATGATTAGATTTAAATTTAAGCTTATGTCAGGCTGTAGAGTTGGGTAAACGATTTAGCCAACTAAAATTGGTAAAAACCCAATCCAATATTTCCTTAAGCGCCTGTCTTTCCCAAGTGAATTTCTCCCCCTGAACCTTAGATTCAATAAGCCCAGTGTCTTCCACGCAATCTTTGAAATGTTGTATAGAGGTCCATAAGGCTTAGCCCCTTCTATTTTGTCAGCTGGGGATAAATAGGCATTGAAGTCTCCCAAAACTAAGCAGGGAAGAGTAGAATTATTTGCTAACATGCGAAGGGAATTCCATAATATGTTCCTGCCAATAAAGTTAGTCTCCATAAACCACAGTTATAAGGCTCAAAACATTATTTAACTGATCATTAACATGGCAGTGGAGCATTTGAGTAGTAGAGTTGAGATAGGTAAAAAATGTTGACATCTACCCCAATAAGTGGGCTTGGATTATAAAATCTTGACAAAAAGATGCCCCTACCCTTGAGTTGCTTCCCCATTCATCTTCTTCTCCCTCTCACTCAGCTTAGAATAATCTGGCTATTTTTTTGGCTTTCATCCGCCTCTCCACCTTGAACCTTGTACTCCACTAATGCACAATAAGTGGGCTTCCTAGGTTTGAACTTATTCTCTCCCTTATAGAGGTAAGGTTGCTTATCCCATTAGCCAACAACTTTATGGTTGTTCAAAAAATATCTAATCTAGGTAAACCCGGTTTTTTTGACAGCTAGTTGGTTTTTTTTGTCTACATTTACATTAGAACTCTCATTAACCGGTGTATAAGCATTATTATAAGCTTAATCAAGATTTTACTTAACTAGGGATAGGGACTTTTTTACTTAAAAATACAGATACTAATGACATAATGTTATAATCGGGATAAAGCCGTAACCATCTAGAGGGTTTACATCATGTCACTAAGCTACAAGGCTATTGATGACAATAACTAATAATTTTAATATCTCTAATACCACTTTTATCTTTTTCTTACATGTATATATATATATATATATATATATATATATATATATATATATATATATATATATCATGCTTTGATGCCCTCTCTGCCACTTGGAATCGGGGCATTATATAATATAGGTAAAATTACATTTTTATCCACTGATCTTATATGAGGTTTCAATTTGATCTTTTAATTTAATAAGGTATTTTTTTAGTCATTGTACATTTCTACTCTAATATCGTAAGTCTCAAACGATAATTTTTCATGTCAATAATTGCTATTTTAAAAAAAGTTAATATGGAAATTTACTCTAAATTTTTTTACTAAGGAATAATGTTATCCTTTTAATGTCACTCTAAAAGTTTTTTAAAAAAATGTAGTAATGATGTTAGATACATTTTTGACAAATTAATATGAGTATTTTTTACCCCTTCACCCTTTTTATTTATAAAACAAACGATGTTGGGATTAGAAAACAAAAAAGAAATCATTTTATAAAATTAAGAAATTTAAATGTCCAAATGCATATTTATATGCTTCTTTAAGTTGTTGACACTCTTTGGCTCTCTCATCTTCATTTTTCTCATGTTATGCCTTTCTTGTGTTGTGAAACATCAACTTGTCCCTTTCCATTTTGCCCTTTAGTAGCATCAAACGGGTATTACATCACCCCCTCTTTATTCTTCTTACTCTCTTTTTGGCCTAACAGATCTTCTTCATTACTTAAAATAATAAACAAAAAATAAAGATGAAATTATTAAAGTATCAAATAATCTTTTTGTTAGAAATTTGTTCCCCTTCTTCCCAAAGGGGTTTTAGTGGTGTGATCTGATTATATATTATTATTAGGATTAGTTATGATGTTCGGAAGTCATTACTTCAAAATATAAATAAACTAGGCATCTATTGGTACTATTATTTGCTGTATCAACATATATGTAGTTACTTAACCAAAAAAAACATTTATGTGGTTATTTTTTGTTAAGCTCATCAAAAGGTCAAGATAAAAATTTTGCAGAACAAGTTAGCGATAGAAGAACTTAAATTCAAAGGTACCAACTAATAAGTATTTTTTATCCTTTTTATATGGAACTTGCAAGTTTTTAAAAAACATTTAATTTATCTTTTCATGTTTGTCTGTATTTAATAAGGGTTGTGGGAGAGACCGAGAAAATAATAATTAATATGATATTTGAATTTAATATAGTCAGTAAAGGTAATATTAAAAAGCACTTAAATTTTATAACAATTTTAATGCTTTTAACTAAATTTTGTTGGTTCGTGAGAATTGATTATTAATTCCAGGGCTTATATTAAAAGAACCAAAAGTAGTATTCCATCTGGTTTTAAATATAAAATAAATTTTTTATTGCAAATTGCAATACAAACTTTATTCTATATTTAAAACCGGATGTAGTATAATTTTCAAAATTTTACTTTTTAAGAATTTCACAAAATAATATATAAAATGACCCCTAATATAATATGTCCATGCGTTATTTGTCTGGTCAATTGTTCATTCATATACTCACGGCATTAGTATAAAATAAATAAACATATATATATACACACACACATGCTCACTGCATTTATTTGAGTGCACAATGCAGGCATGGAACAGAGTGTAATTATTGCAAAAGTTATAAATTCAATTTTCAATATTTCATTTACATGATGCTGGAATTGTAATTCTTTTTAGATAAATAAATCTGAATTAATTATATATATATATATATATATATATATATATATATAAGTGAATGAAAAGTATGACAAAAGCTTATCAAAGAGGGATTACTCGGTTTCTTCGCCATCAATCCCTCTTCTCCTTCTCTCACGAAGGAGTCGCATCCAAAGACGATCAGAATCCCCAGAATCCAACATGAAGATCACTAAGAATAACACCAAATTCATTCTTCTTCATTCTTCAACTCACAATAAGTACACCTCTCCTCACACCAATCATCGCTTTTGCTTTCTCTTCTCCCTCACATTCCTCACTTTTTTGCTCTTCACTCTCACCCTCCTCGCCGCCACCAAAACCACCGTCTCCTCCACCGCCGCCACCGCCCCAACACTCCCCGCCTCTGTCGCCAAAGCTCTTATTCACTATGCAGCCGCCAATGTCACCACCGGAACTCGCCCAATGTCCACCGCCGAGATCTCCTCCGTCGCCGCCACTCTGCTCCGAATCCCTAATCCCAATTTCCTCGTCTTCGGTCTCAACCACGAGTCCCTCCTCTGGTTCGCTCTGAACCAACATGGCCGCACCGTGTTGCTTGACGATAACGAATACCGGATCTCCGAGTTCGAGAAATCCAATCCTGGAGTTGAAGCCTACGACGTTCAGTTCACCACCAAGGTGCGCGATTATCCGACGCTGCTATTGCAGGCGAGAACGGAGTTCGAGAGCCATTGTAGGCCGGTTCAGAATCTCTTGTTCTCGGAATGCAAGCTCGGGATCAATGATTTGCCGAATCATTTGTACGAGATCCCTTGGGATGTGATATTGGTAGACGGCCCACGCGGGCACTCGCCGGCGGCGCCAGGGAGGATGTCAGCGCTTTTCACGGCGGCTGTACTTGGTCGGAGCAAGAAAGCCGGCGACGGGAAGACCAACACTCATGTTTTCGTGCATGATTTGAAGAGAGACGTGGAGAGGATTTTCAGCGACGAGTTTCTCTGCCGGGAGAATCTGGTGGAGAATGTAGATTCGTTGGGGCATTTCGTGGTGAGAAGTGAAAGAGAGAACGAAGCAATTTCTGAATTCTGTGCAAGTCCCAGATCCGCATTATCATTATCGTCATAATCGTGAGATGAAGAGGAAGAAGACGAACAATTAAAGAATCAAGCCTGGAGATCTTGGAGCCTGCAAAATTTACTCTCTTTTTTTTTTTTTTACTTTGCTCTTTGCTTTATCGTTAAGGTAATAGAGAAAGAAGAGTGATTGAAAAGTGATGAGTTCGATCAAGGAAGGAAGAATCAAGCAATGGAACTTTCTTTTCAGGTGTTTTTCCGTGTAACAGTGGGGTGTGAGAATGCGTGAAAGAATTAAATCGACGCCCTGAATCTCATCGTCTCTGTTTCCTCTCATTTATGGACAGAGGACTATACCAGTAAATAGGAGTAGTAAAATTCAAATTTGAGTATTATTTTGTTTCCCTCTGTTTTTTGTTGCAAAGGAAAGAAAGAAACAGAGTAACGGCTTTGGGGCGTTAGAATTTTACAGTTACCGTGATAAAAGGGTCAAAGTCAAAAGACAGAAAAGGTCTCTCGTTTCTGGAAGGAAAGAAGGAAGAAAAATCCATGCATGGTATAAAATGTAAAAAAGTTAATGATAGCAAATAATATAAATTATTGTATATATTTTATAATATTAATATTAATAATTTGAGATAAAGTTTATTTCTTAAAATGATAGAGTAGAGGAATTAATAATTAATAAAAGGGGATGAATAAAAAGAGAACAAGAAGGAAGAACGGGATTGAATGGTATGGGGATAAAAATCTCAATTTATTTTTTAGAAAATAAAATCGTATGTCACCCTTCGATATCGTTCGATTACGATCATTATTTATATGGTTAAATTGAGGTAATGTAAATCGGAAAGAGAACATAATTGCTTGTAATACTTAGAAGAGAAAGATACGTAGCAAGAATAACAAGTAAAGGGATAAGAAGTTGAATGATGGTGTGGATAGAAAGACAAAAGCGTAAGTTACGGCGAAAAGAAGAGAAAGAGGGAGGGAGGCAGAATCTGTGCCTCAATCTAAGCATGTGCGTGTTTCACAGTCTTCAACTTGAGCGAGCATGATCCCACAATCTTTTAGACTTTGATCTTCAAATTTCCATTCAACAACGCCTAATTAAGAAGGCTGCCCAGCCAATTAGCCTTATTGGTTCCATCAAAAGAGTATTTGGTCTAGTTGTTGACTAGCTACTCACAAAGTAGGAGCACTTAAGTTCGATTCTTACCTTGTTAAATAAGATTAATAGAAAGAGGTATCCTAATAATAAAATCTCAATTTTTTTTTTAATACTGAAATTTTAGGAAAAGGGTTGGAGTCACTCACAATCCAAGAGAGAGATATTAGGCGGGGGCTGCGTCTATTACCTTCCAGCGTTAACCTGCAGCACCAGTGAGCCAGGATATCTCCCCATTGACTAACTCCAGGATCGAACTCTCTCCCTTTGGTGAAAGTATCCGACCCTTTTGCCAGTTGAGCCCAAAGACGAGGGTATACAATCTCAATTCTAGCTAATTAGTCAATTGCTTGAATATTTAGTAATAAGATTCAGAAAAAACAATACTACCTCATTCCCCATATATAAAAAAGAGTCTTTTTTTTTTTTTTTTTTTTAAAAAAAAGTTTCTCTTAATAATAAATGCAAATTTTCTTATTTTTTCTTCAATTAATTATTATATTGCATATATTCTATTTCATCTTTTTCTTATTACTATTCTCTCTCTTACACCCATTCATAAACAATGGCATTTTTAGGGGAAAAAAATATATAATTAATACATTTAATTATTTTTAACTATATTTTAGAATCTTACGATTCCGTGAAAAGCGATGATGGAGCAAATAACTTGTTATAACAGAAGCCATATTTGTGCCCCTTACAGGATCGAGGTGCCCAATATGAGCTGATTAAATCTGGTCCTGGTCTCCTGCATTTTGTGTTCCTAGTTGGCTAGTTCACCGTATAGGCTCCCATCCCTCCACGTACTTCATCATATTGTTGATTGTTCACAGAACAGTGTGCTTCACAATGCAAAAGTGGCATTTTTTTAGCCACTATTTGATACACTGTATCATAATACTCACTAGTTTAGATATTCTTATTCTATGGGTGGACTCGCATCCCCCGTCGGGGGTTATTATTACCTTGCTTCGCGTCATGTTCAATTGATCACCAAGCTAAGTCATCCACGACGTGAATGGCCTTTAAACATTTTTAAAACAAGATTAACTGCCAATTAGGTCTTTTATTCAGAATTAGAGGAAAGGATCCAAACTTATGTTTTTGGAGTTGGCTTCTCTCCGCTCCCAAAACTCCCTTTGCTGCCATCTTTTTTATGGAACACTGTCCTTTTTGTCTCAAATAGGCCACAAAACAACGGTGCCTTTCACCCCTTCAGTAATTTTTTGGTGCATATAATTTGGATTTAATTGTAACTTAGTCCCTGTATTTTTGACTCAATCTAATTTAGTCCCTTTAATTTTGACTCAATCATATCTCATCCCCTAAATTTTGATTTATTGCAACTCAGTTCCCATAATTTTGAACATTTTATGATTTAATCTTTGGCCTTTATTATATATTTGATTTTATTTTCTAAAACGTAAAGACTAAATTATAAAATGATTAAAATTATAGGGACTAAGTTGTCGTAAGTTAAGGTTTAGGAACTGAGCTACAATCAAGTTAATGTTATAGGGGTTGAGTTCACCAAGTCAAAGTGTAGGGATTTAGTTACAACTGAGTCAAAATTATAAAAATTAATAGATTAATTTTCCCTTAAGTAAAAGTAACTTTATTTAGTAGCTATGTTTTTAAAAATAAAAATAAAGGATATGATAAAGATAGGGTATTAAATTATAAATGGTTGAAATGATGGGATTATGATTCTCTCCTTTACCCTTCCCATGTGCTCCCATCCTTTTCCCCAAAATTACATAGTTTTTGAGTAAAACCAAGTTGAGGGAAGCGCTCTGTGTGTGTGTGTGTGTGAAAAAAAGTCATCCATTCTTGTGAAATATTTTTTTTTCAAGAAGATTCAAGTATCCCATATTAATTTTTAGTACATATAGCACCCTAAAATATTTTTTTGGTAACACCCAGTATTTAGCACCCATCACCCAAAAGTATTTTCTTAATAGCACCCAGTATCTTAAAGTAATTTTTTAGTGTATTTTTTTAGCAATAGATATTAGGTACTACTAAGAAAATACTTCTGGGAGATGATGGGTGTCAAATACTGGGTGCCACAAAAATACAAACATTAAATTATTATTAAAATCTAAACTACTTACAATTTTATGAAGTTAGGCCATCAAAGAAATTTTTTCTTCCTATTGATGAAGGGCTGAAAAGCTGGCACCATTTTTTGTGGCCTTTTGAGACAAAAACGGTAGTGTTCCATAAAAAAAAATATGGCAGTGGAGAACTCTTATGGTTTTCCTACTTCTTTTGTGTGAATCTGTTTTATGACATCACACATGCATAGAAATGTGGGATTGGGATCCATGTAGTGCCTTTTTTGTGTAGTACTTAATTTTTTTCAAGTGACTTTAACTAATTTAGACTAATTCCAGGAAATTAAGCGGCGTTGAGGACAAAAAAATTGTTGGAGTTACCATTTTTTTTATCCAGTACCAACATACTTGATGTTAAGAAAAATCTTTTACGAAAGGTTGGCTAGAGATTTATTGTAAAAACACTAGGCCCGCTCAGTTCATAATGAGAATACTGCAATCTTTTTTTATTCTATGTATTTTTATCATTATGCACATAAAGGAGAGGAGGAGCCGTATGAGATGAAAATCTCACGTACGGTTCGAACGGAGATTCTTTGAACCGAATGACGACCGTAACGGATGTCGGCTCAATCCGAAGGAAATTATGCGGAAGCTTTACAGAATTATTATGAAGCTATGCGAGTGGAAATTGATCCCTATGATCAAAGTTATATACTTTATAACATAGGCCTTATCCACACAAGTAACGGAGAACATACGAAAGCTTTGGAATATTATTTTCGGGCACTAGAACGAAACCCGTTCTTACCACAAGCTTTTAATAATATGGCCGTGATCTGTCATTACGTGCGACTATCTCCACTATAGAAAGAAAAAAGAAAAGAAAGAGCAAATCCGCTAATAAATACTAGAAAAAAAAGGATTTCTACATATATATCGTCCAAAACAACGATTTTTATCAGCTGTAGCAAAGAAAAAGAAAGAAACTTCATAGAAGTTGAAATATGAAGAAATCGATATGCCTAGATACCTTTTTTTCTATGGATAAAAGATCTAATTGATAGAGAAAGCACCGTAAAGATCAATTAGCGAGGTTTTGGGCCAATACAAGAAGAACTGCTTACTTATATCATGATAGAAAAGTTAGGAATCCACTTATGTAATAGAGTTGATCCCCTAAAGTTTTGAGCAGCGGTGTAGTATCAGATCCCAAAGATAGTAAGTCTTTTCTTTTTTATGAAGAAAAGTCTTTTTCACGGATTCTATAAAAATTTATATATCATATATGAAAGTATATGATATAGGAAACCGAGATAGTTACCTTTCAAAAAATTATAATGAGAGTGTAAATGCCGATGCTTTATTCTTCTGAAGGTAGGAGAAAAGATAAAACTATAAAGTGGATTCCTTTTTTTATTAATCCAAATTCAAGTTTGAAACTCATGTAATTATCCTCTCTCTTTTTGTTAACTCGAGAAAAAAAGAATAGAATAGATCTAATAAAAAAAAATGGGGCACGAAAAGAATTAACTGCTGAGCCGTATGAGGCAGGAAACTCTCAAGTACGGTTCTAAGGGAAGGGAATTTACTCACCTATTCCGACCGCGGAGAACAGGCCATTCGACAGGGAGATTCGGAAATTGCGGAGGCTTGGTTTGATCAAGCCGCTGAGTATTGGAAACAAGTTATAGCCCTTACCCCTGGTAATTATATTGAAGCGCAAAATTGGTTGAAGATCACAGGGCGTTTTGAATAAGAGCACTCTTTTTATTATTAGTTTATTATTTTATTATTATTTTTTTATTAGTTATATTCGATTTTTTTATTTATATTCTAGTTTTAGTTATATATAGTTATAGTATTTTATATTATAGTTATAGTATATTTTTATAGTTTATAGTATTATTAGTTTTAGTATTATAGTATAGTTAATTAATTTTATAATTAATCTTTTGTTGTCCCCATCAGTCAAGTCAAATAAAACGGATCATTTCTCTAGGAACAAACAATCAACGAATTTCATTATATCCCTTCTAAGATCGTTCTATTTCGTTTGGTA